>BMAO01022880.1:0-584074 GCA_019973975.1 Trichonephila clavata
TTTTTGTTGTAAATCATTTTTGAATTTTTTTATGTAAACTTCTATCTTGCAGTCACAATACATAACTGTTTTGTGCACATGTCATCCAAATTTGGGTTTCTAGGTGATTCATTGCAAATAAGCGCAAAGAACCGGTTGTTCCTTAACTTTTGGAGTCAGTGTATTTAAACATTAACTTTCAGGTTCGAGAGAGAGAGAAGTTAGAGGCTAAATGGTAGCAGAGAGTGACGATTCACGTAAAGTAACAGAAAGCTAGGGGAGAATATTGCGTAAATTGTTTGCTTAGTATTTAAGATGCCGCCCATCCGGTATAGTGGTCAGTGAATCTGACTGCGATGCCGCAGGGACTGGGTTCGAATCCCGGAGAAGGCATGGATGTTTTGTGTTGTAATCCTTTCTTCTGTCTGTGTTGTATGTCCCCGTGTTATACATTGCGTGGTGCACGGGGTTTATAAATGTTAAAAAAAAAATATCCTTGACGAGGTGCTTCTTCACTGGAGATGTTTTGTGAGCTGGCGCTCTGTAATGTTAGTCAAGTAATTGGGTATGACTATGTGTAAGAATGGACTCCATTTTCACCTGATCTGACTCTACTGGATTTTTTCCTGTAGAAATACCTGAAACAGTATGAGTATGTGACCCTTGCACAAATATCTTAGGACCTTAAAGGACATATTACGGGGGCTTGTGCCGATGTGCCATGTTCCACTAACCTGCGCAACGTGACATTCGAATGAGGATCCAAATATGCATTGAAGCTAATGGTGAGAAGTTTTAACATTTCAAATAAAGGTATATTGTTATAACTAGTTGTTTTCTTCTTTCTCAGATCATTTCTCCTGTCACAGTGTAAGAAATCATGAAAAAACAAATCTGTGGTTTAACCGATCTATTCTTCGAATTAATGTCCACGAGATGCATTTTCTTACTTAATCGATGATGCTCTACAAATTTGTAAATCACTTTTTTCCCTATCTCATTCCGTTTTTGAGATAGGAATGCTAATATCACTTTCTTCCACTAGGTAGCACCGTAGGTGGTTTTATTCAGTAACGAATGGCTACTTACTCTATCTAGACATCACTTTTAGGAATATAGCAGCAGCCGTTCCGAAGTAAAGAAGGTAGAAAGGGACTTCAGTGAGCATACTGTAGATCAAGGGTGTGAAACTCAAAGGCTAACTTGGGCCTAACAAAACAAGATTTATCAATAGGTGGGTCTAAAAAAATCAGTGTTTACAGAAACGTAAGTTTATTTCGAATAATACATTATAATAAACATATATATATAAGGACAAGAAAAATTTAATGTTTACGTCCTGACACTTGACATCTCTTCTATCTGCAACTATCTTTACTATTTCAGGAGAAATTTTTATATTGTATGACATATTACTGTGTGTCGATATAATAGCCAGGCTGCAAAAATGTCTGTTCTGGGAAGCATGCGGCCCGCGAATTTGGCACCCCTGCTGTAGATATTTTGCCAATGTTTGAGGAAGTTAATCTTAAATACCCACTGTTTGGTTTTCCCTATACATTTATCATCTTGATCATCTAAATGACGTATTATGTAAGTGTACTTAGTTATAGTTTTTGATTTGTTTTGTTTGAGTGAACTGTGCGTCAAAACTTTTAACCCGCGATCACTCGCGCGGGGTGTTGTGTACACCCCAGCAACAAGTAAAGCTTCCTAGAATTCGAAAAAGAATACGCAGAACCCCGATTTGTTTTCTGTAGCTGCACATTTTAGGTCATTGAAACTTCATGCCCCATACAATCACTCTCGCTCGAACGATCGGAACGTAACGACCTACAAAAGTTTAACTGGGGTGCTGAGAGCTCCCCGTGAGCAATTGAGTTATATTTTCGTACTCGAAGCACTAAAAAATAGGGTAAGTTTTACTCTTTCGTTTATAACTTTTTTCAAATATATTAATATGCATGCCTATTTTATTTCAATAATTCTAGTATAAAATAATATAAAACTTAAAAATAATTGTAAAACATAATTTTTTGTTAAAATTTATTAAAACACTTTTCAGAAATTATGGCAAAAAATTCCATGGGAGAGGAAGCAACAGCGACTCTGTCATCAATTAGATACTGTATCAACAGATCCTAAGGATGAACTAAGTGATTTCAACGACTGTGTAATTTCAGAAGAGCACCATATTGAGCAAACTGTTCATCCCATGGATACGGCACAAGAATGAAAGAAACTTGTCAGTAAAAAACAACAAATAAATTGACGGAAACAAATAAGGGACACAAAACACAAAAGAAGTTTTACTGATACAGAAGATAGTAAAAACAGCATTCATTAACCAAAAAAGGGGCTCTGCACTGTTTGTTCACAGGTAGAAGATGTAAAAACCAATTCATTTTGCCTTCAATGTAAGAAAAATCTGTGCTTATATAAGCCATATGAATACAGTCTGCTCTGAATGTTTGGAAAATGATTAAAATATTTGTTTTCTACTTTCTACTATCCTTAACATTAATTACAAAGTAAGTTTCTTACTGGTATATACGTTTTACTTGTGGTTCATGAAAAAAATATAAAATTATGTGTTTTAAAATGAAAATTTTATAGGTTTAGTTTAAATTAATGTTGGTCTTATTTGTTGCAATAAATTTAATAATTTAATTTGCATAATACAAAAACATCTTGTACCTTATAAATACGTATCATAATTGACTTATTTTTTTTTCATACTTAAATACACATGTTAAAAGTTTGGGGTGTTCTCTACACCCCACGAGAAACGACGGTAGCAAAAACAGGCGCGAGTGACCGCGGGTTAAAAATTTATACATTCACATCGACACAATATTTTACATTACATATGTATATTTGATAATTCAGAGATATTCGCAATTAGTCAAAGTTTAATTCAATAAATTTAGTAACGCATCAGTGATAGTAATTTATGTTGTTTCTTAAAAATCAGATCAAATTTTATACTCACTTTTTTTCTAATTTAAATTCCATTGATAAATCTAATATATTCATATTTTTTTCAGTTAAAAGTCATTTGCGGTTGTACTAACTTTAAATCATCACAAGAAGTAATTTAAATTAACAGTTAGTTCATTTTCTATTAAAACAATTCACCATTTTTAAAATTATTTAGTCTATACTAGAAACGAAAGTTTTCAATGTGAAAAAACGTTATGCAATGAAAGAAACTACTCATTTGGTATTACATTCCTATGAAACTATTTCCAAAACGTTATTGATATCAAAATTTAAATTAACATTGAATTTAAATAACAATGCTCAGATAAAGTTAGTACAGGGCTTTTAATATAATATTTAATACATTGGGAACCCATTATATTCCACCAATTCATGTATTATACTTTGAAAGTATTTTAAAACTTCCGATCTATTTAAATTAGAAATTTAACACAAACACAAATTCTCTATATAAGAATTGTTTAAAGTGTACAACAAATTTTGTGAAACAAAACTGATATATCTCACACACACAGCATAATTAAACTCATTCAAAATATAGAGAACCAGATATCAAGAATGTAAAAGGAATTCTAAATTAACCAAGCATTGTTATGTAAATTATTTTATTCATGGTTGAATTATTTCAAAACCTTAGTCATCGAAATGCTAATTTAAGAAAAAAATTACTTAGTAATTTCTTTTTCTGTTTTGCCTCGGAACTCGAATACAGAATGAGATTCAGCGTAAACTAGAAACTTCTTTTTTATTGTTGATTGCCAAAAGCGCAAACAAAAAAGTAATATGGAGTCTTTTTTCATCCAATAACATTCCTTTATTTAATGAATATCAAAAGAATTTCATCATGCTTGATTACAAAAGACGAGTCACTATTGAACAACTAATTTCATCTGATATGTTATGTCAAAAGAAAACCAAGAAAGAGTAAATTCAATGCTGTTCATAACATGTATTTCTTATTTCAAATAAAATTTGCATACGCTTTTTAACTGATGTCAAGAACATTTTTTTGTCCCAAGTTTTTCCATTAAATTTTTCATCATTTTCTCGAAAAGGCTTACTCATCTTTATACGAAGTTCTTTTGAATATAAAATCAATATACTTATTACAAAGTATCAAACAGTTTTTATTATTTATAAGGACTCATTAAGGAAATTAAATTGTTGCGCATCAAACCAGAGTTTTTGGTTTTAAGAGTTTAATGTTCTATTTTTTTTTACAATATTCGGAATAAAGAAATAATGATATTTACTTTACGTAAGGAGCTTTATACTATATGAATTGGAAAAAGTTAGAATTTTATTTATTCTTTAATTTTTTTTATTAGGCCTCATAGTTGTAAAACATCATTATATAATTTTTAGTCCTATTGTTCTTTTATAAATTATTGGAATTAAAATCCTTGAAAGTTTAAATTTTTTCAGAAAATTGTTTTAATAATATCTTATAGTGCATGTTTTAGATAACTGATATTACTGAAGGATACGTATTTTGCTTAACGTTTACTCAAAAATAAAGTAATCTATTAAAGTGTGTTCTATCGGTGGTCGCAGACTCGTCCGTGGAAGTGCGGAGGTGCACCAAATTATGAGACATTTTAGTAAAATTATTGTTCTTTTGTAAAATGAGATATTCGCATAGAAACGTGTATGATAGAGACGGGGCCCCCGAGCTTATGGGGCCCCAACCAGAGGCGGATTAAGGTAGCTGGAGGCCCCTGGCGGTTAAAGGTTTGAAGCCCATGGGCATAAGAGTTGAAAAACTAAAATAGTGAAAAGAGTAGCTTAATTTAAAATTTCAAAATAAAATGTATTGCTATAATAAAACTCATCGGCTAAAGGAAAAATTTGAACTGTACATAAAAAAATTAAAAACTTTAATTAAATCTTACAGTTTTGCTATACAGTTTGATTTCTCTATTTTCACCATATCTATTTTGTCCAAAACATTTTATTCTGTATTTAATATGGCCATGTTATCCAATTTCTCTTTCCTCCCATAGTACTTCTTAAATTATTTTTAACACGTTTTAAAACTAAAAAAGATCATTCACATGATGCATTCGATATCGGTATTGTTAAAAATATTTTCAAAAGTTTTTCTACATTAGGATTTTTTTTACATCTAGATAAATTTCTAGCGGAGTTTTCATTGTATCTTTGTTTTCTTTTCAATTCTTGTTCCAAGGTGGCGTGGTTGGTTTGTCGCTGGCCTTTGCACTCATCAAGCTTGGGGCCCCTACCAGTTCTGGGGGCCCGTGGCGGCCGCCAGGTCCGACACCCGCTTAATCCGCCACTGTGGCCCCAACATGTAAGCAAAAAAAACCGTAAAATGCTATCAACAATCCCATTAACAGAGTTCCCATTTCCAAAAAAATGACCCCAAAGAATTTTGATACAGAGCCCATTCAGGAATAGCTACGTCAGTATTTTTACAGCTTTCAGGGCAACACAATTTTATTTAGGAAGAACGAATAAAATGATTATGAAAATGGCACACAGCAAATACAAAATCCGATCACCGCACACAGCGAGTGTGATCCCCGTAGAAGGAATGTGTGGGAAGTAGGGGACAAACGCGTGGGCGCATCACACAGTTATCCTTCCGCCAGAAAAAAATAGTTCACAAGCTTCAACCCAGCAAAACTCAAACACTTTATTTATGACTATTAAAACACTATCAAATTTATATATATATATATATATATAACCTAAGCAAAGGGAACTGTTAGCTTAGTTACTAACTTAAATATCTATAAGAATTAATTCAGTTACTTAGTTTTGACGCAACAATAATAATCTTCCAAGGTTGCGACGGTGGATCTTCCTACCCGAACTACAATGTAACTTTAATTAGTCTATAATTAGCACTTAAGCTTCAGCTTCAGCATGGCAATACTTACCAGCCTCCTTCATATGTCTTTAAATAGAAACTCTCATTAACATAAATCACAGTTCTTTCACAGAAATCGATTTTATAAGTATACAACAGTTAAAAAGAATTTTTCCCTAGAGAATTAGTAAGAAATGCGAATAGAACCCATTACACAGTGGTTAAATTGAAGATAAAATGTCTTTTGTTAACTATCATGTTGTAAGGGATTCCCCCTGAAATCTCTTAATGATTGGGAGTCAAAATGAACACTATTCATAATCAAAACAAATATATAGCTTCTTTATCCATTTATAAATCTAACAAAACCCAGGGAAGGAAATCCACGTGTATAAAGTAATGGAGCCAAAGCGGGGAAGATGATACATTTATTATTTAATTATAAATAACTACTTATTAATTAATTATAATACTTACTTTTGGAAATGAACGTAACGCCTTTCACAAATAAGCGCCTTCGGGTCGATTTGAATCTAATTCCAATTTCTTAATGACTGAACTGTCAGTTATTAAATTTATATATTAATTAATTAATTAATCAACCAACGAGTTTCTCCGTCTAACTTTTAAATACTTTAATCTCAAACTTCTATTATCTAACCTTTAACCTCTCTCTCTCTCTTCTCTCTCTAACGAACCTAAAAATTAATACTTAAATATACGTCAAGATTTACATATATCACATCTTCTTCTTTGGGAGAAGTTTTCAATTGAACAATATTTAAATCAATAGAATTTCCATAAGAGGATTAGAGAAAGGTAAGCGAATAGACCCGTTACAATGCTAGAATTTTTATATATAAAATAAATCTTTTCTTGAACTGCTTATTAAATAAACTTTTTATTCTATGAAATATACGAATCTTTAATATAATTGAAGTGCTGAAAAATCGCATTAATTTGAAAATAATTCAAAATTTAAATTAATAAAACAGAAATTATCTTTTATTACTTCCCCACTCTCGTACATTTTACATTTTTATAATTATAATATAATTCCAGAGTTTTTGAAATAGAAGAGCACTTGATCAATAATATTCCGTTCAAATTTTACGTCATTCTGTGTGTGTGTGTGTGTGTGTGATCAGTGGTTCTTTATTTATAGCGTTTTGAAACTTTAATTATAATCACCGTACACATTATGGCTTTAATTTTATAATCAGAGAAACTTTTTAATTATATAACTGTTTTGGTTTTGCAAGTTATTCATTTACAATTTTAAAAATACCAAACTAAACATATATTCATATCATGGGATAATTTTAAGCTTTAATCCACATTTTGACCAATTTTAAAAACTATTTGCTAGATTTGTTAAGAATACTTTGCTATAAAAGGCTTGTGGCCATTTCTTCTTGGTTATATGAAATCATAGACCTTATTTCTACAGCCCTATCACATGCAAAAAATGACCCACGAAAAGCAGGTATTCTGTTGAATAATATTCTGAGCATATTGGCACTAATAAGAATACAAAATTCATTCAGCTGTTTGCTAAACGAGCATGAAGAGCTTGCAATGAATGAGGTGTAATGACATGCTTTCAGAAATGAAAGAGAATAAAACTCTTTTTTGAGGAATTATCAGAAGATGAGAGAATTTCAGATATGTGTGGGATAAGTTTTTCAAAGTCAATATATGTTATTGCTATTTATATGCGTTGATATCCCAAACCGACAAAGAGTCCAATTTTCTTGATCCTAGCATTCTATTCGTAATTTTACAACCGGATATACACTTATCCTTTTTAAACTAAGAAATAATAATATGCAGCAATAGCTACTGAATATAATAAGTACTTAACAAGCACTAACTTCGAACAATTCATTGCTTTAAAAAGCTGTTGAAAATCAGAAACTGAGGAAATTCATTCTATAAAAGCGCAAGCACAATTATTGCTAATTAATTTCAATAGCATCACCTCCAGTATTCCGTATGTTATTATAGAATACCTACACTTCTTTATCCTTACTGTCATAACTGCAACCCCTCAGGGGGCTCACCTTCTTTAGGTGAGTACGGGTGTCACAATCTCGAGGTGCCCTAGTGATCTTTTCCTTTTCCCACGGGGTTTACTGTCTTTGGTAAACATGGGCTTCACGAACCCGGGGTACCCTAGTGATCCTTCTCTATTTTCGACCCTCTTTCTTGTCATTCAATTCATTCTTTCTTTCTCTTCCCGTCTAGACCACAGATATTAAAACAAATGTTTGGCGTAGTATAGCCGAAATCGGCTCTTGCGCCAATAAACCCCAAAATCACTCACTCACTCACTCAGTCATATCTACAACAGCTAAAAGTTTTTCTAAGGTAAAAATTATTAAAAATCACCTTAAGACTTTCATTGGCAAAATCGGTTTTCTGACATAACACTACTGTCAACAGAAACCGGCGAACTTGAAAAACTAAAATCATCTGCTATTGATATTAATATAAATGTGTTTGCCGAAAAAAAGATCGAGTAAAGCGCTCATTAAGCAACTAAGCTAATTCTTAAGTAATAAAGTTTTTAATACATATGTGTCTATGTATATTTATTTTGACCCTTTCAAATAAGTTTTATTAAGGTGATCATTTTTCTTTATTTTCCAAAAAAAAATGGAAATTTCCTCTATGGAAATTTGATATGGGGCCTACTCAGAACTAGCTAAGCCAGTGTGATGTAATTTGGTTCCCACTCACATCAATGGCCAGACATCTAGTCAACATTACTACATTGAAATAATAAAAAGACTTCGGGAAAAAATTAGGAAGAAAAACACAATTGTGGAGAGATGGATAGTTGTTGCCCCAGAACAATGCACCCACTCACAAGGCTCTATCTGTCAAACAGTTTCTGACCAGCAACAACATTACTATGATGGAGAATCTTCCTTATTCACCTGATTTGTCTCCATGCGACATTTTTTTACTTAATACAATATTAAATCTTTCTAAAAGGTAACTCATTTTACCTCAGTTGAAGAGGTTCATGCAAAAATCCTGAAGGGTCTTTGAAAAAACTCTTTCCAGGGCTGTTACCACCAGAGGCAGCACTGAATGCAGAAGTGTATGGATGTTGCAGGCGAAGGTGATAATGTCACGGTGAACTGATTCTGTACAAAAGGTTTATTGGACCAGTTTCAGTATTTTTTGTGTGTGTTATACATCGTATACTTCACTTTTAATACGAATAGACCATATTGATATAGCGACAATCTATCTCCTTAGGGAAACTTAAAAGATTAACGTATAAAAATTTCATAACACCAATATCGAAATATACCCTAAAAAGAATAAGGAATATAATTACCTGAATGGGCATGCATACTATTATATGAATTGTTTTCCTATGTTCGTAAATATAACTTTATAAAAAAAATACATATTTCATCCGGAAAAATACAACTTGTGTAACATTGGCTATGCTCTTAAAAATCATCTAATTTCATTATCCAGCTGAGTTTGAAACATTTGTGAATAAATCTTTATTCAAACACTTGCATTACCATAATTTATTCAGATCCGACATCAAGACATATATATACTTGAACAAAATCTTATTGATTTTGTTTTCTTTATTTATAACTCATTATGGACATAAGAGATTCTTGTCAAAACACTAAGACCGTCAGGCGAAAAAAAATCAATTTATTCTAATACAATATTTTCACATCCATAATTCATAATTTGACATCGTTACACAAACAAATTAAATAAGTGATTTGGCCTTTTTTATCATAACTCAAAGAAAATAACATAAAATAAATCATTTCTCTAACGAATAGAAGTAAGAAACTGAGCATAAAATCAAGATTTGTGCTTTTTACGCTTATTTGAAGAATAAAGAAAACGAAATTATATCTCAAACCAACAAACCCTATAGGCATTATTAAAAACTCAACTCTGTTATATATATTATAAAGTTATAGCTATATTTAACTAGATCATGATCGAGAAGATTTTAATCCAACATTTTATATCTTGTGGGTACGACTATATAACTTATAAATATTATTCATTTTGCTTATGTATTAAAAGAAATTTATGATCTCTTGATCCCTGCTTTTATTTTTAAACGATAAAATACTGCATTTTTTTGACATTTTTATTTTCATTGAATCAAATTAAATTATATTGACGTTCATTTATAGTATTCATGTTTTGATAATATTTTCTTTAAAGATATCTACCCATTTAATCATATAAGCTATCATTTAATATACTTTTGGTAAAAGGAATTATCACATCACAAATTGTACAAAAATCAAATTTTTATAAAGAAACTGTTTCCTTCTTTTTTCTGGTGAAACTTTAGAATATTTAAAACACCTCTTTCATTGCAATGGATAGTTATTTCTTCCTTAACTTATTACCAGTATCAATACATTTTAATTGTTAAATAAATCAACACGCTTAAAATAAACTTTTCATCAACGAAACTAAATACAATTTTGGTGTTCATGATAAGTACTTAGTATACATCAGAATATATGAACTGAAAATCTAGAATTTGATTTAATTTGATTTGATTTTAATTCACATCGTATTGTGAAGAAACACGAGAATTATATAGGAAAGACTTCCTAATTTTGAGCCACAGTAAAGTGCCGAGGATGATACCTTAGCTTTGTCACCCTGTCTCCGAACTTACACACAATATCAACAGGAGGACTTTGAGCATCGACAGATTTAAAGTTTATCAACCCCTCTACACAGTGGGTCTTCAGTAACACTAGGACTTAAACGTAACTATGCCACACACATCCACGATTTCTCCTGAAAATTCCGCAATGATTAATTAAGAACTAAGTTATATCTCTTTGTAAACATCTTCACATTCTTATCTTTCTTAAGAATTATCGTTAAAGTAACTACTTGGGGACGTGGAGTGTAACACATATTGAATTTAATACAGGTTAGCTAAAAACTACATAAAAATTACTTGTTATTTTTGTTGCAAATATGCAAATGTAGGGTATTCCAACTTACTTATATGCTGACTAAAGTATTGTATAACAACATACATATTACTTCTAAATACGATAAAGTTAATTAGCATACTTATTAAAAAAAACTCTAACCCAGACGTTTTATTTTTAATGTTACCGTTAAAGTGTAAAATTTAGTTATTTCAGGGAATAATTAGTTATTTCGGGAAATACCTAATTAGGTATTTACAATAGGTACATAGAATACTTTACCTATACGATAGGTAAAGCATTCCATGCTTTACCTATTGTATGAAGTAACTAATGATAGAAAGTTAAAGAGTGAAGCTAAACAATTCCAATGTTATTTAATAAATTAATCTATCAAAAGAGCTGAAATCTCTTAAACATTGCATTTTATCCCTATTGCTGATGATTAATTGGTAAATAATAAGGACATACAGATGATATAATTTATTTTAACTCATATTGCTAACATTGGTTAAACAGAAAAGGAAAAGGAAATTATGTTTTGCATCTGTTACTGGTACAATTAACTTTTCTACTCCTTGAAATTCAAGGATACCATAATGCTGGAGTAAACAATAGTCACGTGTTATTTTTTTCTGTTCTGTTTTAGCAATTTTTACTTCTGCTATCAAATTTAATAATTTTTCACAAGTGCAGAACTTTTTTCCTTTGTCCCACGCTTATTTAATAAAGATTGAAATCTCTCGAATCGAGTCTTCTTTTTATTTATAAGTTATTCTCCCATTCCTGCAGAAGTCATTGCATGGAAGCAGGTCGCAAAAGTATTTGTTTATAATCCAAAATTAAAAAAGCTAACATAAATACACCACCTAAATTCTACATCTAAAAGCAACAAAATGAAGTGCACGCACACGTATTTTCAATGCAGCTTTTAGAGCCAAAGTGACCATTAAGTGGATCGTGATCGACTAGTGGACCAGCAAGACATTTTGGAGTGACCGCCTTTGCAAAGAACTTATGCGTGCATACTAAAAGAGCATCAATGGAACAACGAAACCAGCTAGACTGGAGAAATGTGTGTGGCTTTTCACAATCGATGCAACTGACTTACCTGTGTGAATCTGCGTTTTCAACGACGAATGTTATAAAGAAAACATATTGTTCCCGTTTCATAGACGACCACTTAGAATCCAGTGGAAGATTAGCAGTTAGAAATGATATACCGAGAAATTCAAGATTTGCGGACAGTATGCAAACTAGATTTTCTACTGACATTAACTACGAGTGAGCGAGCAACGTCGTACTATTCAGATACACTAGGGATTTTGGCGGGGAACTTCGTATTTAACTATGGTCAAATGACGAGGACGACACCTGAGCTTGCATTCCCCCCTCTCCTAACTTCTCACCACATTAACTGGATGACATTAGAGCCTTGACATACTTAAAGTGCATCGCCTCCTCTGCATAGGCGGGTCTTTGCTGGTACTAGGCTCGAACTCATGACACGCCAGTCTCGAGTTCGATTCCTTGACCCCTAGGCTACCACGGCAACCTATAACTACGAGAAATAACTTTTATTTTTTTAATGTATTTTGAATTGTTTGATAGTAAATGCACCATGTGATATTATTGAATTTGTGGCTATTATTATTATGTTTGTATCTTGCGTTTTGCTTTAAACGTGGTTTAAAGCATAAGGTTTTTATATTGCAATTATGTAGGCAAGTTTGTGATCTATATTTATTATTTTCATAATATAAATATTGTAGACAATCTCTTAGCTCACTACACCTGCGCCACTCGGTGGACCGCAACACCTTATACAAGTTAGAAGTACACCGCACCCTGTAAAAGCCTGCCCACCGCTGTTTTAGAGGCTCAAAACTGATTAAAAACAACTAGAATCGGTAGAAAAAAATTCGAGTGTTGTATTTCATAAATTAATGTTCAAGTAGTCGTTATTCTATAGAATACCTAGTTAAATCATAGAATTCAATAGTTTCATAAACTTTAACTGACTTGTCCAGTTATTTTGTGAATTACCCAGTTATTCTATGAAATAACGAACTTCACACTTTAACGGTAACATGAATGCGAAATAAGAGCATAGTCAAATAATATGCTCTTAATTTAATCCTCTAGAGAGGGATGGGGATCTGTTTATTATAATTTTATGTTTGCAAGCATTTTTAAAACATATGCATGCTTTAGATAGAAGAAATACTTACGAATTAAGCAAAAATTGCAGGCATCGAATTAAAACCACAAATTATTTTTCCCTTACTCATTTCCTAAATTGTTCTTACCGATAAAAATTGCACGTTTCCAATAAAAAATTACTTAAGAACAAGAACTTGATAAATAGTAGAACACGAATTAATTTTTTATTTCTTATAGTCGAGTTTAATTTATTTTACAAACCAATACTTATATTTCTTCAACTCCGAAACTATAAAAAAGAAACTGAGTTAATTTGTTGGACGATACGTGACTGAAAACACTAGTAGAATTCGTAAAGACCCTTTGTTAAGAACTTGTTTCTCAAGAGGTTCCATTCTCTTCAAGAAGTCAAGTACATCTGCAGTATTCGAGACAATTTCACGGTTGAGAAGAACTCGTAAGGAGTCTTGTGAAGCTTATAATTATTGCTCCCACAGCTCCAAAACACAATGGAGTTACTTAACTTGCGTTCTACAGGCGCTCTCTTGAGGATGGGTCTTCAGAGACTCAACTACGTATCTCCAGAACATCTTTGAAATACTCAGCAACAAATTGAATTAAACCTTATATCCATTTAATGATAAATACTGAGGTTCATCGAATGCTATTTGCTGTCAATGTAATTACCAAGTACAAAATAAATTTAATTTGAAAAAACTTTGAATATATGTGTTGAACCTAAATTTATTTTTCTTTCTTTTATTTGGAATGTTTATAGTTGCATCAATTTGTGATGCAGAGTTAAAATGTGCATTTCACGCTTCACTGTGTTCCTTTTTCGATGTTGTTCACCATTGTGATCGTGCAATTGTATTTTTAAAAACAAATGCATTGTGATTAATTGACTGTCTAGGCATTTTATCTGATCCTTAAAAATTTATTTCAGCAGGGATAGATAGAGATAAATCGAGAGAAAAAGGAACAAAGAGAGGAACACATTCAAGCACGCCTCAGGCTCCCATTTCCTGATGATGCCCGGGAAAACCCACTTTAAATTTTAAAAAGATTTGTTCTCATTTAGAATATGCCAATGTTGAAGCTAAAAGATTAAGTTTAAATTCTTAACTATCTTCAATAAACTCTATCATTAAATTTAATCATATAAGTATGGACATTCAATTTTGGATACTGAGTTTAATTCTATGAACATGAACTCCACTTCAAAATTGAAAATAATTTACACACTTTTGACTACAATACATTCACACTGAAACATATATATACATATACTAGCTGTTACCCACCCTCTTTGCTTATTTCATGATATTGTAAGACTATACATTATTTCTCTCTCCCTCTTTCTCTCGGTTAAGTCCTTGAATTAGTCTTTTCATTGTTCTGAAAAAAAAATTTGTTGCTTTGATTTAAAAAAAGATAGGACTCGAGTTTCTATGTAGAAGAATATTTATCATTTACATCCCTGCAGCACCCCCTTGGAGTTTATTTCCTCATATTTCATTTTTAGCGGCTTCTCATTCAACAAAAAAATGCCTGTAGAATTCTAAATTTGTAAGGCTAATTGTTCAAAAACAGTAATTTTATTTTTACGAATAACACCCCCGTAACTCTCCAAAACTCTACCTTCAGAGTCGATTTTCGCAAAATGTGTTCTACAGGAAGACAGTTTTACAGAGGAGACATGATTATAAAATTTTAAATGTGTGGGTCTAATAGTTCAAAAAGATAATTCTTGTATCTATTACACACCTTGACCCCCTTCAAAGTCAATTTCGACAAAATAAGCTCTTATTCAACAGATGAAACCTGATTGCCAAATTTATAATGCGTAGTTCTAATAGTTCTAAGAAAGAATTTTTTTGTATAGCTTCTCCTTACCCCCTTAGGTGTGGATTCTGGCAAACCCGCTCTTAAAGATTATCGTCTCAATGAAAGAAAATCGTTTGCCAAATATCATGTCTGTATGCGTACTAGTTGAAAAACAGGAATATATTGGAATGTCGAATCAACCCCTCCCTCTTGTGAGTCAAATTTTTTCTTAATGGATTTTCACTCCACAACAGATACATCCCTGCCAAATTTCAAGTCTTTGAATTTAATAGTTACGGATATTTCATGATAAATGAGTAAGTGAGTGAATAATTGATTTTGTCGCTTTCCTCCTATATCTATCTATCTATCTAATTACTGAAGAGAGCTTATGCACATTATGAGACACCCGTTTAATATGAAGTAAGACCACTTTTGCCCTCAAAACCTCCAACACCCAGCAAAGCACTGAGTAGCTGTAGGTAGGCTGATAGGTAGTTTGAGGTATATATCTGATACCAGGCACTCACCAACCGGTCCTGCAATGCTGACACATTGTGAAGTGGTAGCGTGGCTTACAAATTCGGTTTTCCGGATAAAACTTTTATTTGGATTGCAGAATTTCTATAAATTTCTCTATCCATTCTTTCTATGAATCAAACTTTGTTTCAAAATATAAAAATTGTTTGGACTAGCGCAATGTTTCTCAAACAGTGGGGCAAACAAACTACGGGGGTGTGATAACCCTACGAGGAGCTGCGAGCATAAAGAAAAATCGAAAACAAAAAATTATTTTTAAAAAATTATTAATTTACTGAAAGAAAACACGAAATGCATCCTGACCTGATAAAAAATAAAACGTGCATTTACACCAATATAATGCACTTATTGGTGCAATGCATTGTATTTTATAATTAATTTAACAATACTAAGCTAGAACAAGTTTAATAATTACCAGTGACCCATGGGCTTGTCATGTATAAAAATTATGTGCAAAAACTAACAATTATCTTGATAATTTGTACGATTTATAATTAATCCCTTAAATGCGGATTAAAAATTACGCGATTCCCTCCCCAATGCCACAGTTTAACTGATAGGCGAGTGAATTTAATGTATTGGGGGAAAGGGGGGTTGGGGAGGAAAGGGGAATAAATAAGAAAACCTTCTGAAACATAAGTAAATCTGCAAAAACATTCACTGTCAATGCCATTTATTGCATTCCAAAGCCTTCGGAATAATTTTATGGATAGCAGTTCACATAAAAGACCGTATTTCGGAAAGACGTATATATACGTCCGGGAAATTAACACACTATCTGAGCGAGACGTTTATTTACGCCTGTAGCACTTAAGATGTTAAAGTCGTATTGTAGTTGTAGAGTCTAAGTATAGTATTATTGAATTTAATACATTGTTATTATATGGAAGGAAATTATGATTGAATATTGGGTCACTAATATTGAAAGTTTTAGAAGCTCTGGTCTAGCATTATTACTAAGCTCATGAAAACTTTATTTCACAGAAAGAATGTGGAAAAATAGCACACTTTTGGTTTCTGATAAATTTTTAACAGCAACCTTAAGATATACAGATGGATTAAGGGAATAATGTTTTTCCCTAAATCCTATTTCCACAAAATTTCTTATTCGGAATAAATATTTAACCAAAGCAAAAAACAGTGTAATTCTTCAGAACAAGAAGTTTTTTATGCGTTTTATGCAGTCAACTTATATATAACATTTTATGACAAACAAAGAAATATAATCTAATAGAGAATCACAATTCTAATTTCCGCAACTGCTTCGATTTCTCAGTTTTTCTTACACAGTTTCAATAAACTAACTTCATTTTTTTTTATAGTAAACTGTTCAGAACATCTGATGTGTCGTTTAAATGGATTAAGTACAGATTTTCTTAAGTACTTAGAAGATCATTAATAAGTCATTCATCATAAAGTAGATTTTTTTCTCGATTTCAAAAAAGACCTCATATTCCCTAACACTGTCCATAACGATTACACTATGCTTCTTTGAAACAAAGTTCCCATTATCGTCACATATGAAGTATAAGTTTGTTTAAAAACATAATTTATGCAAGCCATTTTGTATACATCAGAAAAATATTTTGCTTTTACTCAAAGTAAATTAAGTAAACACATGAGAAAAAAATGAGATTAACGGCTCTTTTCAGCTGCTACAAAAAATAAAACAGAAAGGTTTTTATTTTTTTCTAGAATACTGTGCAGAAATTTATTTTATTTCACTTGTTGTACACTTACTTATGTATTAAAGTATTCGACAACGTTTGGAACCATGATTTTGAAAGAGCGTACAAAAGAACATTTTTTTAAAAAATTTTTCTGTCACTTACATTAGAATACACGCATAAAACTGTTTTTAGAGTATTATTACAATAAAAAAATATTTAAATGTAATATTTTGGCAAAAACTGAAGATAGATTTACCTATTTTCAAAGTATTCTCCTTTTATGAAAAATGCTTCTACAAAAATAATATTTTGCCTAAATATAATAAAGACGTCTCCAGAGAGCCTGAATTAGGAATTTTGAAAAATTCACATTATTTTCAGAGTTAATACCAATTAAAATAATAATCGGTGTTTTTGTTCTAAAATTATTTCCCTCTGATGTATTAAAATATGAGGATAAATCCATTTCTAAAATTTATATTTCAAAAATCATAGTTCTCAGGCATACAGATGTCTGAAATATATACAGAAAAAAATTATTATTATAGAAGTATTTTTCATAAAGCAAGAATGTTTTGAAGGTAGGCAATTCTACGTTTATTTTTGCCAAAATATATTTATTTTTATTTTTGCCATTTAAATTATATTTATTGTAAAAATATTCTTAAAATAATTTTGTATACGTGTATTATAATTTAAGTGACCCTAAATATTAAAATAATATTCAATTTTCAATTTTTGCAAACTGATGGTTCCGAACGTAGTCGGATACCTACAAAATATAAATTATCCCTCTGCTCATTTAATGTTCAAAATAAATACAATTCATTAATAGGTACCAGAGTGGAAGTTATTCTTATGGCAGGTTTAATTTTAAAATTTCTTAAAACATAGATAGGGATAGTAAAATATTATTAATCTAACGTTCTTTGAACTAGATTGGTTGATTTATAATTCGAAATTGAGACTTTTGAAATAAAAATAATTCATGAAAATTATTTTCCTATTTTTTATATTCAGCATTAAGTTCATTTAGTTATATCCTATTTCATTCAAATACTGCGAAAATGAATTAATTTATTTTAAGTAATTAAATAAAGGGCACCCATATGGAGTTTTGATAAAAAGCATTTTGAAATTAAATCACGAATTGTGCGTCAATGTGATATTCGATATTGTATGTATTTAATTTAATTAAAAGTTCTGCTAAAGTATTGTGAGAAACCTGTGTGAGGAGCTAATTAATTCAAATTGTAAATTCATTGTTAAAGATCAAACAAGCATTGTGTATGGGATGGATGTAGTGCTAATACTATTTAGAATTCTCTTTTTGAAAACAATTGCGTATTTTCCAACAAAGGAAAATGCATCCATTTTAAAAGATATACCCTGTTTTAATTATGTAATACACCATTTTTTTAAAAATAGTTCTTTTTAGCAAGACTAATAGTTTCTTTATATTCAAAGGATAATTTCAAAACAAAATGTTTAAAAATATTTCGAATGATTCAGAAAGGAAATATAATTTGATTATGTTCAAATACTATATCACATATATTTGTATATGAAGTTATATAAATTTTAAATGTCCTATTTTATCCTTTAGATAATATTATTTTCTTCGAGGGTTGATCAGAAAAAAAGGCTGTAATTCCAATAAAGAAATATTTATTAACAATAGACAGAAAGTACAAAAAGGAATTAAAAGGTATACGTGCGTATCACATTTCGACATAATCACCAAGTCTATTTAGGTATTTATCAGAACTCAGAACCAACTTGCTTAACCCGTCTTGGTAGAAATCAGGTTCCTGTTCATTGAGGCAGATCTCGGCGGATGTTTTCGCAGCACTGTCTTGGAATATCGCAGCACATATGTCGCATGCTACCATAGCTGAGTCCCAGCTCTGAAGATATTTCACCCGAAGATCCTTTTGAATCATTTCTTCAATTCGTGCCGTGTTGATTTCTGTCGTTGAAGAATTTGGCCGGCAGCTCCCAGTCACATTGCGGTTTTCGAAATTCTGTCTGCCTGATTGAAAAGAGTGACACCATTTTGCTACATGTTGTTTGTTCATTACTTCTTCACCATAAACTTCCACGATTTGACTTCTTCCTCCATAAAAATCAAATAACGACTCGCACTTCCAACTGAGACTGATTTTCTAAGCTCTTGCCATTTCAATCATCCTGAACCGTCTGGGATTTTTCACTACCCACCCGCAAACCAGCTGTATGACAAGTAGCGACAGTTTTCTCCACTCTGGGGAAACAAAATATCTTCCCAATATGTAAGTTTCAAATGCTGCGGCTTGTAACCTTTTTCTTCTGATCATCTCTCGTAGCTCTATTTTCAGAACTGATATGCATATATTTTTTAAAATTCTAAAGTGACCGCAATAGCTGAATGATCACGGTCGCAAACTCTTGGATTACTTCATTTCTATGAAGACCTGGTGTCGTATAGAGGGCCTGACACGTTAAAATGCGTGGAGTCTCAAAGTTTTCCTGTTGGTGGGATGCAAAATTTGTAGTGGAGGGTGCCAGCTCAGGCTCTGTTCTCGTCGTCTCTTGATAGTGGTTTAAATTTTGAGGTTCATCGAGGTTCATGCTTCTAAATGTGGCATTAATAAACAGCCAATCTTAAGAATATGAACATGTTTAAGAAGTATCAAAATCTCTTAGAAAATTTTAAGTTAGAATGTTATTTTGTTGAAGTTATTAATCTTGAAAGTTAAAGAGAAAATTAAATTTAAAAATTCACATAAAAAGTGTTGAAATGTTTCTTTTTTATTTCTTACATGCGTTTACTTTACAAATTCATAATAAACTAAGATATCAAAACCATAAAAATTGGCATCACTTTAAAATAAATCTAGTAATATTGAAAAGTACTTAGGTAATTATCTTTATGAAGTTTTTATGGAAAGTAGGATCCCAGTACATAAACAAATCCTTTAAAAATTAAAAACATAGTCTTTATTTTTGAATTTTTGAACAACTTCTCAAATATTAAGTTTTATTCTAAACAATTTTGTATTCGAGAGGTAAAGGACATTATCTCCTAAATTCACAACATTACGTATTACTCTTCGGTAACTCCTTCTTTAATGAATGAATTCAGTTTTATAACAACCCATTCTAATTAGAATTTGCAACAAATCTCTCTTCGAATGAGATTTATAAATGATTGATTTAAAACAATTCATTAAATCTATAAAAACCTTATTCAAAGACAATTTTTTTATATAATTATTTCAAGAACACGAGAACATGGTACTTTTTTAGGAAATTAATGTTTGGGAAGGGACTATGAGGAATATACGGAGTAGTTTGAATCTAGAAAGGGTTAAAACATAATCGTACCTCTGAGGTACAGATTTATAACCTATGAACCATAAACTTTGTAAACTCGTTATGTATTTTCGCGCACTTCCGAAACAAGAACTTTTCAAAGGGAAATACACCGTAATTATCATGACGAATATATTCTGTTTAAAGTATGCGATCCACTGGACATTTAAAGAGTATCCTTTGATAAAAGACTCTGACAAGCGGTGCATGCAGTGAGCTCTCGTTGCTTGCTAGAGTCAGCTTTGTTCAAATGTGACCCTACTGAATAGCTTTTGAAGCGGAACTACATTCACGATAATAAATGCACTCGACGGTTAAATACCTTTCATTTGATTTACTGGTGAAGCTTCTAGATGGGCTAGATTTTGGATCCGCCTCTGATTAGACATAGTTTTGATTGAGTTGACGCTTCAGAGCAAAAGCTTCAAGTTTGCTGATCGACGAAATCGATATTCACGCGCAGAGAGAGAAAGCTTTCGAATAAAATTATTTCAAATGCTGCTTGTAGCCATCCTACCGTACAAATTGCTCTGCAGATATAAAATTTGCATCATTTAATTATGGATCTAATATACTAATCAAGGCAAACATGTAAATGATGTATTACTACAACTTAGGGGAATAATAGATTCAGCTCGTAACATTTTTCGTGTATAATTAGGAATTACGATGTTCGTAATATTTATGAGAGTTAGCATGAATATTTATAAACATTCTTTTCTGACACGTTATCTATTATATCAGTTTTGTTACAAAACTTGTCAAAATAAAATACGGCATTTACTTTCCGAATATATATATTTAATGGAAATCATCTGAATCGCGTTCCTATAAACTTTTGAGCATTATTAGGTTTATGCTATTGTTAGGCTTATTAATATGCAACATTGGAAACATGGTGCACCCATTTCTATGAAATTGTGATTTAATACATTAAATAACTTCGGAAATATTAAAGTACACATAAATTAACAAAATTATGTATGTATAAATAGAGATAGGTAGATAGATATAGAAAAAGATATAGATGTAGATATAGATATAGATGTATATATATAGTTGTAGAGTTGTAGATGTAGATGTAGAAATATGAGTATACACATAATGTGAAATGACCAGAGCTAAAGGTATAGTCTCAACAAGCTGCTGATATTGTTATTGTAGAGTATTGACTCCTACTGAGGTAACGGCATTTCAAACTAGATCAGATTGGATGGTGACGTTTCCAAACTTAGAAGAGATTTTTCGACTTTATCCCACAAACGCTTTATAGGACTTAAGGCTTTATAGGAAATGTTAAGGCACAAAACGAGTGCATAGGATTGACAGCGATGTTGAGGTAAGCTGTTCCGCTTAGAGTTGTACTCACGTACATCATAGGACCTAGGATACTCCCGGAAGACATTCTCAACACCATAATTCCACCACCAAAAGTTTGAATAATTTTCATTTAGCAGGATAATCACTGAACTTACGCTGCTTGCGCGATATTATAAACTTGCAATCCACATGATGGAGAAGTAAATGAAATTCGTCAGAGTAAGCTGCTTTTTCTCCGGTTTTCAAGTGGCCATTTTAATCATCCCTGGGTCCGAAATAGACGTTTTTGCTATTTTACTGTAATACCAAAGATATTCTTTATGATTCACTGTTAAAGCCTATCATTTTTTTGTTCATCTTGTTGTGATGTACTTTGAGATGCCCCTCATTTAATTCAGCTGTAATTTCAGCTGCTCTTCTGTTCCTGCAGATTTATAAGTGTTACTTATCTTTCTCCTCCCTCGCTCATCAGCATTTTATGGCCGGAGTAGTCCTTATCACTTGATTTTTTCCCCCTCCACTACCGATTTTTAAACACCTGAGATACTGTTGGATAGAAAATCCTACAAGAGTCATTGTTTCAGAGATTCTGACTCTAGATTTTCTTGCACTGACGATTATCCTCTTTCAAAATCCCTTAAATCGTTCGTCTTACTAAGTTTGACATTAATTCCCAGATAACTATATCGTCAGAAGCTGATCAAATCTCATAGAATCAATTATGCATTGTTACTCCCCTCTACGCCACTATCTGGCTGGTTTACTTTTAAATAAGATGAGGTGGTGGGTTCCATTTTAGGGGGTACTCAGTGCATACATACAGAGAAAAAGAAGCAATATATTGTATATTGAATATAAATGACCTTAATAAGATATGATTACAAAACTAGAAACGAGTTCCTACCATTAGATAACATACAAGAAATTCAAACTGATTGCTTATCAGCGTTGCATTTTCAAGAAGTACGTGAGCTATTGGAAACAGACCTCTGTAATTTTGAATCCAGAATCGGTCGTCGTCGAAATAAACACTCAATTCCTCAAATATCCCCACCACACCAAAACAAGGACTTTGAGTCTCCACAGATTTAAAAATCAACAGCCACTTTACAAGGCGATTCTTTGGTAAAATTCAGATACGAACTTTTAATTCAACAAGAACAACAATAGCCACGAGTTCGAGACATGATTACTCGAAATATCCTTTCAAAGGTCTTAAAATAGTTAAAATGCAGCAAAAAAAAATTCATGTTTTTACTTTGTGAACATTGTGGAGAGCTTTCCACGCAATTAAAGCTATCTATGTTGACGTGAGGAGATGACATGATATATTTGCTCAAATAGAGTGTTTTCACCGATTTATCAAAAGACAATGTAGTTTCAGGGTAGGTAATTACAATGCTTTCTATCTTTTGTGATTTAGACTATATATTTTTAGATTATTTCCCTTTGTATATACTTATATATTCACATTCCCAAATGTTGCAAATTGTTTTCAGTCTAATGATGTGCATAACATAGGGTCACTATTATTATTAAGCAAATATTTTGAAAAGATAACCAATATCGGTTTTTTGACTGTGTACCACCGAATTATGTTGTATTCACAAAAGTAGATTCATTCACTGTGAAACCTTTATTTAAAGATATAACACAATTGAAACTACATTTTCAATGAACACAAGCGCTCGAAAATGATTCTATCAAATTTGTCGTAGCAAATATATTTAAATTTAAAGGAGGAATAAGTCTAGTGTGAAAAATAATTATAGTTTTGGTTTGTCCATGTATATATAGGTTACTGTTAAAGTGTGAAATCCGTTATTTCATGGAATAATCAGGCATTTCATTAAATAACTGGATAAGTGAGTTAAGAATAGTCGGTACCCCCTATACCGCTAATGTTAAATTGAGCTATTTTATGTACCTTTTTCTCAGAAACTGTTAAGTATAAAAACTTCTAATTTTGTCTGTATATTAATTATACTTTTATATTTTTACTGAAGTGAGATTTTTAAATATATTGTTAAGTTTTTTTCAAAATCATGCAACGTAAAAATATCACTCTGAATGAATAAATGAAAAGAAAGCTTTGCAATTGTTTCAGAATATTTAAAAGGCAAATATCTGTAAAAAGTGGGCGTGGCCCACCAGTTGATGATTTTTTTAAAAGTCATTTTGATATGCTTCTAATTGAAAATATGGCATATGTGATATATCCTTAGAAAGGTAATGAAATTCAAATTTCAGAAATATCAAAAACTCAAAATCGATCATTTCATGATTTTTAGCCTACTGACTTCCTAAAAGTATATAAAATTATTGAATTCTATGATTTAACAAGGTATTCTACAGAATAACGATTGCTTGATCGTTAGAGTATGAAATACATCACTCTAAAGTTCTTTGAACTGATTCTAGCACATTTTATTCAGTTTTGAACTGCTTATATCTGCTTTGCAATGACGTGAGTGTGTGTACCCTTCATTGCGTTGTTTTCAGACGTAGAGTGAAGACGGTGTATTTATGTTAGCGTTTTACATTTTAGAATATAAACTAAATTTTTGCGACCTGTTTTCAAGCAACGACTTCTGCAGGAATGGTAGACCAACCTATAAATAAGAAAGATTTAATGCAAGATAGATTTGAATATTTATTAAATAAGGATGGGACGAAGAAAAACAGCAAAGAACTTACTCCTGAAAAATTATTAGCTTTGATAGCAGAAGTAAAAAGTATTAAAAAAAAAGCACAGAAAAAAGTAAAACGTAACTATTTGTTACTTCAGAATTTTGATATTTTTGAAGTTCAAGGTGTAGACAAGTTATTTGTGCCAGTAATAGATACAAAACATATTGTTTTCCATCCTTTCTATAAAATCATTGTAAGCAATATGAGCATCATCAGATAGATTATACCATCTCTTTTTTCTCATTATTTGTCACTTAATCATTCATAATAGAGATAAAATACATATTTCAGGAAATTTTAGCTGTTTATGATCACTTAATTAATAATATAAATCTGAAATTGTTTATTTTTCACTTTAACGGTATATCATTAGTTATTTCATAGAATAACTAGGTGAAGTATGAAACTGTTCATCTACTACATACATTAACTGACTTGTCTAGTTATTTTATGAAATACCTAATTATTCTATGAAAGAATTTAACTATACACTTTAACTGTAACACACACACGCACACACACACATATATATATATATGTGATTTACTACAATTTTCTCTACTGTTACTTTACCCGCCTAACGGGTTTTAACCGTAACTTTAACAATTAAAAATTTTGTATTCAGTGTTTTTAAATTAGTGTTTATTTAAGCCACATCTTTCGGTATCTGTAAGCCATCCAGATGAGCTTATCATGGAAGTCATATGATTTTTAAAACTTCTGGTTGGCGTTCTGTATACAAACAGAGGTTTCATGGAAAATTCACCGCATATTGTCAATGTAATGTAACTGCACACAACTATATTTTTGTTTTTTGTGCTTTTCCGTTTCATACACGTATTTAAAAAAGATTTCTATTCTACAAAATGTGTCCACATCATCCAATCAAGATGACTACATCCAGAGCATAATAAAATTCATCAATAAGTAGTAATTAAAGTATAACGCCACTCGCGAAGTCACGACAATATATATATATATAATAATTCCCTTTTATTTCTCCGAACAACTTTTTAACTCGTAATGATTCTGGGCTTCAGGACTTGCGAGTGAATAATTAATAAACTTGCCCGCATAACGGTATAATTGCAATCTTATCTCTTGAAAATTAACAGCTTGCGATTTTAAAGTAAGATTACGTCAGAATCTATAGTGAACGATATCTTTCCACCAATCATTGTCTCCTTCCATGAAAGTCATGCGGTTTACAAGACTTCTTTTGTTGCTACTTCATATAAATACCCAGGATTCTGGAAAATCTCTCTCTTTGTCTTTGTTATGTAGCGTGCCAGACCGCTTTTGTCTCTTGTTATATCGTCCACCACTGCCTGCTTGATGTGATGTCGAAACTCTAAAAGTAATCCACTTTTTTTCATATATGTGCGTGTGATCGTCAAATAAAGTAGAGTGCCTTAACACCAAATTATGCGTCATCCATTCAACAGTTGGAAAACATATCACATAATCATGGACTAAAGTAGCAAAGAAG
This sequence comes from Trichonephila clavata, assembly GCA_019973975.1. Lineage (NCBI taxonomy): Eukaryota > Metazoa > Arthropoda > Arachnida > Araneae > Nephilidae > Trichonephila > Trichonephila clavata. The sequence continues at coordinate 25,831 of BMAO01022880.1, forward strand.
ACTTGCCATTCGCCAACGGTTATATATATATATATAAATTCCTTTATTCGACAGAAACAACGCTGACTACGAGTTCGTGGTCAGTACAACTCGGCTGCCAATGCTACACGAAGTTACAAAATTTTAAGCGTGCTTTAAAGATGTATAATTTACAAAATACTATGCCATGATTTCTTTTGCAATTTGTTTGTATTAAAATTAGAAAAAAAAATTCTTAGTTGGCTTATTAGTTATTTTATGTGACAAATTGCGCCTTAACATGAATATGTTTACACAGAAAACATTCTCAAGTTAATACACAGAAGCAAATAAAGGGTATGAGATACAACACAATCTTATTTTTCTTGTATAAGGGAATGAGATCTATCGACATATGTTATAACATCAAATATGACGAGAGAAAGATAGATTTTGCTTAGAATCTTTAACATGAAGTATTGTTAAAAGTTTGAATTTCTTTGGTTCTTATATAAACAGGTATTTTAAAAATAAATTTCTTTGTATTACACTTAATCTTCATAACAAAAAGTAGAAAAACGTTTTAAGTTATCAGGGAAGAAAGGAAGGCTGCAAAAATCAATACCTGCGTAGATAAAAAATAATGAAAAAAAGTGCAAGGATTTGCTTTTAATATTTTCCAACATTTGCCAAAGAAGTTTATGTTATTCAACTAGAAATCCCCAACAAAAAGAAAAGCAAACCCTTTACCGACCAATTTGCAATTATTTTTTTCCTCCATTGTAAACTTAAATGGCTGTAACTAAGGCCTTTATAAAACGAGATTCTTTGACGCTTGGGACAATCTAATGCCTTGACAATGTTTACATTAAAAAAAAGAAAATTATTGAAAATTTATTCAGGATGGATTTATTTGTTCACCAACCTGAGCTAAAAGGAACTGAGCTCTTGAAACTTTAGAAGAAGGATGAGCTTAGTAATAAGAAATCGTATCCGTTTTATTCCTTCTTTTTCCGAAGTAAACCGGCATTCTTGGTTTTAGAGGGCAATTACTGTTAAAAGCCATCTTCCCTAGATTCTGGAGAATTGTTACTCTCGGTCTCCCCTGTGAGCAGAAAAGTGGTGTAAGACATTAATTTTCTCATGGAGTAATCTTAGAAATATAATTTTAATTTTAGTTTATTAGACTTTTTTTACAAGATTATTTTGTATTGATCACTGTTTTAAAAATTAGTATTTGGTAATTTTAAACACACAGTGTGGTCGTTAGTGTTATATTTACAGATAAAATGTGACTAGATATGGACAGACTTCTCAGTTGGGGGATATACAGTATCCAGCTGTAAAATTTTAAAATAATCAAGAAACCATTAATGAAGTAGTATTTCAATTCCTATTTCAAATAGAGTTGCGGATTGGTAATTGCAATTGCAGACCTAGTACATTACCACGGAGCTATTATCACTTTTTAGTTTGAATACATACAGGTGGATATCAATTGCTAAAATGTAATATTTTTGATGCCCAGATTCCTCCTCAGAGGGATACACCTGCGCTCTGATAATGCAAAATTGTAGAAGGAATTTAGTTTAGCCTAAATCTCCTAAGCCAAACAGGCCCTGTAAGGATATTTAATATGGCGCATAATCATTCGACATGGACGCTGTCGAATTTTTGCATCATGAATATCCACAGACTTGGGACGGGGTCAAACCCGCAAACTTGAGTGTAGAAGGCCAGGGCCTAACCAACTACTCCACCCAACAGACTGAAAATATAAACTGGTAAATTAACACACTTTTCTTCTCATTGCAAATAATAAAGAATACTTCATTGGATCTCCTGTGAATTTTTAAGAATGCTCTTTATTGTGTATGTTGTCAAGTCTGCTTAACTATATTAAACTATTTTTTTTAAAAAATGCAATATATGTAGATGCGCTTTAGAAAAACTAACCGTAAACTCCTTAGACCCAAGACTATAATAAAAGCTTAGTATTTTGTAAAAGGTACTTGAATAGTTGTTTTGATCACTCTGATGTAGAAAAGTGCAAAAAAAAAATTTTTTTTTCAATTTATAGAAGCTAGGGGGATGTATCACCTGTAATACATCAGGAACAAGACATCCAATCAGAATTTTTTTAAGTATTTAGCAAGATTGGAACAATTCATTTAATCTTAGTCTTTAATCACACAATACATACAATTCATAAAATCAACAGGAAAATTAAATGTTATTGATGTTTTAGATACATATTAGTTGTATTATTACAATAACATTATTTTTTTATTTTCTTGAAATGCCTTGAAACCAATTTTAGTAGTTGTAAAGCATAGAAAAACCTTGCAGTCTGTACAATGTATAACTGTTAAGGCCGAGCACTTCGCATTATGTCATTGGTGAATACTATCCCCAACCGTTTCAGGTGTATGCCTAGCTTCTTTGTTATGAGCTGCTTGATGTGGAATGCGTCGTAACTCTGCGTTTTTGAGGGGGCTCATCACTCACACACCTCAACTAAAGATTTTAACACAAGAAATACTTCTATCAATCTTCCCCCAAAATATAACTAAAAATTTTTAAAAAATTAACTTAAAAGGTATGTTCATAAGTGACTGGGTCCTATTGTATCACAAGTATACAAACACATTTCACAAGTCATTAGACTTTAATATGTCATTAAAAATTTCTTTTTTTGCTGTTAACTAGTTAAAAGTGCATATACAAAGAAAAAGCATATTTTAAGAATAGTTTAATTTGTGTTTGTAAATAAGAAAAAAATACTTACTTTGACGGCGTGCACACATCTTGTTTTGATTCAGAGACGCTCCTAGAAATCACTGTCATTGCCAAGTGTTGCCATGTGTTGACTTAAGAAGGAAATGATATGAGGTATTTCACTTTGTATCTCATCTGATGCAACCAGTCCCAAATTTGTTTTCACTGTTCAGCCTTCATAAAAAATTATGAAACATTTGTATCGCATGTGATACAAAAGAACCAAGGAGGATAACTACCTAAAATTATGTTGTTGCTGTTACTTATGCCACCTGTCTGACGTAGTCAGATCAAGGCCCATGAAATCCATCATGGCATCGGGCTATATTGTACGCCTGTCATTAGCCGTAGCTTTGAGCACCATGCAGGTGACAGTACGATTTGGCTAGGATCCCCCCCCCCAATTTTGAGGGAGAACACCCTGGGAGCGGTCAGGGGTTTCCCACCTCTCTTCCCCTTCCACCAACCACACGAAAGGACTTGCGGCTCGACGGCTATTTAGAGTACCCCCATGCCGCGCGAAGGCACTATACATTTACAAACATCCATGTCTTCTCCGGGATTTGAACACAGGCCCTACGGCACAGCAATCAGCGTCGCTAACCACTATACCGGATGGGCGACTCCTAAAATTATAAATAGTCAAATAGAATATCTTGTACCTTCGGTAAATTCTAATTTTTCTCATTTACTTTTATGATCAAATCAAACTGTTTATTAACATTTATCTCACACAGGGAGATAAAAATAAAACTGTATTGTAAAATTTATATACATCTAGCTGTGACCGGAGTATCCTCTGAATAAAGAAGAACCTTTCTAAGGCATGCAAGTTGATTATTCTTTCTGGATTTCTGAAATATTTAAAGATATACACACGCTGTAGAAATGCTCATATTTCTGAATAATACGATTATTTTTCAAGATCCATTGAATGTAATAATATTACTTTCAATATTTAGGAGAAATATCTTAAAATTTTAAAACTATTTTCTCCAAATATGTGTTTTTATTTGAAATTGAACGACGAGATTAAATGAAAGGTATTTTATTGTATACATATTAATTTACGGAAATTTTTCTTATTGTGTGAAATAATTTTTCAGTTTTATTGCTGTAAAACTCTTGTAAATTTATTTTTTATTTTTGTAAGCACATTTATATTATTCTGACTGTCTTGTTTGTTATTTTTATAATGAAGCATTATGGGAAAAAAACATAAGTTATACTAGGGAGGTAAAATTTAACACCTACAATTAAAATGAGTCCATGACACATCATTGGCACAGTCCATTAAATTATCCATATGGTTTCCATTTTTGTACTGTACAAATGTTTACTTAGATTAAAAAGAAATTGAATCAAATCTTTATTAAAAGTCAAAAATGTTCTTTTTGAATAAAAGACATTTATAAAATAAAATTATAATATAAACATGTGGATTAAAAATATATATTCAAATGTATTTTGAAAATATGTTACACACATTTTTTTAACTTGGATACTACAAAGTGTTTGTGTTTCTTTTTGGGATTCACTCATTTTCAAGAGAGATTAAAATTTTTTATTTAAAACATAAGACAACCAAACAAAACTATTGAAACACTAAGGGTAATTTTTGAAAAAAATTTATTCTTTTTCCTAGAATGTTACAAAAATTAAATGATTAAAAACTAGTTTCATTTCAGATTTTCTGTCATTATAATAAAAGTTTTTAAAAAAATATTGTTTGATAAATATTCGTCACTAAATAGCCTCTTAAAGTTAAAGAAACTTTCCATGTGACCCTTGTAAATTATCTTAGCATTTGCATATCCGGAAGAACTAAGTCAATGAATAGAACCCTGCTTAAGTTAGGGCTTATGTGTTTGTTCAATTCAAGACAGAAAGAGAAAAGAGACAGCTAAACTGTTTCTCTAGGCAAGTTGTCTCGCCTTAGGAACTATTATTAACTAGATGGAACTATGGTATATACTGTTCACGTATACTTTAAGATTGAAATAAAAATGATAATTAAATGAGAAGCTTTATGACATATGTAAAATTTATCATTTTAGTTACTCTACTTATATTGTACAGCATGTTTAATATATTTTTTTCACCCGTAATTGTAAGGTATATTATTTAGCGTTACTTTTTCGAAATGTGAACGGAAAGGTTTAAATGCCAGATATTTTTACAAATATCCACCTGAAAAGATATAAAATACGACGAAAATTATATGAAAAACAAAAATGATATACTTTTTTTTTACTAAAAAAATATCAATTTTTTCTTCTGGTGTTGTATTCCGTAGTAAAGTAGTAGGCACATTTCTTTAATCTACACACACACGGATATCTATTAGTTAAAAAAAATGGGGAATGCTTTATTTGTGGTGAAGTGAATCTTTAGCAGATACATTATCTAGATAAGAACTGCTTTAAAAAAATTCAGTCACTCTTCTTCTTAACCCTTGCTGTTTCTTCTAGCTTGTAATTATTATTAACTTCATCAAAAATTTCTCGAGGGTTTCGTCTATTATAAGTTTTATTTTACCGGTTGATTCAAAAGTTATGTGACCAATTTCAGAGTATCATAATTTTTTTATCGAATTGAGTTATTTGAACGAAATTTTTAATGTGATTTCTTTTGGCATAGTACACTTTGCGTAAACGTTTCGACCAAGCCAAAATGACTTTTTTGAACATTTTGGGGGGGAATTTTTCCAACTTCCTCTTCGATTGCTTTTTGAACCCCTTGGTGCGTTCTTACTTTATGTCTTTTTAATTGTTTTTTAAGTATCCCCTTAAAAATAATCACAATGAACAGTCAAGTGATGGTAGTAGCCATTTCTAAAGAGGCAGTAAATTTATTTTTTAAGTTTTTAGTCATTTTATAGTTGACTTTGCAATATGACTTTGTGTAGAATCTTCGTAAAAAACAAAGTTTCCTTAAGGATAAAGACGTTTACTTTTCTCAATATAGTGTTTCAAAACTTTATTCTGATAGTATTTAGCATCAATTTTAGCTTTTGGTTCTACAAAAATGGTTTTGTTAAGCCTTGAGAGGACATTTCCATCCATACCATAACACCTGATGTCGAAGTATTCTCGGACAGTTCTGTGTTTGGATCCCCAGCGAGAATCCTAATAATGAGCGAGATTTTCACCTCGACCAACATGAGGAGGAGGTACTGTGATAAAAAAAGTACATAATTTGAATTATCTTATGTATAACGTATGTGTTTCGTTATTTTATATCTTCTGTGTTTTATTCAATGCATACATGCGTTCTTAGTCTACGTATTTGAAGCAGTCCCTCTTTATAATATAGTCTCTCAAAAATAAGTAAGGTCAAAAGCTTTTCAGCTTGCATTCTTAATTCAAAAATTCGTAATTTAAAAGCTTACATTGATGTAATTTACAAGTAATAAAAGATTTAAATGAAATAAATATTGTACATTTGCCAAAACATATCGCACAAAATTCATGTACCCATAATAATCATTAAAAAAAATATTGTTCCCTGAACAAAATATATTTCCGTAAATACTACTGTGTTTTCGTATTAGATCTCTTCACAAAATTTATAGATTAAAAAACAGTTTCATTAAATTACTAAATACAATGACTACTGTAAATTAAAGATTTTAACGATTTAATTTTAGAAAATTTTTTTGCAAGTATGCATTCAATTCTTAAGCTTCCAATCTAACGCATTTATAATTGTTTTCACAATGTATGATGCAGTTTCTAATTCTGTCTATAGGGCACTTATTCTAAAAATACTCCCATTTTATAAAATAGTGTTTTGTGGAGAATGCTTCACATAATTTATTTTGAAAATAATTGTGCGGAACATTTGAAAAAGCATACTTTTAAATCATGCTTAGCTTTATAATCTCCAGAGAGGAAATGAATATACTGTCGATTCTCACTATTTCAAAGCTTCGATTATACGAAGTATATGCTCAGCCCCTAGAAAACCTTGATATTTCGAACTAAAGCAATACGTTTCGGAACACTCAGTATTTCGAAGTAAAATCTGCGGCTGACCAGTCTACAAAACACGATAATTCGAAGTTATCTTATATAACTCTCGACAATTCGAACACCCACTATCATGTAGAGTACTGTATTAAACAGGTTGGTGCTTATATTTTTTGTGCTTGACTGTTTCTGCGTGTCTCACTTGTTGTCAGCCGTCCATATCTTTATTTAACACGTGGACTTGCTACACATGAGTTCAGAAAAGATGGTCCGCTATTTGAAGAGATACGCAGGATTGTGCGTATTGTGCGTCGAAGTGACATGGCGATTTCTGACTCATCAGTGTAACACATATCATGTGGCACCAAGAAGGACATAGGGGATGGACTAGAACCTGCCTTGAAGAATCAATGGTGTTGGGGACAGTGTCTGAAGAAACCAATAACTGATTTAACAAATTTTTAAAGATAACAGATTTTTTTGTCAAAAAAGATAATTATGTATAATATGTATTCTTTAAATAAGAATAAGGATAATTATTTTATGTATTCTTTTATATATAATAGAGAACGTTTAACTTTCGTATAATATTTATACTGTATAATATGTACTGTTTAAAAAACTCTAAAATAATTTTATACATATGTATAATTGTTGTATTATTGCATAGCTTCAAATTTACATGTGTTAGAAAAAAAATTCTCTTCGTGTGTTTTGAGAGTTGTTTTTCTTACCCTCTGGATAATTCAAACTCTTGATAATTCAAAGATTTTCATTGGTCCTCCCAACTTCGAATGATTGTGAGTGGACTGTATTTGAACTTCAGTAGAATTTCAAAAATATTTTGCGAGTTAAATGACTTCTTAGAAATACAGAATTATTTCAAAAGTTTTTCTATTGAAATACTTAAATGAAAACTATTTTAATAAACTTTCACTCAGACACAAAATATGCGTAATAAAACTTACCTTAAGATTTAAAATCGTTTCTTCCCCTTTAGAGCAGTTATTTTACTTATTTATTTTTCAAGATAGAAAATAGCTGTTTACCTTTAAACTAGACTTTTTTTCTTTTAAATTCCATAGAATTCACAGTCCAAGTAATGTCAATCTCAAAGGTCGAAGCTTTACTAAATGAGATATCTGAGATTATTCAATTTTACATAGCAAAAAGCAATTGCTTACTGTTTCACACAATTTTGTAAGTTCCTATTCCTCCTATGATTGTTGTTTCACTTAGCAGATTAAATATCTCGCCTTAGTATTAGCCATCACTAAATTGAAAACTATTGGAATTTTTACTTTTTATCTTAAAAGAAACGTGAAACAAACACTTCAAATAGGTTTAACAAGTGCATTACAAGCAAAAAGAGTTGTTTACATCGTTCCTCTTTGTGCAGGCTTATTGCTCAACTAAGAATTTTATTGTCTGTCACGGAAGCAAAAAGAATTTTTGTGTCTGTCAGCAATTTAGCGATGAGCAAATAATATTGAGTAAGCGCATTAGTAAAAGTGATATAAATGAAAAAACTTGAATTTCTGAATGATTGATTAAAATTTTTAATATAATCTAAGATTTTGCTTCAAATTAAAAATATGAAATAACTTTAAAAAGTCACAACGATTCAAAGAATGAAGATTGTTTGAAAAAAGATTCTTAATTGTGAAGCCAAAAAGGTGAATAATCATATTCTGATCAAAAGAACTTTCAAACCTTTTTTGATTATGTACGATTTTATCAATTATATTGGAATGAAATAAAACAAGCATATATCTCTAAATTTACTTGTGCAAACAGTAAATTAAGCATTTAAGGGGACCTGATGCATTCATTAACAGATACGTAATCTTTATAGGATGATTATACAGGTTGATTCGCTACCAAATCGACAGAATTTCAGGGTGTGTAGGGGGTGTAGAGACGACACGGAATTACGGGTTTCAATGCCGCAGTAACGAGCTATGGTGCAAAGAAACAGAGTTAAAGAAGAAACAACACTACGCATTAATGGGACAGATAACATTTTATTGAAAGATTGTACTCCAACAAGTGTTCGAAATTGCGGCTAGAAGTCGTCTGGTAGGCCAGACAGTGGCAATGCATGAAATTTCTTACGTTCTGGAAGATTCCTGGAATGTTACGTATCCTCCCGTTAGCTGCAGATACTCGAACGATAAAGTCTTCAACAAAAGAAATGAACGTCTCGTACACCAAACTCTTCATGTAACCCCATAAAAAAAAGACAGTGTATGTTAGGGCTGGTGATCTAGTTGGCCAATGAACCGGGTCACCACGACCTATCCACCGTTGTTCAAAGGTTACGTTAAAGTATCGGTGGACAGTCCACAGCTCCATACACGATCAGCATGTCGAGAAGTTCCTCCTACTACCTCGGGAAACGGATCGCAAATGACGATTTTAGGTAGGATTGGCGCTCATGAAACCTTCCATTCAGTGTTATCTATCGCAAGACTGCCGGGAGGAATGTTCCAGAACGTAAGGAATTCCATGCAGCACTGCCTGCCAGACGACTTCTAGCAGCAATTTCGAACACCTGTTGTAGTACAACCTTTCAATGAAATAGTTTCTGTCCCATTAATGTGTTGCTGTTTCTCTACTTTTCTCTGCTTCTTTGCACCATAGTTCGCTACTACAGAGTTTGTGACCATACAATTCTATGTAATTCCGATTCATATCTGTACCCCCTACACACCCTGAAAGATTGTCAATCTGGTAGTGGATCACCTTGCATGAATATAAATCTCAAGAAAATTGCTTGTTGTTTTTACCAAACGATAGTAGGCTAAATTAAATCTCTAAAAATAATTTATCACTGGAACATAACCATTATCATTGTTTTAAAGGAATTTTTAAGAAGGAATATTTATTCTACCTTTATAAGAGAAATAACCTTTCAATTTTCATAAGCGTAATGATCAAAAATTAGTTTTATGGCACTTTTGCAAAAATAGCGATTTATTTTTACTTTAATTTTAGATAAAAGCAATTTATACTCGTATATGTAAAACAATAATTTTATTTATGTATTTGTTTGTAAATTGAATCATTAATAATGAATAACAATTATTATTAAAATTGAATTTAAATGATTAAAATTGAATTTAAATGATTAAAATTGAATTTAAATTATTAAAATTGAATTTAAATTATTAAAATTGAATTTAAATTATTTGGTTAATTTGCCTACCTCATTAACATTTTTAAATTAAGAGATGGTTCAATTCAGATTTGTAAAGAATCAAATTAATAGGTAATATTATAAAGCAAATTCCAAAAAAAAGTAAAAAAGCACATCAAAAATCTAATTCAGGTTTATAAAGCTCCAATAACTGTTTAAGATGAAATTGAGAATATTGTTTTTTAATCCAAAAGTGGGGCGTGGTTTAGAAGCTTGGTGGGGGTAAGGGGCAGCTCAGGAGTCGTCTTCGTCTTTTGACTTTGGCTCAAAATTAAGATCAACAGCCCTGGTGTTTCCTTGGAGTGTAACGTAAATAAAAGTGACAAAGCAAATTAATCAAAGAAAAATTTCTGGACAAATTTTTGAAAATTATATATAAATATGGCGCATGTATAAATATATAAATACATATATTTGTATGAATGTGCGTTTGTGCGTGTATTTACAATTCTAAAATTGTGAATTTTGCCAAATATTGACAAATTTTTTATGATTTTATTTTGTAGGTCATCTTATAGGTTTATAAAAATACAAAACTTATTATACTAAACAAAACTAAATTTGTTTTAGTAAAAGCAGATGCCGTTAATTTAAGCAAGATGTCAAACTTTAAAACGCGTTTTACTCAAAATGAGTTTTTTTTTTTTTTTTTTTTTTTTTTTTTTTAAAATGTTTGAACGGGGACAGGGTTTTCTCAAAAAGTTTCGAAAATGATTAATTGAAATTTTTTGTCTATGTTCTGTATAGTAGTAGAAGTATTTTAACCTTCAGTTTTATCAATCATTATTTTATTGTAAAATTTACAGTCCCTTATGTTATTATAATCATTGTTTTTTGACGCAATTTCATATAATAACTAAGTTAAAGTGCTCTAGTTTTTGTGAAAATTAAAATATCTATTATGATGTAGGTCATTTCAACAATGAAATAACATAGTAACACATTAGAATGAAAAAATTGAAAATTAGTTATAAACCTTTGGTACGTTTTTACCAATTTTTCCACCATTTTAGTAATGATATATTCTTTTTCTCTTCTTAATTTTCGCATATTTTTCTTAAAATGTACTAAACAAATCTGAAAACCGCAAAAAAATCCCCATATCTCCATTTAAAAAAAAAAGTGTAGCAAAAAAATAGTCGGATACCTTAATAAGAATTCACACATGTATTTAATTTAACAATTAAAATATAAGGTATGAATGCATATATAATATTTCAAGAATAGAAAAGAAATTTACTAATGTCATTGGAAATAATTTCATCTTATTTTTCTTCACTTTTTGTTGATGTCGTGCATATGTTTATATTGAAATGAAGCAAAATTCTTGTCCTCCCTCCAAGGATCTATTACACACGCTATTTTTTAATCCAATTCAGATTTTCGTCCGCTAATGGCATTTTAAGACGTTCAACAATTTTCTTGAAATATATATATTTTAGCTATCGATTTTTAATCAAGAATATGTTATTTCTTCTTATTATTATTTTGCGCAAATTTTTCAGATAATTTTTGGTACCAGCTAAGCAAATACTCAGGTATTAGTAAAAATTTTATGATGCATTCTACTTTTGGATTAAAGTTTAAAGTATGATTTTCTTGATATGTGTGCAAGAGCTAAATGCACTCAAAAATTAACTAGTAATTAATTGAGGAATTTTGTCTTCATCCTTTTTTGAATAATTAGGGACTCTAAAACACGTTAATCCTTTAGAAGGATTAATGAGTTACATGAGAATGAATTACAAAATCACTTCCATAAAGTGTGAATGACTCTCTGTTTTTCTAAAATTATCATAAATATACGTATTTCATCTAATTATTATTTCTCATTTTTACAAATAAATTAGTATTGGAACCTAAAATGTAAAGGCATGTTTCTTCCTGTTAGAGACAAATATCTAATGAATTTTAAATGACAACAAAACTATTATAATTAATTAAGTAACCTTCTTAGAATAAGTAGACAAGCTTGACAATTCAATTTTAAGAAATTCAATTTTATAAGAAAGTATTTAACTTCTTGTCTTGCATATTTCTTGAATAAAATCAATGCTTATACTTAGGGAAAATATTTCCTTACTTCAGTTTACCTTTAAAATTCTTTAGAAGTTGCACAAAATAAAACGAAGAAACGGCAGAGAAAAATCTTACTTCCTAAAATATCGATGCAATCGGCTCAATAACTTTTAATGGATGAAAAACTAAGTTATACGTGAGAATGCTTTCCGTTTTTCTCCATCTGGCTTAAATGGTCATAAGGCGTCCCTTTCGTAAGCTCCGGTAATTCTTCAGTTCCAGTCTTTTGGCCGGAATTACAAGCGCACCCTTGAGCCTAATGAATGCTCATTAAATTGCTCTCTCAGGAATAAAAAGCAAAATCCCTCTTCACAAATTGCTAGGGAATTTTTATTCCCTTTTATGTGTATACTTTTTGTGTTTTGACTTTCCTTTTATTTTTAAATTGCTGCGTTTTAAAACGTAACTATTAAGTAATAATTTACAACTGACAGGATTGTATTACACATTTATTTATTTTTGAAATAATTTTTTTTTATTTAGGAAACAAAATGTTTTTTTTAAAGATGAAGATAGCTGTTGTAAATGATTATCATCAAAAAATAGAATTTGATGCTTCTGAAGGGTGTGTCAAATTATACATAAGTTGTTCGCTAATAAGGTCTGCTATTTTTAATAATATTTATATTTATATTTAATTTAGGATGTTTGTTTTTTAAACAGTTGAACTTTTTCGGAAAATTTTTAGAAGAAATAAATAAGTTTGGCTTCTCAAATAATTTTATAAGAAACGCATGTTAAGTTTTATTTCAAAATTAATTTAAAAACTAGCATTCTTAAGACGCCATAATAATTTTTATTTTCTGTTTTAAAAAAAAATCAGTCATTTCTTACATATGTTCGTTATTAATAAACAAATTTAAATGAACCTTTCTATAACTTAAAATACTTTAAATCATAGTAATACAAAAGAAACACATGATATGAGTAATAGCCAAATCAAGATAAAAATTATTAATGAAAAATAAAAATGGTAATTTCTAAATCTGAACATGAATTAACAGCATTTACTAAAATACAGTTATAATCATTTTAAATTTTAAAAATCTTTTTTGAAAGTTAAAGTATTCTATTTGTCATAATATTTAATTCAAGTTCTGCAAAAATTCTTTAAACAGGATGTGCCTTCTGTATTTAAAACACTTCAACAAAATTGAATGTATTTCACACAGCTTCTCCACAATAAAAATATGGCTTTATCACATCCAATACAAAGACTTAAGTGCAAGTTTAGCCAAAATTTGAATTTAATCAATTAAAGTTTTTATAGTGGGTCCCAAGTCACGCTGAGATTCCTGGCAATGAGATGGCCAACCAAAAAGCAAAGCAGGGAGCCGAGTCACCACAACCGGAACTCCCCTTGACTCTCAGAAGAGCAAAGAGAATTAGTTCTACAGTCATTGACAAATATACTACCGTGACCAAAAAACCAAGAGCCTTAAAAAGCCATTGGAAACTCTGGCCACTGTGGGTCCAATCCCGAGGTACCCGGAGAGAGCCGAGGCTGTTGCCCGCTTTCGCCTAACCACCGGACATAACTTTTTGGGAGTATACCTTCAATGACTTGGCCTGGCGCTGACGAGGTCAGCCCACTCTGCGACCATGCTAGAATAGATGGTGACCACCTTCTCCAATACACTAGATTCGATGGATACCCGACTGACGACATCGTCAGTTGGTACTGGGAGGCTCGGCGTCAAATGGTCAAGAAGCCAAGCACGGGCGTTGGATAGTTTTTTATAAAGAATAACTTCTCATCTGAATGCATCTTTTTATATAAATACTAATTTTAAGAGAGAGAAGCATTCATTATGTATATATACAAGGGGTGATCAAATGAAAAGGTACGAAACGACATAAAAATGAAACAGTTAAATATTTGCATATTCCGCCAAGGGAGAATGTAGCGAGACATCTCGGGATGCCATTGGAGACTCTGACTGGGATCGGATCATGCGCGGGTGCCCGCATGCGCAGAAGAGAGCAAAGGCTCTTGTAAAAAGCGGCGTCCAAATGATGCGAGCACAGAATTACTCGAGCACAGAAAAAGCATTAACTCCGATGTGTACTGTGAGACACTCCGACGCCTACGCAGGTCCATCAAGAACAAAAGACCGGGGCTGCTCACGGAGGGTGTGGTTCTGCTCCATGATAACGCGCGTCCACACGTCTCCAGAGTCACACAAATGGAACTGGACAAGTTCCAATGGGAAACGTTGGACCATCCGTCCTACAGTCCGGACATGTCACCCTGCGATTTCCATGTGTTTGGTCCACTGAAGAAACACCTGAAAGGAAAGCGCTTCAACTCGGACGACGTACTCAAGGACACTGTGAAGGACTGGGTCTCGTCACAGCCACAGGAATTCTGGGAACAAGGAATCCTGCGGCTTGTTCATCAGTGGGATCATTGTGCTCAGGCCTATGGTGTATATTTTGAATAAAGTCTATATTTGTACCCACCGTGTCGTTTCGTACCTTTTCATTTGATCACCCCTTGTATATATATATATATATATATATATGAAATAGACGTGGCCGTTGAAAGGTATTCTTTATATGACTACTATTAATTACGATTGATGTTTACTTTGGCTGGAATTGACGACAGTCCTGTGATTATTCAAATCTGTTTATTCCACATCTTGAGCACATACAAACATGTTAAACATAAAGCCTGAAATGGGCAACACAGAACAAAGAAAACGAATGCACAATGAGCTGCAGCCGGCTACATGTTGCAGCAAATACAGAAGCGAAAAGGGAGTTGGTCTCCAGGAATCTCGGTATTTATAGGCTTCTCAAATCACATGATCTGAGTGGGTGGATAGGTGTAGTTTAAAGTACACTCGTTAGGCGGTGGGTTAACTTATTACTAAAACGTTGGTCCTGAAGGGATGGACCAAATAATTAAAAGATATTTAAAAGGATTATATTACTGGGGATAATATATATATTACATATATATATATATATAATACTCACATTGCAAAAATAGAAGAAAATGCATATTTCATTTATGCTTCCCCGTTTAAAATCCTTCTTAGTTAAGAACGACCTTCCTTATTTATATGTACACTTTATTCCATTTTTCTACATTTATAGACTTGAAAACGACATGAAATTAATGAATGCAATTTGTTTTTAACGGCAAGATTGGATAATACATCTGAGTTTTCAAATAGTCAAATTTTTGGACAAAATAATTTTAGTGGTGCATTATTACGGATTGATAATAAAAGCAGGTACAATGTCATTTTATTTCGTGTGCTGGAAGTTTTTTTTTTTAAATTGAAGCTTACAACTACCTTTTAAAACAATTTCCTGAATCATTTAAATAAATAGCGGGTATGTTAAATTGTCTTGTAAAATGAGAAGTCCCACTCCGTTGAAAGGAAATTGATTTCAGCCAGTGTAAGAGCTTTTCGTCGAAATATTTCCTCCTGTTACTTGGATTTGTTTATCCCGACATTTCTAGGTATATTCTTTTGTGTGGGAAGAGAAATAATATTTCTTTCTCAATGATTTCTGTTTTCAGTTTAGAATAAAAAATAATTCCTTAGAAGAAAGATTCGACCATTTTTCTGGAGAAAGAACTTGATTATTTTATTTCAGGAAGAGAGAGGCTATTATTCGTTCTGTGGCAACAATATATGTCCAATAAATAAAAGGCTACAGCGGAAATTAAAATACTGGGAAAAATGTGTAAGTCTGCTTCTCTTGAACTTGCATAGAAATTCGAAAATAATAATATAATTTTTGTCTGCCCCAAAAAATGACTGTTACATTTATATTAAAATATTTACATATCTTAAGCAACTCAAAGTAGAATAAGAAATGTATTGTAATTTTTTAATTTTAATTTTCATCTTATATGTGTTAAAATTTAAGCTCTATTTAATAATAAAATATTCAGATATATATCTTTTATAATCTATTTCCAAGTGAAATTAATTTTTTTTAGACTCTTTGACATGCAAATACAAATGCAATATAAATATAGAAGATCTTATGTATTACTTAAGTTGTGTATAAATTGTTAAAATTATATACTGCAATTATTTAAATTGTATTACATAAATTATTGTGTATATTCTGTTATTTTATCTTCAGTTTAAACGTTTTCTGAATATCAATCTGTTTCCATTTTAGTAATGATTTGGTTGTCAGTAATACTTGTCAATACAATTAAAAGGGGGGGGGTGTACTGGCTATATATATATATTTCAAAAATATACACAAAATAGTTATAAAAACCTAAGATAACCATAGTCATGATAAAATAAAGTCTTAGCCACAGTAGTACTAAATCATGTATATATACATGCCCGTCCTCTTGAAACTGCAAAAAAAACTTAATTCATTAAGTTTAAGTGAGATCAAAATTAAAAATATTTTCATTCTTCCCTTCTAAGAGTGGTGTTTATTTTTTTCATCATTTTCAGATGCCAGTCTTTGTCCGTTTAAATTAGCCAATTAGCTTCATTTTTAATCCTGGTCAAAAAACAAAATAGACGTTTGAGTTAGTATGCTGTTTTCCACATCCATGTTAATAGGTGGTTTTGAACCCTAGTAGATTTATTATGTATCAGACTGATTATACAACAGTCTTTCGCAGGATGAGATGCCCAAAGTCACCCTAGCAATCCCTCTCTAGAACCAAATCACATTTTTTTTATTTCAAAAATTGTAAAATGCACCCCTTTGCTGTTTAATGCATTAACATAACACCTCTTTAGTATTTATGTAATGATATAGAGATTTAGTGAATTATTTTATAAATATAATGTGCATAAATGTAAACTACTTAACGAGATAATCTTATTTCTTTAAGGCAATTCATTCAAGCGCATTATTTAATTCAGTGAGCATGTATGATAATCCCCATCTATATTTCTAGTAAACACACTATATCAGAGGAGGGAAAATAGCTGCTCGCAGGCCACAAATGGTCCGCTAAAACAGTAAAAAAAACTAAATACGCATAAAATGGTCTCTATGTTAGGGTTAACATACTATATATATGTTTAAAATATAATTTCATTAAGCTCTGCTTAAAATAAATGTTATATTAATATTTGCTATTTAAAAAAATCCCTAAGGATTTTTTAATATTGCACACATGACTTTCACTCTTACCTTCCCCATATATTTTCTTCTCCCTATATATATATATGTTATACATATATATACAGGGTGCTGCGAAAAAACCCAGACAAACAATTTTTTAAGCAACTTTATAAAAAAATTAAGAAATTAAAAAAATATAACAAATAATAATGAGAGTACACTCGTACTAATAAATAAATTTAATTGGTTTCAAAGTGACCGCCGTTTGCAGCAATGCAGAGACGCAAACGCTAGCAGCAATTTTCAACAATGAGTCTCAAGCCTTTTACCTTTAATCTATCCCATTCCCGCAGAAACAATTGCTTTAGAGAGTCTAAAGTTTTGAATGGTTTAGTGCAGTCTCTGGACTCAACACTGGACTATGGACTCTATGGACCATACACTGTAATCCATGAGATTGAGATCCGGTGAGTAGGGTAGCTATTCTTCACATGATATAATGTCTGGAAAATATGACTTGCACCACTCTTGTGTCTTTTTGGCCTTGTGAGCTGGTGCAGAGTCTTGTTGAAACGTCCACTTTGCATTTCCGAAATGCTTTTGAGCCCACGTAAGTACAACAGTTTCAAGAATGTCCCTCTGGTACACTTTTTGATTGATTTTAACGCCCTCTTCCACAACAATCAAGGGAGTTTTACCACTTGCAAAACTTCTGCCCCAGACCATGACCGACTTTGGATATTGGCGATATTCAACAATTGCCGAATGCTTGGAGCGTCCACAGACCAGATTCAATTGTTTTGGGAGAACTTGCTGAACCGCAAAGAGCTTCTCATCAGTGAAAAGGAATCTCTCCCATTGCTGACTTGCGGCCCGTCTCAAAAGTTTTCGGCATCTTTGGAGCCGTACGAGTTTGTTTCTTTCATTGAGGAGCTGAAATTTTCGCAACTTGTAAAGCTTCCGTCCAAGCTCCGTTTTTGCAATTTGTCTCACCGATCTGACACATATTCTCATGTCACGAGCGATTTTCTCATGGAAACCATCGGATTCCTCTGGACTCACTTTTCGACTCGCTCGATGGCTTTGATGGCCGATTGAAGTGTTTATAGTGCACTTTCGCCCACTTCCTGGACGTCGGCCATTATTGCCAAGCTCTTTGAAACGGCAAATTGCAGCAAACACTGTTTGCCGAGGTACAATAAGCAAATGAACGACTTAACACTTTCGTTTCCTTTGCTGAAACAACTCTAAAATAGCAGACCTTTTGCTCGACATTATCAAAAACACATAAATTAAAGTGCAAACTAAGAAATGTATTAAAAAATATTTTATTATTAAAGTGGTGGATAAAGAAACATGAAAATACCAATTAAAAGGAAATTTGTTAATTATTCTAGGAGGCAAGAAATTTGTCCGAGTTTTTGCGCACCCTGTATTTATAAAGAGAGAAAGAGAGAGTGAACTAATAGTAGGAATTGAAAAAAATATACATTTTTAATAGGAAGAGATATTTTATACGGAGTCAAAACCACTGGAAATTATTTAAGGAAACATTGTAGAAATTTAATGGCAGTACACACACTTTCAACTGGAATTTACCTTCTAATAATGGAAATTATTTGTAGTATATTCCAGGCTTATTTTAAGCAATTTTGTAGTTCAACAGTGATAAATAGATTGGCAAGATATATCAAAAATAACTGAATACGCAGTGGAAAGAAACTCTGTACCATATATTTTTGGAAGACTCCCAACATATTGAATTTGAGGCATGGCAAACAAAATTTATGGATGTAAATATTAACCCTTCTTGATTAGAAAACCCTGAAAGGAAAAACTGACTCCCGGAAACATTTCCCCCTTTTTCTTTTATAAGCAATCCCCCAGATCGGAGAAAAATGCTATTTTCAGAAAATAGTATTCTTCTGTAGGTTAATAAAAAAAACATAGATGAGTATGGGAGCGTATATAGACTCATATATTGAATATTTGTTATAAGCTAATAAAATGAAATATGTAGCCAACTTTTTTGTACGGTTCCGAAGTAACTTACTTCAAGGAAATTCTGTGTTGCTTTTATAATACTGTTATTTTAGCGAGATATTGGATTGCTGAATGCAATAGGACCAAAGAATGAAATTATTTAATTTTTTTAGCGCCTTAAACTTGGTGCAAATTTGGATGGTTAGTTTTTAAACACGAATTCAAGGGCTGAGCGTGCTTAAAATTTCAAGAAGATCTAACAATCTGTTCTGATGCGTCTCAAAAATTACATAAAGGACCAGCTAAACTGAGAATTAAAACAAATAAACAAATCACGCAGACGTTGTGGTCCCAAATTCATGGTGCAAGCACAAAGGGTAGGTACAGGACATTGTGACTAAATTTTTTGTTTAGGAATATATGGGCGTAAGTGACTTGGGGGGAGGGACAGACACAAAAAATAAGCGATAAAAGGAAAAGCAGTGTTTATTGAAAACGTCGTTGACAAGTGTATTGTTACAAAAACTGTTCAGAATTGCGTCCACCAGCAAAGATACATGCTTTACAGCGTCGATGGGGCACATGGAGCTGGCGCACACGTTCAACGATGCCAGGTATTTCACGAGCACCTGCAGCACCTTCGGATATTCGAGCAACGAGATCCTTATCTGAGCCAAGTGGAGTCGCATAAACCAGATTTTTTAGATGCCCCCTTAAGATGTAATCGAGTCTTAATAAATCGAGAGATCGAGGTGGCCAAAGGACTGGTCTTTTGGACTGGCCCAATCATCTTGCTCCTAACGTGGCATTCAGGTAAGTGCGCACATCACTGTAAAATTCTGTGATTCAGCAGTGGCCGATCAGGAAACTGTGCGGGATGCATTCGTAGTAAGCTCTGCCGTTACCATTTGCACGGCCGTACATGCATCGTATGTCTGCCTTTTCCTAGTTCGTAGTCTCCCATCGTAGACGTCCACATCGTAGATGTCAATTGCAAATATAGATTTCCCCTACTAAATTGCATTAAGTTGAACGGTGGCTAGACATCTACTGACCCCTAACGGCAGCGCAACCAACCGATATGACTCCATTTCTCTTTTCTTTTATTTCTACTGCTTGCGCCTTACCACGTCACTTGTGCTCCTACATTCCTGTACAATAAATGATTGTCAAAATGGCATGTATCTACCCTTAAAGTCTGTATCATGAATTCGGGACCACCCTGTATTTTTGACATAAAGCGTTACTTTATATCACTTATTTCTTAACATTTTCAGCCTTTCTTGATGCAAAATGTTTTCGTTACTAATATCATTTCAACGTGTATGATATATCATTTTAACGTTTATTTTTAAAAACGTGTTTGATTTTTTAGTATTAATATTATTTGTGTAATTATTAAATAATTTTACACATTTATAAAACTTAGTGATTGATTTTCCATTATTTTTGTACAGTGTCTGGGTTTAAAAGTAACGCTCTTTATTTCATCTAATACTGTTTTGGGTTAATATGGGTCGCATCTCTCATTTCAATGCATTTATACATTGCTTAAGTAATATATCTACTATACACTAAAAAAGTTATATATACTACTGGTCATTTAAACTTCAGCCTAAAGCAGCATTTCTCAAAATGTGGGATGCGCCTCCTCCCCCCAGGGAAAGACATAACGCTACAAGGAGGGTGCGAGTGTATCGAAAGGTCGAAAACAAAAGATTATTTAAAATAATTATTAATTTACAGAAAAGAAACAAAACAAAATACGATCTATAACATAGTTAAAAATAAAATACACATTTACACTGACATAATACACTTATAAATGTATCCGTACTGCTAAATGTATTTCATAATTAATTTAACAATACTTTGTTAAGAACAAGTTTATAATAATTACCAGTCACCCTACGGGCATGTCATAAAATTATATAGAAAGTTTAATATTTATCTTGATAATTTGTACTGTTTATAATTAAATTCTTATTGTAGCTTTGCGTCTGAGTATATTATTATTGAATTCAATACATTGTTATTGTGTGGAGGGGGGAGCAATGAAAATTATGATTAAAAATTGGGTCACAAGTATAGAAAATTTAGAAACACTGTCCTAAAGTAAGAATGGAAATAGAGCACAAATTTTATTTATTGTACTTATACAGCATAATATAAGAAGAAAACATGAGTTCATAGGCAATTTTGGGGGTATGTAGGGTCTAAAGTTAATACACATAGATGCCTTCTTTAACAGCTAAAAAGGATGTATCCCAGTTATGCATCGTGTGGAACTGAGCTTAGAGAGCGAATACGGACATGTGATTCTTGAAATTTATATTCCATCTTTCATCAACCATAGTATCATGAGCAGTAGGGGCCAAGTCTCTCAATAACCCACACACACACACATGGCCAGATATTTTCATTCTATAAAAGATCTGGTGAACATTTGATTTCGTTTAAATACTAAACAATTGTATATCTTACCATCTTTCTCTTCATGGTGCAGCAATTTTAAATTTTAGTGATCAACATTTTATACATATATGTGTAAGGATAATTAATTTCTATCTAAAACAAGGTCCTATTTACCATTTAATATTTATTTTCCATTATATATTCCAGTCTCAAATATAATAATGCGAATCCCAGGTCATTTATTATTATGATCTTAGCATATATGTTACCAAACTTTACTCTCAAACAGAAACCTAAACTATAAAAGTCATGTTTTAGCAGTTTTGGAAAAAAATATACAATCCAATAAAAATCCGGGGACTTGGTGATGGTTTGTCTCACTGCTAAAATGTGTCAATCACTGGTTGAATAAAACTGCTTTTCCAAGAAATTTTAGATGCTTACTTCGAACTATGGATCATTTGGATGCTTACTTTGAATTTATTTAACTTGTTTATTTTGGATTATAAATGCACTATTAAATGCGCTTTTGAATATTCTTTTTATTTTATTTGTTAATGAATTTATTTTGAGTTTAACTTATGACTAAGATATCTAGACTGATAGTTTTTGCAATGTGTATGCTTTCATCTCTGTCTTAAAACCAATATAGATATTCATCACAGTTCCAAAATTGAAACTGAATGTTACTGCTCTTGGAAAATATTTTATTCTAAATATAGATAAAAGCATTTCCTTTTTAAAATTGCTAGATTTGATATTGCTTCTCCATCCATATACGATTTGCAAAAGCTCATTTTTAGTCTGTGCATATATTTCCGGGTTTAAATCCTTTTGTTGACCTCAAAGCCCAAAACTATTTCCAACATTTTCGAAGCGTATCTCAGAAATGTGTCTACAAAACTCCTAGCATGAAATAGGCAAGAAACAGAAATATAGAGTGCTTCTTGATGTCATGTTCTACTCAAAAGCATTGAAGATATTTACTATGTCTGTGTGACTTGAAGAAATATTGGCATTTGTTTCCACTAAATATAAAAACCATGAAAAAGTAATATAAAATGTCATATGTACATTTATCGAGAGCCTTATCACTTAGAAAATGGAAAAATACGTTATAAAGTATGAAAAAAGTAGTTTTTAAAGGAAAGTTGTATTGACATCAAAGTTTCTATTTCATATTTTATCGCGATAGTTTCATATGATTTTTTAGAAACATGGAGATCTACAGGATACAGCAAGCTCTATAACTTCTGTTTTCTACTTGGACTTATTTAAAAGTATTTAATAAAACAAAATAATAGAAGCTTGTAGCTTATTTTGTTAGAATCATGTACACAATACCTCGTTTTCAGAATTGTAATGTGAAGTATGATATGTAAATATTGGAGCATGTACTTCACGAAAATTATGTTTGACTTGTGATATTTAACTTTAATATTGATCTATTTAAGTATTCGATAAAAAATAGACAAACATAATACCATATAATTGTACATTGATAATGTGCTTAGACGGACTATTTTAACCATTATTTAAATTTTATTATGTTTCTGAATAAAAAAACATACTGTAATTTCTAGAAATTTATGAATTTGTCTAAATATTTTGGTCATACTAACGTTTGCATTGTACGTTATATTAAAGCATGTGTTTCGGAAAACTAATGTTTTTTAATAAATGTATCTATACACTTAACAGGAAACTTTTCTTCCGCTAAAATAAACAAATATTTAAACTAGTCTTTTTTAGTCTATGTATAATATATTTTTGAATAAAAAATATTAATGGCGATTATATTTCCTGACTTCTTCAATAGAGTTAGTTACAACATTTTTCACAGCATAATATATAAACACATTTTTGTATAGTTAAACATTTCTAGGTAATAAATGCGATCTTCTCATAATAGTAGCATTAAAAACTGTATGTGTGTGAATATGTATTTTTATTATATTTAAGGCCCCAAAAGTTCTTTCCCTTATTAACAGCATTATTTTAATGATTTTAAACTCATGGCTAAAATTATATCAACTAATTTTCAATAAACCATAGACAAATGAAAGTAAATCTGCAAGTTACAAACGTTTGGAACTTGAATTACCAGGAGAATTCTCAAAATTCATTTCAGAGAACTCCCTTAAGACTTTTTTTTCCTCAGAATCATGTTTCTTTTGTCTTAGAAGCATGTTTCAACGTTTTTATTAAGCATTAAACTTGAATAAAAAAATGCGTTAAAGTTTTAATTTTTTTTCCCGATATGCTTTGCAACGTTTTCTATTAGTAATAAATTCTTTAAAATATTTTTAAAGTAATTCAAAGACGAAATAAATCGATTGATTTTTATCTATGTTCCTATTTCTTTCAAAATGTTGCTAGCTAATTTTATAACTAAACAACATATTTTAACCATATTTAACAATTAGTGAAGTAATAAAAACATTTGCGAAAAAATATAATTTGTATTATTATTTACCTTTCAGTTATTACAAAACTATGGAATTTAATGAATGAGACTTTTAACTTTTTTATTAAATGTCTAATTATAATTTCACTACTATTATAGTTTGGTTTGAAACAATTAAAATTAGTTTACTTATAATTATTTTAGTTATCTTTAATTTTTTGCCTTGCACACAACATATACCTCCTTAGAACCATCAATGTTTTAGCGTTGTTTCGAAAAAGAAGATAATGCTTCTTATTTGCCTAACTTCTAATGAAGAATATCAACCATCGGAAGGAAGTGTGTGGTACTACGCATAGTAACTCTCTTTCAGTTATTTCCTTCTATCAACCGATATTGGAAACTAATATTTAATTTAAAATGCTCACGCACTTCCTTTTTAAAAGAGCCCACCGATTTCACTTACTTTAATTTTTCTGAAGATTTTTTTTAAAACTTTTTCTAGTTTGTCTGTATTATTGAAAGTTACTTCATTATTTTCTAAGAAGAAAATTCAATTATTCACTTGATGTTGTTTATTTAAAATTTTCGTGTTTGAATCATTTGTACTCAAACAATTGAAGATATTTTAAAGTGAATGTATTTCAATGTATTTGTACTCCAGTAATACTGTTCAGTTTAAGTATTAAAGATAAATTCTGTGATGAATATATATTCTCTAGATTAAATGAAGAAATCTTTATGAGGGTTTTCAATAATGAAAAAATTAACACGAGTTGATCATGCACTGAAAAACAGAGATTCATTATATGAAATAACATACTTTATACCTGATTTCCTTGAAACATATTTAATCTCTGAACTGGTTTGCCTGTACATCGTACGGACTACCAAAAGCTGGTTACAACCAGTTTGCCCATATGCTGTACGCGCGGGCGCTGATATTGTTTTCTTTCAATCTTTGATTTACACATATTTTTAATTTTTTTAGGAGATTATTAGTGGTAGTGTAATTAAAAAATGCAGTTTGTCCTTGGTACTAAAACACTTCTCATCCGGGATTTTCTTTGTGGTGAAGGGGGGATTTTTTCATTGAAGGCGGGAATTTAGAATCTTGAAAATATTCGATATAAAACAAGGATTGGAAAGGCAGTGTGCAATTTGTTGCTTGAGAAGAAATGAAAATGGAAAGATAATCCAAAAAAGTCGGTATTATGTCTGTCCCCATTGCAATGTAAGACTTAGTATTACACCATGCTTCAAATTGCATGCGCATATATTCTTCATAGCATGCAAAATGTACTTATAACAAGTAATATAAAAAAATTAGTTAATTCCTAAGAATTTGTTAATTTATCTTTGGAGGAATGAATATAAATTATTTTTAACGACTGAAAATTTATGAACAAGATATATATATATATAGGACAAGAGTGAACTAAGAGTAGGTATTGCAAAAAGAGCATGATTTGTCTTCATTGTTGTAACAATGCACCCCCGGTTTGGCTAGTTTGGCTGAAAAACAGGTTTTCGACACCACTTTTTGTTATTGTTTTAACAGTTACTTTGTTACAACAATCGGAATAAATGTAAATTGGTGTCGAAAACCGGTAATTAATTTAATTAGTTAACCGGTATTTAATGACATAATATTTGAAAAAATGTATAAACATCGAGTTCTATCAACTACAAACTAAAAAAAATATTTTTTTTAACTTGATTGAATGAATAGAAAGTATTTTATTAACGATTGGAAATTTAAGCATATATATATATATATATATATATATATATATATCTTGTATGTATATATGTATATATATACTCTCCATGTATATATATATATATATATACATGGAGAGAGTGAGCTAATAGTAGGAATTGAAAAGGTAAACACTTAGGTTGTTTCTGTGCTCACAGTTATAAAATAAAAAAAAATAGTGTTAAGTCTTTAAAATTGAAAATTAAAATAAAATGTATTAGACATTTGGAAAAGATTCATGCAGAAATTTATTTTAGGATCCGAATTCTTATGGTGTCCTTAAGTTTAACTTTCAACTTATTATTTTGATTACACCAGTAACGAGCACATTGACTTTATACTTATTTAAACAATAAAAGATATATTCAACGAAACTGCTTTCATATTTATTCCTCCTCGACATAAAATTTCGCTGTCAAACTTTGCTAAAGCTTGGGTTAGTTTACCCTGAAGAATATAACAGAGTGGTTATGGGTCCAGGCCACACTCTGTGTTGAGGCAGGTTAAGCAGTTGAATCAGAACATGAACTTTGTCTATTTAAATATTGTTCCAGTATAGAATTATCTTTTAAGAACTTCAGTTGCTGGTATACTAAATAGAGTATCGAATATGGAAGTGAACAATCAGATTCATGTGTTAACCCAAAATAACTGGAACACATGGAAGCATGATATGCAAGTAATCTTAATGCATTATGGTTGCTGGCATTTTATTATACAGACCAAGCCCGAGGACCCTAATGAAGGGGCAACATACTGGGAAAAGTATGACTTACAACTACGGAAGGATCCAGATGCTATACGTTGATTTACACTAACATTAGTTCAGATCTGAAGAATCTGATAACATAAACAACTTATGGAGTAGTGGCATGGAAAATATTAAAGGATCACTTTGAACCAGTGACAAGAGCCAGGATTATCCAGCTTTTGGATTAATTCTTCGGAACAAGATACCAACCAGGAGAAGATGTCGGAATCTTCATATCTAGTGTAAAGACGGCGGCAACCAGGCTACAAGAGACGGGTCATAAATTGGACGACCTTTATATAGGGTTTCAAGTAAGAAGGTGGCTTCCTCAGGAATTCCAGTCCACCGTGCAACAAATTTACAGATGGAAAGAAGAGGACTTCACGGCTGTCAAAATTGAAGCGGAGCTGATATTGGAAGCCAATCGTCTTCAACTTATGAAGCAAGACTTGGAGAAAGCGGATGCCGTTTACTTCAGCAATTTCATATCAAAGAAAAAGTTGAGCAAAGTTCCTAGAAATATAAATACAGTTCCTGGCGGTACGACTGCAATTCCTGTAGATCCAAGTGGTAAAGCAGAATATCAGAAAAAGGACGGTAAAATATTTAACTGTAAAACTACCAAACATTTAAAACGGTCTATTAAGATGATAGGTCCTTGTTATTTATGTAATAAATATGGGCATCTTAAAGTAAATTGTAAAGAGAAAAACTCTCGAGAAAAGCCTTCTTCAACTGCAAATGAAAATTATAACACAGAGTTTAATATAAATTTAAGATTTTGTGAAGCTGAATGTAGTATTATAGAACTAAATCGCCTTGTAACTAGTTGTAACTTACTTGAGGAAAACTCTGATAAAGGTGTTTGGGTAATAGATACGGCTGCCAAGAGTCATTTTTGTAATGACAAGAGTTTATTTTTAGATTTTAGACCAATATCTAACATGGAAATGTCGTTAGCAACGGAGGATAAAAGTTGTCCAATAGAGGAAATCGGTAAACTTAAATTTTTGTAAAATATAAGGATAGTTTTCATGAAATAACTTTTTCATATGTTTTATTTAGTCCCAAGTAAAGGAGAAATTTGTTATCCTGTTCCAGATTAGAAAGTAAAGGTGCGCATTTTGTGGGTACCAAGGGTAAAATTAATGTTTTTAATAAAGACTGGCTAAAAAGTTGTTCTCGGTGACACGCCACGAAAATTTGTATTTTTTTAAGACTGACCTTTATATTTTACCCAAGAGTACAGAAATAAATTCAGTTGGTAATGTAACTGACAAAACAAAATGCGGATCAATTGAAGTATGGCATCAACGCTTTTGCCATATTAATAACGATTACTTGATAAAAACTAGTAAAATTGATAGTGTAAGAGGTCTCCCACATTAAAAAAAATCGATGTAAATATTATTTAATTGTGCGTTTTCCCGTCTCATTTTGTCCTGAATAAAATCTAAACAGTTGAAACTTCTGCGTTTAATTTATCAGCAATGGAAGTCGCGAATCTGCATTACTGTTTTCAGATGCTGAAGATGCTACTTTGTGAATTTTAATACCAAATGTTATTGTTCTTGAAAGAAAGACTCTATTTCGACGTTGTCTCTATCATCGAAATGCCTCATGCGTGCTTAGAGTTGATTGCATATATCATCAGAAAAAGAAGTCGCGATCAATTAAGAGAAACTGCATTGTGATATTTTTTAACGTTGATGATGCTATTCTTTCATCTTTAAAATAAAATGTTAATTATTCCTAAAAAGATGATTCAGGTTGGTTAATATCCATGAAATACCTCCTATATACTTAAAATGGTACGTGAGTGAGTGAGAGAGTGAATGTTTATTTAACTCACTCTCAAAAGCAGGGACTCTTGAAACCTTACGGAGTGTCGAAATCATTTTTTGAACAAAAATTCTGGGCAGCCCCATAAGCATTGCGTGAAGTTTACAAATGCTTTGGTACTTCTATATGTGTATTATTTGCAGCATATTATTGTTTTGCAGTAATAAACACCCGCAATAAATTCTTACTTTAAATATAACGATCTATATATATATATAAGAGAGAGAGAGAGAGAAATTTTAATTAATTAACAAAATAAAAAAAATCATTATTTAACGTACTTACACGGTAAATTATATATAAACTATAATCTGTGTATTAAGTGTAGTCATTTTTAATTCACTCCTGAGATCATCACCTTTTATTAACAACGGGAAATGCAAGATGTAAGTTTCAACTAGCTGCATGCCCCGGCGTTGCACAGGCTTTCTCCACTTATAATAAATTTTCCATTCTCAACATCAGGGGTGGGTGTGAGTTATATATTAATATGGCATTAAAGTTCCCTTTTTTGAATTATTTTTTATTTATTTGCCCCGTCGTACGAGTTTCTTCCCCTCTCCGCTTAGCCCGGCGTGACGCGGGCTCTTATCGAATGTATATAATTTAACTTAAGTATCAATGGGAAGAATGTTCTTGATTATTTTTAATTATGTTGTTAAATTTTGGAATAATAGTCGACACCTCCGGAAGAAGTACTTCCTCGATTTCTTTAGATTTGATCAATACTAAAATAAGAATTTAAATAAACACTTAAATTGTTATTATTATTAATGACGAACAACTTGTTTTGTACAAAAAATATATCAAAAATTCTAAGAAGTTTAGCGACTCCAGCTTCATGCCGAGCGTCTCATTTGCGGTCACGACTTCTAGTTTAAGAAACATTGCTCTAAAGCAACACGTATGTTATCGTTGAAGCCCCTCATAATTTCTAACCATGGTCAAAAGACGAGGATGACACCTGACCCTTCACACCCTCTCCTAATTTCCACACCATGTCTACAGGAGGATCTTGAGCCACGACAGATCTCTACATGGTGAGTCTTTTAAAATTGATTGTAATTGTCATATGAGGATTTAAATATGTATTTTTTGAGTATTAAAAAAATTAGTTTTGGATTTCTTTGTAGAAAACAAATATGTTTTTTCCTTTAATAAATGTAAGAATTATAAACATCTCTATAATTTTCTTTTTACTTATTTTAAAAATAAGTGAAACCTTATTCGACATGGAAAAAATCTAAGTTATCAGATATCAATCAGAATTTCTTATATTTTCTTGGATTTAATCATTTTTTTGTAAATTTGGAGGGCTTAGGATCTGTTTAGAGGTCCATTTTCTACAGTTTCTCATAGAAAAAACTCTTTATTCCCTCCTACACAGTTTGAAAATCGCTATTTTACCAGCACTAACCTGGTTTTAACCTGAATCTTACATCGATACTTAATTCTTTTTTACGAGCCATCTGCAGTAAATTGATCAAATTGGAACATCACGAAAGTTTCGAAATTACGCTGTAAAACTGCATTACAGGGAAGTAAAATTCCGACAAAATTTAAATGTTAGCTTTTACTGATAAAATATTCCAAGACAGACTATTTGATTTACCATAAATTTGCATTCTTTCTATACTGTGTAAGACTTTTCTTAACTAAAAAGAGATAGTTAGTTTGATGTTATGGCCTTTATATAGCTACTTATTGCAAGCATTTTTATAACTATTGTTTTCTCTATCCTAGAATGACACATGTAATTTTTTAAATATAATACATTTGGAACTTAAGGCTTAGTTTAATTAGGGTTAAAAACTATTGTTTCTTCAAAAAAGTAGTTATTCTTCCACGTTTAAACGTGATATTATACTGGTTTTCAGTTAAAATGTGTTACTAAATAAATACGCTGAACTGGTAGAGAAAATTAATAAAGTGATAAATATCATATGAGTATTTATAAAAAAAGTTAATGCAGAGATGAGTTAATATATTAAGCGAACTAATGTTTTTTTTCCTAATGGGCTGCATACTGGCATCTTTTTAAGCCTTTGCAAACACGGCATTTCCGCAAATGAGAGAGCCATTTCGTGGTGGCATGATCTGGTGTTGGTTGGCTATCGCTACCAAATTTGGACACTTGAATTAATTTTCATTCAAGCTCTCGTTGGATTATAAATGTTGCCATGATTTAATGATTTAATTTTGATGAGAGTAACAGAGCCAAATTGATACTCAAGGGTTTCTTTTACATGCCACATAATCATATGACATGCGTGCCTACGATTTTTTCATGCATCGACTCCAGCCGTAATAAAATTCGCTACCTTGGTCTTATGAAGAGGGTACGCTGTCTCTAAGCTACAGAGCCGGCAGAGGAAAGTAATATGAAATTAGCATTAAAAAGGCATCAGGTAACTAGAATTGTTTTTTTAAAAAAAGTGCTCATTAGTTTTTTTATTTTTTCTAAATATCTACTTCAAGTTATATCCCAGCATTATTTATCAAAAGAATTTTAAAAAAACTAAAGTACAGTAAATACAGCACCATTGCAATTTCCTTTACATCGCACTTTATTATACTACTGAAAATAGGATACATTATGATTTTAACTAAATATGATGCGGATTAAAAGAATTTTCATAATTGTTATACATTTGATAGGTGATACAGATAAATAAAAGAAAATGAATGAACAGATGAAGCTATACACACGAAACAAGGAAAAATCACATTTTATCTCCTCTACATTTATTTATAAACAAAAAATAATTCGTTGTTTAACATAAAATTAAACACAAACATATAATTTCTCAGACAACAATGATTTTTAAAAAAATAGATGGAGTTTTTCTGGCCGAAATCAGAATCAAATACTAATCACTTGTGCAAAAATGATATAATAAAAGAAGGATATGTGGTATTTTTATTCTCTCTTTCAGTAAAGAGCTTTCAGCTGTCGAGTTAATCGTGGGATTGATAAGCAACCAGGAGCTCTTCTCGGTATAATTTCTAAGGCATGTTCTATTAGGTTCATCTCTGGGAAACATCCTGACCAATCCATTCAAAGAACTTCCGTTCATTGAAAAGGAAACTGGCCTCTAGATTAATTTGAAAGGTCCTGGCCTTAAAGTCCATAAAAGCTGCAATATTAGGGATCGAGATTGTGGTCTGAAGATCTTATTCTTGAATCTTATAGCTATTAGTTATTCATTCCTGATAATACACACGTTGGAAGAGCCATTGATAGAAAGAGAGGTAGCAATTCACTCAATCCCTTCTCGATCTACAAATCAGGGCATTATTGAGCTCAAATCCGGAAATATTTGAATAATCCCATTCCCTCCAGATTATAAACCGTCTGGATTTGTATTCTATAGTGGGAATCATTCCCATGGACAGAATGTTTCAAGTTCTATCTTAAATGAGATTATCTTGTTCTCACCCTTTGTGAATAGCACGGTGGCTAAAAGGGATCCATAAGACTGCGATAATACGATATAAGATGATTTTAAACAGTTTGAGTGGAAATTCTAGAACCAGTTACTCTCTGAAAGAAGCGTTAATTGAAATTGTCGTTCAGCTGTCTTTTATGTTGAATGTCGATCATTTTTTAACCAATTTTGTGCTGTTTGTTGCACGTTTAAAGTCTTTCTGCTGCTTTTCGATGAATATTTCTAGCTTCTAAAGACTAATTCATCGCATTTAGGACACTCCAAACGTTACTAAGCGAATAGTAACTAAAGGCCCTTCGTTTAACGATTGAGCTAAATCATGTAGGTGAAATATTGTATTGATTTTTATGAAGCATTCCACTCACGTTAAAAATATTATCCAACAAGAGTGATGTATCTAATGATTTTCATTCTATCTAAAATGAATATATTCTTTTATATGTAGAGGGACTAAAAGTTCCCGGACTGAGTCTATAACTGAAAAAATATTACCAATTAAACTACTGAAACACATCCTCCTTCAAAATAGGACCCTTGAGTAACAATACACTTTTGCCATGGCTAGTAAAGGTCATCGAAATATTTCTAGAATCCATTTTTAGCGAGTCCCTTAATTCATCCTGAGATACATTTTTAACTTCTTCTACAGATTGGTCTTCGTTTAACATGCGGGGAAGGATATGTTGACACACCCTATGCAGGCTAACATCCTTAGTCTGTATCCATTGACATATGGTCGAGGATATCCCAACTAATTATGCTATTGTTTGAAGCCTGTTCTTACGTACCACCGCAGAAACTTTTTCGACGCTTTCAGCGGTGCGAGAAGACTGCAGACGTCCACAGCGTTTGTCGTCTTCGACACTTTCCCTGCCTTCTCTGAAACGTAGATGCCACTCAAAAGCTTTCAATCGTATTAATGTATCACAGCTTTACAGATGATTCAAAATTTCGCAAGTCCCCGTAGCACTCTTTCCCAAACGAACACAAAATCTAACATTCATTATCTGCTCATATCACATTCATTATCATTTCAATCGTCAACGTCTAAACGCATCCGCCTACATAATACGACGCCGTGGCGAGTCACTGATCACGTGCTTTGGAACAAATTTTTTTTTAGAAAAGGGAAGGAATGCAATAACACAGAAATGTTATCATAGTCACTCTACTGCAAAAATATTTGCATGTTATTATCTCATTTCGGGAAATTGGAATCCTACCTCTTATATCAGAAGATATTTATTTGTACTTAGTTGATTGACTGAAAAAATTTTCATTTTGATATTTTTTCCATTCATGTTAAAAAGGTAGTTAGCTACATTTTTTTCTTCATGATATTCGAAATATCATCTAATTCGTTTGAGTAATATATTAATGTGCTGTTTTAAAAGTTGAAAAAAATTCTTATAATACTGCGTAAGTATATATTAAGGCATAATTTAATATTCGTGATTATACATGCCGCACATGTTTGTGCTAGAGATTCTTAAAATATTTATTCCATGTAATAACTTACACATAAGACAAATTCTGTGAACTCTTTCTTACTTGATTCCGCTTATCACGGGTGTGCTTTCCTTTTTAATGCCGTGTTATTGTAAAAATGTTAAAGATTATTAATAAATGGTATTATATTTTGACAATCAAAGAAATCGCTTGGTAAAAATGATTTAGGATTATTATTAATCTGGCTGATAAAGAAAATAATTTAGGTAATTTTTCAACAATCAAACTGTTTTAATTTTTTGTTTCAGTCTCTCAAGACGGCATGATGAAATAAAGTTTTGCATGAATCTTGTTGCGCATTTGGTGTAATTAGTATTTAATTTCATCTTAAGATATTGCAAATAATTTATATCTGGATGTTTAATACGTTAAAATTATTTTCTGTTGTATTTATTTTACATTAAAGTTGTAATATTCGCAAGCACTATCCCTTACATTATAATAGCGAATCAATGGAAACTTGGAGTGGCCGCGTTAGCCAAGTGTTCTAGGCATCGGATCGTGGCTAGCATGTCATGAGCTCGATACCATACCTCTGAAGACCCGCCCTGTAGGGACGCGATGCACGTAAAATCTGTCGAGAGCTCAAACGTCCTCCCGTTGGTGTGGTGTGGTAGTTAGGAGAGGGGTGCCAGCTCAGGTGTCGTCCACGTCATTTGACCATGGTTCAAAATTACGCGGACCGTCCCCAAAGCCCTCGTGTAGCTGAACAGTGGGACGTTAATATTCACTCACTCACTCACTCACTCAATGGAAACTTGGAGAAATATTGGTGAGACAAACAAATTATGATCATCTTTGGAGAATATATTTAGCAATTTGGCAGTCGTTTCCGGCAACCATATGGATGCATCGGGAAATAACTGGAAATATCTATAGCATCCCGATCTATGACGGAAGCGGATTTTTCAAGAAAGATCTGGAAAGTACAAGAGAGAGAGAGAGAGAGAGAGAGTGCAGACTATTAATAATAGTCACTCTGAAACTGAGTCAGTATTCCTTCGATTGGTGAAGAGGACAAGAGGTTGCTTTTGAATAATTTTTAGCATTACGTTTATGTATTTTAGACAGTTGTGTCTGAGCGCTGTAGGTTGTGGGAAAACCTTCCGAGATTTATTGTGTGAATTTCAGTGCTGTATCCTGTATTTTAAGGACTGTTTTTCCACAATAAAATTTCCATCACTTTTAAAGAACAATTTTGCTTTTTCAGAATGTTAGTTTAAAATCCACGAACCTCGATCTATGTAACAATATCAAAATCAAAACATTTATGAGTATAACATTTTGTTTGTTTAACATATTTTAAGAGGAAAAAAATGTCTTCCCATGAGTCATTTTTAAAAATGTTACGTAGTTTCTCTTCATAACCATAAGATATTTTCCAACTTTTTATTCGATTTATTGAACCACATATCCTCGCTCGACGTTTTTGTTCTTCCGCGCGATCTGCCAACAGTCGAATTTGTAAATAAATCAAGCGTATAATACTTTTGTGTACATTTTCAGCAAAGTAGACTCTGTCGTATAAAGAAAGAATTAAATCTCTTGTTTCCTAAGACTCATCCTTAAAAAAGTATTGCCTTGGGAAAGAAATACTGGATAAGGGTGGAATCAATAGTATTCTAGGAGGGGACCGTTGAAATTGCTCGAAATCACAAGGGGATTTTGTTCGGAAAATTTATGGTTCCGCTGCTGTTTTTAAGCAAGTATTCTGTGAAACGGAAACAACTGTTTTGGGGCCGAATAATGTCTTGTTCTTTCGATAAAACTTTTCACTATTCTTAAACTAACATGAAAAAATCATAAAGGAAGTTAAATAATACATTGGTATACAAGGCATACAATTCGATATAGACTGAAATGCCAACCCATATTTATACTTTGCTATTTTTCTTTTTTAATTATTTAATTATTTTAATATTATTAATTTTATGTACATTCACATACATATAAATATACGCAATATATACAGTTTTACCTCTATATAACGTATTCACTAAATCCCGAAAAAAAGTTCATTATATAGAAAATTTGTTATATATTGGTTCATCTTTCAATTTTTTTATAAAGCACACAAAACAAATTTTAAATTCTTTAACACTATATATTAAAAAAATAATTATTGACACCTTTTTGTAAATTAATATATATTTATTTTATATATTTTACCTATCAAAAGGAAAGAAATCAAGAAAAACTGCAGGGAAAGTTTCTTGACACCTTTATCCACTTCCTGAAGAATTAAATGTTTTTCTTTGATACTCAAGCAGGTATGTTTTAACATTTTCGAGCTACAAGAAACGAAGCAACCAGAGTATTACTGATCAACACTACAAATGAACGGAGAGGATGCGGGGACACGAGACAACTCCACTGAGCGTGAAAGGGTACATCACAAATATTTACAGTGAATTGGACAACGGAGACTAAGGATTGCATTCTTCTTGGATGAAACAACGAGAATTCTATTGCTCTCCGTGAGTTAGGCATCTAATAAAACCAGTTCAAGATTTATGATCACCATAAAGTTTGTTAAAAGATAGAATATAACTTGAGATGTCCCCAAACACTTTAAAAATAGGGAGCAAAAAATTCAATCACAAACGGAAAAATTCATTATATAGAAAATGCACTTCTCTATAGGGAGGTTATTTTACGAAGAAAATCGTAAAATGTTCTTGGTTCCTGGAAAATTTCTCTATATAGAAAAATTCGTGATATAAAGCTTCGTAAAATGGAGGTTCGACTGTATAAGTATACATGTAATATAATGCATAAATAGATATATACATACAACACATAAATAGACATATACATATAATACATGAATATACATGTAATGCCCTGGAAAGCGTGGAATCTTTGTTGCTTATTGAATATTACACTCATGTCCATAAATTAAGGATAATTCAGAATCACACCGAAATTGAACTCTAAAATAAAAATTTCACCTGTAAAATTATCACACACATCTTGAAGAAGAATATGCAAATTACAGAAAACCACCAGATGGCGCGGATAGTACGTCACAATGACGAGAGTGTAAGAGAGGGGTATATAAGGAATGGTGGCAAAGAAGTAAAATTGTTCACAAGCGCTTTAAAAGCCTTTCAGTGCAATAACCGCATAGTTATGGCACAAAGGAAGCATTTGGATGATTTTTTAAGTGGTAGAATTATTGGATGACTGGAATGTGGACGTACCCAGCGGGAAGCATCCGAGGAACTTGGAATCGCCCAGAGTGTCATCTCCAGGCTTTGGCAACGATTCCAAGATGATGGTAATGTGAGTAGATGTTACAGCACAGGTCGCCCCCGAGTTACAACGCCGAATGAGGACCGGTATTTGGCAGTTACTGCCAAAAGAAACAGACGGAGCACAGCATCAGACCTGTCTCGTCAGCTCTCTTCAGCTGCCGGTACGACAGTTTCAAGGCAGACCGTGTACAGACGCTTAGGGCACATTGGTCTATATGCTCGTAGGCCTATCAGATGCGTTGTCCTTACCGCAACTCACTGTCACCTGCAATTAACCTGGAGTAGAGAGCTTGCATTGTGGACACCGCAACAGTGGTCTTGTGTGATGGTTTCCGACGAGTCCAGGTTTAGTTTGCAGTCTGATTCTCGCCGGACTTTCATATGGAGAGCGCCAGGTACCCGTTACCACCAAGAGAACACCATTAAACGACACCGTTACGGTGGTGCAGGATGGCTCGTTTGGGGAGGAATTATTCTTGGTTCCAGAACTGACCTGCATGTTCAGAGTGTAACAATGACAGGCCACATCTATCGGGATGTCATTCTGGAACAACATGTACGTTTGTTTCGGGGCACCATGGGTGCTGAATTTCTGTTTTTGGATGACAACGCCCGTCCTCACCGTGCAAACATTGTAGACGAATGCCTTCAATCGGAGGATATCACCCGTATGGATTGACCAGCATACTCACCGGACTTGAATCCAATAGAGCATGTGTGGGATATGCTTGGCCGACGAATTGCAGCCCGTCAACCCCCTCCCACCTTTCTACCGGAACTTCGGAGGGCATTCCTTGATGAGTGGTGTAATATTCCCCTATATCAGATTGATAATTAGATACTCAGCATGCGTAGGCGTTGTAAGGCCTGTATTGCATCGTCCGGGAGACATACTCCGTATCAACCGTCATACTAACCATGTTATACTGTTTTTTGTAAATAGGTTCTTATTTGAAATTTGCTCCAGGGAGTAAAAATCGCAATTTTTTTAATTATGTCAAACATATAGAATCTTTTTTGCTCTTTACCTTTTGTTTAATAAATAGACTTTAGAATTAAGTCAAATTTGTTTTGCTTCTGTCTCTTTCTTTGCCTGAACTTCATTATCCTTAATTTATGGACAGGAGTGTATGTTTAGGTTGTAGTCGTGACATACATCGGATGATATTTGATATTTGTAAACTTTTATTGTTTCTTGTTCAAGACGTTGTAACAGTTCACATAAAAACTAATAACTAAAAACACATTAGTACACAAGCGACAGCAGGCAACGACGATGACATGTTGTTGGCGAGAAGACAAAGAACAAGGAGAGAGAGAGCACACACAGGTTCTTGGGTTTAAATACTGGTGGTAAAGGTCGCATGAATCCTCTCGAGCAAGAGCCGTGATTGGTTGGAAACGAGCTGGAGTGATTAGATTACGATTAAGATTAACTCGTTAGTCTTGAAACAAAGAATTAAAAATATTTAAAAGGAGTTTATTTAAAGAATACTAGATGGAATCACTACATACATATAATACACGTAAATATATATATATATATATATATATATATATATACATATTATGCATAAATATACATATACATATAATACATAAATATACATCTACATATAATATGTATAAATAAATGTGATAAGGAAACACAATGATAACAGAGCAGCCATATACATTAGTCATCCGCAGGTAGACATGTAAGAACGTTTTTAGAACCTACCTTGTAATTTCATGTGTTACCTGATTACATAACAATGAAATGCATTAATGTGATTATTTTTTATGTGTAGAAATACTATTAAAGTAATATTTTGCCTTTTATTAAAAAAAAAAACAAGGAACTGTATTCCTTCCTTTTTATAAAACGTAATTAAATGCATAACTCGATTTTTACTTCGAAAATTTTCTTTATTCAGTACTTTCACGTAAATTAAATAGATATGACATGCTTTTTTATTCATGTTTCTTAATTATAGGATTATTACTTTAAATGTTTTATGAAAATATAATACCAATCAGTGAAATATATTTTTAAAAAAACATTAAAAACCATCCTTTTTGCAACGTTGTTTAAAAATTACTTTAAAAGTATAATATTTTTATATTTTTATACAATATTAATAATTCATGATGAAATGACTATTTTCAAATACAAAGGAATGCGATTTTTTTCAAAAATAAATTTTTAAAAAATATAAATATAATGACTGCAGTTATTTTACTTAACAGTACAGCATGACTTGTGACAAAATATACGAATTTTCCATACCTTTCTAAAACGAAAATGCGTACTTCTATGCATACAATCTGTTCAAAAATATTTTCAAATACCTTGAACAAATTTTGATATTGTTAAAAGTAAGAAAAAATGTAACAAAATTTTTCAAGGGGAAAATGGAGTTTTAAAAATTTAAAGACTAGAAATAGTTTTTTATGTGTATAAAACCCTTAAAGACAGTAGTTACAGCTTTTATTATGTTTCAAGTTTTACGATACATTGTCAGTACCCTTTTAGCTTTCCAACCTCTCATATATTTTTATATTTTGTGCGCATATATATTACAGCTATTATTTTTGTACAATTTGGAACGGCTTCTATTCCCTATTCACATCACGTCCTATCATGTATGTATATATACCCGTAATCCTGGCGATGGTAAGGAAGATTAATTAGATCATTACTTATTTGTTTTTAATGTTGCAATGATTAGGCAGTCTGTTTATCGTAGTTGTGTAGACACACATATATATCTGTACAGCACAACACAGAAAACACATAGCACAAGAATACATGCGCGCTTCACAATTTGACGAAGACTAAGACAAACAGCACGAAAGGGAATTATTCAAATATCAAGTTTTTATATACAGGGAAGTACAGGTAATAACATATTATAAAAATACAATCACGTGTTTAGGCGAAGGGAATTATTAGTTATTAATAGAAATGCATCATAACTTAGGGAGTTCGAAATCCCCGTTAGTAAGGCGTACGAAAACAATTAATGATCTGGTATTTCTTGGGAACGCCAGTAAATCTATCAAAAATTCAAGATCTAATTAATCAGAAATAAATATACCAACATAATGTCTTTAATGCTTTAGAAAATTATAAATTGAGACGCGTTTCGAAGTAGGGTATTAGGATTTAAAAATTAGATGCTAATAATAAAGGAGAGATTTGAATTCTCTCTGAGTATAATCAGTTTAAGTTATTATTATTGTTGTTTTTGTATATACATAGTCAAATTTCTCTACAAAAGAGAGATAAATAATCAATAATCAACAAAACTGAAAAAAACCGAAATTATAAGAAGCCAGACATAAGGTTTTAGGAAGAATATATTAGAAATTATAAAAATAATAGAATTTAAAATATATAAAATAGGAATGCTACAGTACTATAAACATTGTTAAGAGTAAGGACATTTCTTATATGTAAAATAATTAATATAAAAGTGAGGTTGAGCATGGTTTTTGGCCAGCAAACCTTCAAGTTTTTATATAAATCCATTAACAGAAAAAGGTAACTTGCCTAAAAATTGCATTCAAAAATGAAGAGCCCGAGCTAAATCTGAGTACAATAAACAACTTATTGCAAGATTCTGGACTCAGATTGAAATTCAAAGCAAGGGAGTGGCTGAATAAGTAGCGAAAAAAATAGAAACAAAAAATTAAATAGTGTGTATAAATACTACCATTACTTGAGAGACACTAGGATTGTAAATGTATTTAAATATAAAAAAAATTACTACGGTTAAAAAAAACTAAGAGAATAAGTAATTTTATCTAATATTAGAGAATATATATAGAGGTAACTATACTATCTAGGAAAATGATAAAATTATAATAATAAAATATTAATATTCTAAGGAATTATAATCCTTACTATTTAGAATTTCTTTATTCAAATAACTATCAATAAAACAAATTGGGTATTTTTGAATAAAGAAATATTTAGTGAAATGTTTATAGTTTTTTTATTTTTTCTGTTTATTTTGAAACAAGAAATTTATTGCGTTGTATGTAATTCATAATAATATTTCTGAATACAGAAACATGTACATTAGTCTTCAATGAGGTACTTTTATAATATTGAATTTAAATTCTTCTCTTTTGCCTAAATATTATATATATATAGTAATTATAACATTATCTTTTATTTTAATTTTTATATCAAGTACATTTGCTTCAGAGTTATTACTATTTGCCTGTATTAAACTAAGGTATTGTGGATAAAAACTACTGTTAGATGATTAATATATATGTATATATATAAACATACATAAGTATATTATAATCACATGCTTTTATAAATCTTTCAAATACATTTCTTTTTTTGATAAACTTATTCTATAATTATTTTTTTCTTCAAAATAGTTGTTTCATTCAAATAAAAATTGATTCTGAGTTCCTCGTGATGAAGTGATTACAAATGTGGAAATGGAGGAAGGAATACAATTTTCTTTCAAAAAAATATCGATAATTGGTTACTTTTACAATTTTCCTAATACATTTTTTGATAGGAATACTTTTTCAAAAGCATATTCTGTGTGGAAGAAATAGATTACTGCAGATAGAATAAGAACACTTTCAGATAAAAGGACAGTTAAGCGATATTTCCAAACAACGTCATTAAAATTACTTCTTTTTTGCAAAAACTATTTTGAATAAAGTTAAGAACTTACTTCAAATCCTTTTTCAACATCTTTCTTACGTTATGAAGCTAATTACTTGACGATGACAGTAAAAATAAAATAACTGCTCGTTTCAGTCACGCAACTCGGATGGTTTTACAAGAAAAAATACAAAAATGAAACCCTTAAGGAATTTAAAAGATTTCTCAAAAAGTCAGAGGGAACATGATTTTGCACTAATGAGTTACGGTGAATGCAATTAAAAATATTTTAAAAATAATCCAGTTCATGAATAATTGAAGCTTAACAAAAAAGCTGAAAATACAAATACTTATATTATTAACATAGGTTATAAATTTATATGTCCATTTCAATTTTTAATCTGCAATATTTTATCATTTTATAGTGCAAAAGTCCTAATGAAAATCAATAATTACAACCTCTTAATTTAAGGTGTCCGACTACTTGCGACAACTTTAAGAAAAAATGGGGATTTTTTTTGTGATTTTAGATTTTTGTTTACAGCATTTTAAGAAAATTATGGAAAAATTAAGAAAAGAAAAGAAATTATCATTACAAAAATGAAAAAAATGGGTAAATATTTACAAAAAAGAATATAAATGGGGCCTATTCTATACCAAAAGTTTATGAACAAAGTTTCAATTTTTCAATTCTGATGTGTTGCTATGTTATTAACTTTTGAAATGATTTTCAGGATAAGAGATATTTTAATTCTTACAAAAACTGGAGCACTTTATCTTAGTTATTATATGGAATTGCTTAAAAAAAACAGTGATTATATTCACATTAAGGACTGTAAATTTTGTAATAAAGCTGTGATTGATAAATCTGCAAGTGGCAACACTTCTATTATTATACATATACATAAAAAGTTCTATTAACTATTTTCAAAATTATTTGAGCAATTTCTGTCCCCGTTAGAGTATTTTAAAAAAAACACTTTTCGAGTAACACGTGTTTTAAAGTATGAGGTTTTGCTTAAAGTAATGGCATCTGCTTTTACTAAAACACTTGTAGTTTTTATTCTAGTGAACGGAAAGTAATAAACTTGGTATTTTCATAAATCAAATGAAATGGCCTATAGAGTAAAATTATAGGAAAGTATTTATCAATTTTTGGCGAAATTCGCAATTTTAGGGATAATTTAAGTTTTTATTAACGAGTCACTTTGAGTCTGCTCGTCGGCTTTTGGCAACGGGCCTCATAATTATTAACCTTAATTAAAAAGGAGAGTAAAATATGCCCTGATACCCTTTTTTTCTAAGCAACCACAATACACCAACGTAAGGAATTTGAACTTCCATATACTTAACGTGCATCAGCCCCATTTGCTTGGCAGAATTTCAGTAGCTCACAACTCGACAACGCCACTCTCGAGTGCAAAACCATGATTACTGGTCTGCCAGGCTACACAACATATTAAGCACTTGTATTTAAATTTACGTTGATGTTCAGATTTTTAAAATTAGAGTGTAAAATTAAATTTAAAAATTGTTTTGAGTATCAGAACATGGAATGCAAATTCAAGACAAGAGTTTCCAGTTAAATGAACCAAAGTCCTCTTTTGAATGTGCCTATGAGTGAAAATATTTCTTTGGATAACACGAGAAATTATCATAAAATCACTTGCATTCATCATTCTTTACTGAAAAGGAAATGTGGACAGAGGATTCCCCAACTGATAAAATGTGTTGTCATTTAGAGGTAATACGTAAATACCTACCTCCTTTTGTATCTCTTAAATTTTCCCATTTGCGATGCAGCCTAAAATATAACCGACAGTGAAACCAGGTTTTAAAAAAAGTCATGAGCTATATATAAAGTGTATCTTAATACTACAGAATTTTTTAAACGAATTCTTCAAACAAAAATTCTTATTTAGGTCCGTTTACAGTAGAAAAATCTGACACTCAGTTTGCATGAAAAAATTCAGTAAAACTCTTTTTCCTTATAAATATTTTATTTTTTTGTTTTAAAATGATCCCCCCCCCCTAAAGGTAAATTATTTAATTTAAACTATTTGAAATATGTACGGGAAGAGATTCATTAATGAATCCTTTTTAATAAAACACTTACACTTATTGTTTCTCTTATTCGAATTGCACTATTCTAATGAAACTTAAAACTGTTACGATTGTAATTACCCTGCTCGTGCAGGGTTTATTGGTATTTGAGAGTTCAAGAAAAGGTGAGCCATAATAACTTCAAATTATAATTTATTATTCTCTCACTTAAATTAACAACCCAGGGCAGGAAATGCACACTATTACTAAGTATACGAGCAATTACACGGTTAAAAGATTACCTAATATTTGAGTATGATTTAATGCACTTACTCCTGGAACACTTTGGATATTTACGGTCCAAATTACTGTAATTCAGTTCTTAGTTGTTCGGCCTAAATTCGTTATAATTAATTTCTACCTTATAGACTAAATCGTCAATTAGTAATCTTTGATCATTCAGCAATTACTTGTCGACTATCTCCACTAGCTAACATCGTGCATCTAAAAGTCAATGCTTTAATAGAACCCTTCATTTGAATAACTTAAGTCTTCTTCTTCGGGCGAAAGTTTTTCATAGAACAACAGTTAAATAGAAATAAATTTACTCTAAGAGGATTAATGATAGGTTCAAGGATAGACTCGCGCCCGTGCGCGTTACGCGATAATAATTCAAAATCTTATATCATTTTCGCATTCCAACTACTTGTATTGCATCTATGTTACTAAACAAAAATCCTTGTTACGTGCTTTTCTTATTGTATTATAATGTTTTTTTTGTTGTTTTTTATTTTCTTAAATTACTAACTAAATCATAAATTAACAAATATAAATAGCATTTTGTAAAATTTATATTTTGCCTACATTGTTCCAAATTAAGTATCTTGTGAAATATTAAGATTAACATATTTGTATGCTTTCAGATTGAATGTCGATAATTTTTTAGAAAATTAACAATTAAGAAATTATTGCATCAAAGAAAAACAAATGAATTGGTGAGTCTATTCTAATTTTATTTTGCTTTCTTTGAGTAGTTGTGCGGATAATGGCCAATCTTCACAGGAAATTTCTTTGACAGAAAATTTTCGCAAAACTCTGCCTTCTACTGCAGTAAAATTACTGTATATAATTAGGCACGATGAACCCTATCATTGATGTCAGCTTTAAAAAAAGGAGAAATTTTTTTACTAGCTTTCCAGGAACATTTTAATTCAAAAACACGGAAAGAAAAGACGTTTATAGGATTAAAAACCACCCAGAATTGTAATAACTGTGTTTTTTTTTTTTGCTTCTATTGTTTGGGTACTGCCCAGGATTTAAATGATAAAATATTTTCTAATCTCATAGACCTGGTCTCTTTGAAAAATTTTGTTTCGGCAAATTTAGTGGATGGTAAAGAAATGAGGGTATGATGATTTCCCTTTCCGCAAAATTGATATTTCTATAAAAAATTAGATGAGAAACTCAGATCTCAGATCAGAGAGCAAAATTTCGACCATTAGACAAACAATTAGAAAAAATGCTACAAATTCGATTAAATATATAGATGAATCTGAAAATTTATCTGTAAAAGAAATAATTCCATATATCCCAAACCAATTTCCCAGATGACCAAAGAATACCTTGGTAAAACTAGATTTTGTTTAATTTTAAATGCTTTTACAATTTAATTTCTTGTTATTATTTTTTTTCAATCTTAACTTAAATTTTTATCATGAACTGCAGTAAGACTCCGGCCAAGCTGCTGTCTCATTCTGATTGGAAGCTCAACTCCAAAGATCTATAGCCGAACTCCTGGGTCGGCCAATCAGAACGCTTCCTTTCGCTTTTTGGACATAAGACA
Organism: Trichonephila clavata; assembly: GCA_019973975.1. Lineage (NCBI taxonomy): Eukaryota > Metazoa > Arthropoda > Arachnida > Araneae > Nephilidae > Trichonephila > Trichonephila clavata. Next base: position 70,765 of record BMAO01022880.1, read on the forward strand.
AAATGTTTTTGCAAAACTTTCTCCCTAGAAACATCTGACTTTTGCTGCAACCTGATTACTTAGGCTTTCTTGGCCCACTATACTAATCTTAAAAAATGTTACTTTTTGCAGCTTTTATAAAAACTATTTTTTCTATATTAATTTAAATTACTAGCATGTAAAATAAATATTTTTATTTATTTTAAAAATAATATTTTGAAATAAAATATTTTAACTTACACTGGGCAGTAGAAATTCTACTCTGTCATCATCAATACCAGATAGAAGATTAGAGCCCGACACAAGTACGGTCATTCTCAACGACATAAAATATGCTGTTAGAAGCATTCCTTCAACAATTGCGGCTGACCTTGACTTATTCCATAACGTTCAATGTACGCGAGCTAGGCAATCGTCGAATTCCATAATAAAAATGTGACGACAGCTCTTTTTTGTTGAGAGAGATTAATTTCACTATATGCGTCCGTGTTTTCTGGTATTGATAATTATTCTGTTTATCCTTTTTTGCGATGTGAAAGAAACACTTTTGTTTTTATTTCTAATATTGCTCACCATGTCATGTCTTCTGCTTTGCTTGGAGTACCTGCATTTATAAATTTTGTTTTCAAGAACAAGGAACTGAGTTTATTTAGCTTAATGCTTAATAATTTGCGCAGTTATTCTGTGCCTAGGAAGTTGCGTGAATGTTCAAGGAGAAAATAATGTTTTTCATTTAAAAATTTTGTATTAGCGATTACTAATCTATTTTAAGTTACCCATTACTCATTTATAATAATAATAACAATTCAGTTTGCCCTCTTACCCAAATCAGGTGTGGTAGTAAGAATAATCAATGCATTTAAAATGAACACTTGTATTTTCAAGAAAAATGTGAATTTGAAATTTTTTGCTGGAACATAAGAAAAGGAAAATAAACCGTTTGAAATGCAATAATGCTATCTTTTGCCAAAGTTATACGACATGCAATGCCACTATGAATATCTTAAGCCATATGAGACAACACACAAGGAATAGTTATTTTACTAGTAAATTAAATAAAGAGAAGAAAAGATATTGTGCAGTTCGTGTGACTTTTAATTTTTAAACATTGGGTCATGGTTGGAAATTAGTTTGATATACTTGATACAGAAGTTAGGAAAATTGCGTAGATAAAATTTGTGAGGCTTATTCGAAGTGTCATGTGGATCATCGAGACGGGGGAAAACAGACAGCTTGCAGCACTGAAAAGAAGATCGAACAAGCAAAATAATTTTAACTCGACGTGTAGTAAAAATTAGCACATTAAGAGTGATAATAGCTCACTTGAGAGTAGCCTTGTACATAGCAATGGTTTAAAAATGGGAATGCAAATTCAATAGCCTTTCTGAAGCTTTTAATGTGATGATACCCAAAACCGAGTTTTCATTTTTAACTTGTAATTCGCCTTTGTAACAACGAAAATGAACTGATTTATATCAGAAAAAGATTCAACGGTTACTAATCAATATTATGCAATACAAAAATTTTACATTAAATAGTTAAGTAAATGAATGGACACAGTTAACAGAATTTGTTTGCTCACAATTTTTACAAAATATAAAAGTAAAAAGTATTCCAAATTAAACACTTGTGAATCAGTATGTGGTAGGAATATTAAATGATGATAATAAATTTATTTGAAGGGGTTTTTTGTGTGGAAAAGGTAAATATTGATACTAGATTTTACGGGAAAAGTAACAAGATTCTTCAAATAGATGTAATTGATACATATATATCCTAATTTTTTAATTAATTTTTCCCGAGTGAAAACGAGATTAATCAATTTCAAAAGACGACGAGCTACTTTTGTTTAGTTATTTGTATTCTAAATATTATTCATAAAAGACAGAATTGCTATCCTTTCAAATATTAAACCACGCATATTATTTTTTTATTAAATTTAATGAATTCATTTTTAATGGTTTAACAGGCGTTATATTTATGCTCATTCTGTACTTTAAATTTTCCAATAAGCTTTCAATTTTGTACATTTGAATTCTTAATCTTTATTATTTTGTTCTTTCATGTTAGCTTTAAAAATAATAGCTTTTTATGTTTCTTGTAACTTTTCTTGGTCGTTATTTCCATCCTGTATAAGGAAAAGTGATAAAATGTCTTTATTTGTGCTTCCTGAAGGCTTTATGTAATTTGAATTAATTCCATGTATGTTTTTCCTAAAAAGGACACACAACACATGAGTATTAACTTTTTATTGTAAAATAATAATTATGAGGCAGAAGGAAATATTTCTCAATATATTCTGATATTACAAATTATACAATTTGTAAATGTATTTGACAAAAAAGTTTTTTTAAATTAACGCTATTATTGATATTTTTAAGATATCATCGTATAACTTGAGTTAAAATTGTATTGCATCAAAAGGTTTGATGTTACAGATACACTAAAAGTATCAATACACTTGAATAATAATTTGTTAATGTCGTCTTATCTCCTCAAACATCATTTCTTGTGAAATCGCTTCTTACGTTTTGAGGAAATTAAATTTTTTTTTTTTTTCAAAAACAAAGTACTGCATCCCACTTTTCATTAAAAATTTTGTTTCATGAATAAAATTATGATCTTGTTCCTTATTCTAATAGTCCTTATTCTAAAAGCTTATCATATTTGTGCTAAAATTGATTAATTTTATGAACTTATGCAAAATTAAATTCTTAAATTCATGATAAATATAGTATTTGGTAATGTTAGAATTTTAAAAAAAAGCGTTCTCTTCTATGGTCCGATACCGTTTATAAATCGAATTGTGTTAAAGGTGTTAACCTATGTAATGGGTTCAAAAAATCAAAAGAAATTTTTCACATAAATTGCTTTTTTTATATGTCTAGAATACGGTGGTAAAATAATTTTTTAAAATACGAAGTCGTTATAAAGATGCAAGTGTTAGAAAAGCAGCTGTTGAGAGCGCTGAGTTGGAGCGTTTATTGTGTACAGTAGGCCTGATACCATTGGCCCTTCTAAGCAAATGTATGTTCATACAAGTATAAACAAGTTTGTAGAGGTTTAAAAGGAAATATCTATAGTTTCTGAATATTTCATCGAACTTGTTTTAGTCTTCGCGACCAGGCATCGCCGATTGAGGGTAAGTTAAGATTTTCATTGTTTTAATTGGACTTGAAATGTTAAACACATTTTTCTCGAAACTGTGTTTTTCAAACTTTCCTCCATCGTATCTCAAGAACGGTTTGACCGAATGACTTCAAACTTATAGGATAGATTTAGCACATATATACGCACCAAATGGATAACGATCATGCCAAATGTCAAAATATTTCTATTTTTTATAATAAAAACATAACGGGGGAAAAAACATGGAATTCGAAACCTTTTTTTCAGAGGTCTACCAAAAATTGAATTTTATATTTTCAATTGAGTATAGTCCATTCTGTGCATTTAAGCTTATAGATTAAAACGCCGTTATTTTTTTTTAAATTTCAGATAAGCCAATCAACTGGAATCGTGGAGGAAGTAAGCGTCCATTTTTTCGAGGTGGGTGTGTTCAGAGCGCTATAACTCACGTTCTATTGGATGTTTTTGGCTAAACATTTATATATATACTCCTAAAATACATACAAATAAATGATAAAAAACTTAAAGTTCTTTTTACTGGTTGTCAAAAGGAATTCTCTAAAAATGCTTAAAAAACAGGCCATCACATGGGTGAACCCTCTTAAGAATATGCTGATTAGGGCTTTTAAATAAGATTCATTACTTCATTAAATGTATCTTTTCCATTGTATATATATATATATATATATATATATATATATATATTGCTTTTTCTTTGTGAAATCGAGCGTTAACAGGCAATTACCAAGCGATTTCGATTAGGTTTTATATCACGTGATACTTTTTCTACACTGTTTAATTACGTCATTGATTCAGATAAATGGAATAGTTCCTCAATTACGTTGGAACAAAGCATCCTTAAATCTATCCGGAATCGATACTTTTAGAATGAACTTGTGTAATAGTTTTAATTAAATCGTTTCCATTACTTGATTGTTTTTTTCCTCTTTCGATGTATTTCATTAATCATAGATAAATATATTTCGTTTCTCTAGCCTTCAGATTTCTTAATACCAATATAGCAGCATTAAATTCCTGGTTATTTTAAAGAAAATTCTCTTCTATTCAAAGCATCATGAAGAAAATTATTTCTTAGTTTTTGTATCATATTTCCTCCGTAATAATATAATTCGTGAAGGAAATTGTACGAGGGCTGTTTTTTAAGTAAGGTCCGTTTGTTTTTTAAAAAATAACAACGAGATGTAACTGTAATGATGCCAGAACTGTACTTTCACCTATCTTCCCTACTATGCTACGAGAGAATTTTAAGCCCCATTTAAATTTAACTTAATTTAGCTTCCATAATTTTACGTGTAGTTCTTCGCTAAAATCAGATTTCAAACTCCATTGGCCTCGAAGTAAGGAACTTAAAAGTATCCGACAACTTTCAACAACTTTTTTTTATATAAAAAAATTTAGATATGGAGAATTTTTTTTTGGGGGGGGGGTTTAAATTTATTTAGGATAATTAAAGAAAAATATAATAAAATTAGGAAGAAATAGAAATGATTATTACTAAAATGGGAAAAATTTCGTAAAATTTACAAAAAAAAAAAAAACATAAATGGGGTTCCTTCTGTACCAAAAGTTTATGAATAAATTTTCAATTTTTCAATTCTGATCTGTTGCTACGTTATTTATTTTTGAAATGACCTTCGAAATAAGATATGTTTTAATTTATACCATAACTAGAGAACTTTATCTTAGTTATTACATGAAATTGCTTAAAAAAAGCAGTGAATATATTAACATAAGGGACTGTAAATTTTGTAATAAAATAGTGATTCATAAATCTGAAAGTTAAAACACTTCTTCTATTATACAGAACATACATAAAAAATTTCAGTTAATTATTTTGAAAACTTTTTCAGCAATCGCTGTCCGTGTTTGAGCATTTTTTTAAAAAAAAACACATTTTGAGTAAAACACGTTATAAAGTATGACATGTTGCTTAAAGTAATGGAATCTGTTTTTACTTAAACACTTGTTGCTTTTGTTCTATTAAACAGAAAATAATAAACTTGGTATTTTTATAAAGCTAATAATACGATCTATAAAATAAAACCATAAAAAAATTTTCAACTTCTGGCAAAAATAACAATTTTAGGGTAGTCGGATGCCTTAATTCCATATCATAAAACAATGAGGAAGAATGAATGAAAAATTTGTTCAGTTGTGATGATGCCGATAAGAAAGAAAGAAACCGGGCATAATTAATGTTTTATTCTGAGTTATTTTTAAAATAATAAAATAAAGCTTTATGTTAAACTCAGAAACTTCCAGTAATCACGATAAATAGACTTTAGATTTTCTCATCTGTGAATCGAACTATAAATATTCCCAATAAAAACTTATTAATATCTTAACTGGCTTGCCCATACACTGTACGGGATACCGAAAACCGGCCACAACCGGTTATGCTTAGTTATATGCATTAAAAAATTGGCTTTTTTTTAACATTTTGGCCAAAAAAATTTGAACGCTTAAGAAGTTAAAGTAACTTTCGGATTTGAAACGCAAATTTTGTTGATTGTTAAAATGCTATGATATTTAAAATGTAAATGTGTTCTTTCAAAACAAATATTTTTCTAGAAATATCTGGTTGAAGTCTATAAGAAGAATGTTTAGTTACTTATTTACATTTTAAATTAAATATTGAATATTTTTTGCATTTTTTAAAAAAAAATTCCCCCTGAATAAAATTTGTATTACGGATTTCTTGTACTTATCAGGCATGTATTAAAATAGCTATACATTAAATTGTAAGCCAAATTTAAGTCAATCGAAGTAAATAGCACGAAAAAATTGATAAACAATGATAATTCATTCAATTTTATTTTTCAAAATGGCTATTCGTTGCTTATAACTGCTCTTTTACATTTTAAGTTGCCTTTTTATGACAATATATATCTTAACTTTATATGTTTACCAAATGATGTGGCGTATTAATTTACATTAAACATATATTAGATAAAAATTCCCATGGAACAATTTTGTAATTGTTTCTAACATGAGTGAATGATACATATTAAAGATAAATTAGAAAAATATTAGATTTTTCACTCCGTGGGCCTATATTTCTTAAAACTTAAGAAAAATTATCACCCTTTATAAAATACTCTCTGTTGAAAACACAATTTCCTTCCAACGGGTTTTATAAATTATTCTTTATAATTTAAAGTTTTAATCATACAACTGTAGTCAAAAATTCAGTAATTTTTTAAAAAAAATTACTTACATTCTGAAAACATCTCTTAAAGTATTAATAAATTGGCATATAAGTGTATCATTAAATTTCTTCAAAATATACATAATTGTCTATGCACGCAAACAATTGCTCATTACAAATAACGCACAAAATATACCTTGCATAAATGCTGCATACGTACTCAAGAAACAACTACTAGTTAACCTTGTGCAACAAATAATGGTATACATTCTACGTAAGTATTTTAAGCTGTTAATTGTTCCATAATATTCATTTGAATATATTTATTGCGATTCACTAATTTTAATTAATTAGTAAATATTCAATGAAATACTACTGCCTTTAATGACCCATTCCTAAATTTCCGTGAATTTCAAGTTCAAAAGAGCGTTAATAATTTATTTAATTCTAATTAACATGAGTCATGAATTATTTTGACACTAAATTATATATATATTTATCATCCACCAATTAATCTGTTTCAAATAGTTTGTTAATTAGTATAGTTTTGTATTTTTCTTTAGTTCAATAATTCAAAATTTATTCCGAATCTCAAAACACATTAAATGTTTAATTTAAAAGAAGATTAAAGTGTACCTCATTACTCGTATCATTTTTATAGAAGATTTAACTTGATTAAACAAATTGAAGCAATTGTCATTCGAAAGGGGATGTATCCATTTATTGAAAGAGAAATAATGCCTTTTAAATTGATGACTTCAAATTTCATGTTGTTATTCTGAAACATAATAATGATAAATATATTGAACAATTGGATTGTTAAATAAAAAAAAAAGAATGATGCACCTCAGTTAAACATGCCGGTATAGGTCCTACGCTCATTGTTGATTTAAAAAAATGATTTAATTAATATTGGCAATTTTTTACGTATTCCAATTCTGATGTGAACTATGAGGAGTCTGAGAAATAAGAATTTGTATTTTAAATTGATTTATGTTAACCTTTTTAAACATTTGAAAAAGTTTATGAGTTGCTTTAAAAATTTATTGAATCAAATTGTCTTTATATTTACTCTAGGTAATAACTGATTTCTTATTTTGTTTGTTTCATTTTTCATGTTAATATTAATAAGGATAGATATTTTATATATGTTATACATTCAGCTTACTTGAGGGATTTATACTCTTATGCCCACAAACAATGTTTACAGTATACATTTAAATGATCATTGCTTAGCTCAAAGCATGAAGTACCTCTCTTGCTTTTTTTATCTTTCTTTTGACTGCATTTTTTACACTTGTTCTTAAACTACTCGGTTCTTACCTGCTTTATTTGCCAGATACTTTGTTTAATGTAAGTCAGATATTTTTGAGGATATTCACACAGTCAGCTGTTTTTTAAGTTCCCTTTAAAAATACATCTATTGTATTACTAGTTTTGACTGTAATAATGGTTTATATACTTGAAAGGAATAAACATATTTATTACAATCAGGTCAATCATATAGCACGGAACAACTACTATACAACCTAGTTTACCTTTACCATATTTACTTAACAGCTAACTTATCAGTAATATCTACTTCATCTTTAGTTGCATTATAATATAACACTCTACTCGTTTTTTTTTCCGTTTATTTTCCATATGAAAGTTTGATCTCATGATACATAGTTGGAAGAAATATTACTAATTTTTTTCTTTTTTGATACATATGAGACAAGTGTCATGTAGAGTCGAAAATAAAATAACAAAGAAAATGTTTTTTCTAACAAATGAGGACTGTTTTAGAAGGAATGAATGATCTTTTAAATCACAAAGTTCCATCAAGATTTAATTATTTTTTCAATTTTTATTCAACAAGTATACAATAAGAGAATAAATATTTATATTACTATTAGTTAAATGAGTCCATTACACCCAGTCAGGTAAAAAATCCTTTTTTACAAACAAATAAAAAACAAATCACGATTCCACAAGCTTGTAAATGTTATAAACTAAAAATATTGCATATTTTTGGAATAAATAATTATAAAACGTCACTATATATTAAAAACCATGTGATCAATTTTGAAACATATTAAAGAAAAGATTTAATGAGACCCATTCAAGATGTAAAGGTTAACTAGATTTAATTATATTTTTGAACCTAATTATATCATTGTTCAATGATTACGTTCCAACGGGGGGGGGGGACTAACGAGTCTTACAATAGTCGCATATGATGCGTAACATCTGACTTTTTATCGTGGTAAATACGGAATAATTTAAATCCTGAAAAAGATTAATCGGATATGGTTGGAAATAATTTTCTATCAAATAATTATAGCTTTAATGAAAATTTTATTTAGTTAACACATTTTTACTTAAACACTTGTTTTCAATTTGGGGAAGAGCAGACACACAATAGACTTATAGCTAAAATATGATACATATACTTGTGATTTCAAACTATTTAAAACCCATTGAAAAACTGGCAATAACGATACCACTGTCGACACATTTCGATTTCTGTTCATTTCGAGCTTGTGTTCATCATTCAAAGCAGCTATGAGTGGCTCAGCTTCTAGCAAACTGAAGTTAATGTTAAAATTATGGAAAGCGAGTGATAGTTTTTTTTAAAAGAGCAGACCCAACTTCGGTATATGGTATAAGTACAAAATGCAAGAAATCTTTAATTTTTTGAACTGTTTGATTCGGAGAAATGTATACGACCACCAAAATCAGTTGCGTGATTGACAAATTGATTTGGTAAAACAGTATTTGAGTTGGTCGTTGATGTTTGTGAGAGAATTGTGTTCACTACACGTGCCCGAAAATCCCTGCTGCGGTGAGTTGAATTATGTGCAATTTGTTTTAGTTATACTCCTCCAGTTTTTAATTTTTTCTCGCGTTTCTTTTGCAGATAATTTCGCATATATTCTGCTCTGGATTTACCTATCTTTGCAAATCACAAAATCATTAAAATTTAATTAGTTTGGTAATTGTTTAAAAATAAGAAATATGAGAGAAAATCAAAATAACCTGCGTAATTAATTAGTTTTTTAATCGAGAAAACATTTTTAATCACAGTTAAAAATATTACATTGAAAGCGACAGGAATTAAACTCAAAGTATCAAAAAGATACGCAGTAAAATATTTGTTCGAATAATTTTATATTACTTATTCGTATTTTTTTAAGAATGATGAACTTTGTCAGACGCTTAACAGTAAATATAATTATTAACATAGTTTACACATATAAATATAACCTCAGATTTCATACACACGAGCCCTGATATTTTGACAATTGAGCGTAAGAATGGCAAGTTTATCCTGGATGAAGGATAATAAGACTTGCTTGTATGTGCATAGTAGATTTAGAGTCAAGAAAATGAAACCGAGTTTTTGAATTCGAATCTTTTGAAATGCTAAATTTAACAATATAAAAAAGGCTGGTGGCTTGATGGCTACTAGAGTTGGACCCCTAAAGGAGAGTAGCGAAGAGACACCACCAAGCTCTCTGATTGGTCTAATCAAATAGCGCACACTTCCCCAACTTCCTGTTGCACATTTCCGTCCCTTTTTACGAAATCACTCCTACAAATATCCAACAACCGAGAGGAAAGATGTACACATCAATATAAAATTAAATTACTAAGGATGTAATATTATATTGTACTTGGAATTAATAGAGTCAGATTTTGTGTAAGAAAAATGAAGATACTTCTATTTATATTACATTAATGAAATAAAAATTCGTGTTGGTAGAAAATTAGAGCGATAATCAACATTGACACGATTTCAAATTTTGTGTGAACATGCTATTCAAAAATTTAAACTAATCGACTGGGTCGACCGCAAAACCTTAAGAACATTAGAAGTAGGCCAAACCCTAAAAAAGTATGCCTACCCCCATTTTAAAGTAAGTAAAGTAAAATATGTTTAAAAATATATAAAGACAAATATGTTTTTAAAAAATATATAAAGTACTTCAAAATTATGCAACAGGAAAATGTAACACTTTTTTTGCAGTAATTCAATTTTTAACTTAATTATTTTGATAGTCGGAATCTTTAACAATTACAGACTTAATATTAATATAACAAAAACACCTCTTTCATTTTACTTTAAAAAAATTTTCAATAAATGTTGTCCTGTTCTCTTCAAAGAAAATATTTTATTTTACTTATGTACTGATATACTATTCATTCATATGAAAGAAATGTACGCTTTTAAAGATTCATGAAAATCATCCCTGCGTAAACTAGACATGTATTCACATTACAGTTTTTTTTTATTTTTTTTTACTTACTTTTGAAAGCCTCGGCTCTTTTATGTTACTCTCTGAAGATTTTCCAATCGGTAATAGAATTCTTTTATATTAAAATATACGTATTTTTGGATGTGTAGAATATTCTAAATTCGAAACTAAATCCATTTACAAATCCAGAAATTCTATTCGCACACCAAATACATCCCAAGTATTTTTTACGCATCGTGAAATTACTTTTTCGGGGAAAAAGTATAAGAATAAAAAAAGTGTAAGTTTATGAACTCTATTAATAAAATCCTCCCCTTCCTTTGGATATTCATGTTTTCATCCAGTTCAAATCAATTGCACACCTCCCATCCCTTTTAGTATAAAAATACAAATTCTATATATGCATCTTGGAATTGCTACTTCGCAATCCGGTAAAGAAATGTAAAACTAATGAAATGCCCTGAATGAATTCATGGTAGTGTAATTAGAAATTGCATTATTTAATGCATGAAGAAAATAACTTTTGCTTCAAAGGTGTGTTTTATTGAACCCGCTAAAGACTACGAAAGTACTGGAGATCCTCAAGATGATCCGTTGCTACGCAACAGAAATGTAATTCCGCGTCACGCTTCTAACATGTTCTTTAGATGTGCGGGAAGCAGAATTGGCTACGTCGTCACGGTAAATGTTTGAGAACGCAGGCATGAAGTGAAATGGTTAACATTCTCCACAAACATGGGTTGAAAAGTTTCTGCTTCCTTATTCCTCCTTTGGGATAAGTTCGTGGTGTCGAATGAATCTGGTTTCGGTTTATTTTTTTACTTCCATTTTATGTTTCTGTTCAATTCAAAAAGAAGATTGTGTGTGTGTGTGGTGTGTGTGTGTGTGTGGTGTGTGTGTGTGTGTGTGTGTGTGTGTGTGGTGGTGTGTGTGTGTGTGTGCATACTCACATATAATGTAACTTTTAATAATAGCGTTAGTATATTTGTTCATCTAATAATGATATATTAATTGTCCTATTTCCTTTCCCTAAAGCTCAAAAGTTATACAAAATACAGTTGAAGGCTAGATATCCTTAAGCTATCCGACTACCCTAATATCATGGTTTTTTTCAAAAATTGACAAATTTTTTTCGTGATTTTATTTTATAGGCCATCTTATTATCTTTATAAAAATACCAAGTATATTATTTTCCATTGACTAGAACCAAAACTTCCAATGTTTAATAAAAGCAGATGTCATATCTTTACTTAAGTTTTCTAACTTTAAAATGCGTTTTACACGAAATGTGTTTTTTTTTTCTTTCGAAAAGCTCAAATGGGGAAAGCGATTACTCAAAAATTTGCTTAAAAAAATTGCTAAAATTTTTGTGTATGTTCTGTATAATAGTTGAAGTGTTTTAGCCTTCAGATTTATCAATCACTGTTTCGTTTCAAAATTTACAGTCCCTTATGTGAATATAATCACTGTTTTTTAAGCAATTTCATATAATAACTAAGATAAAGTGTTCTAGTTTTTACAAAAATTAAAATAGCTCTTATCCTGAAGTTCATTTCAATAAGGAATAGCAAAGTAATGCATCAAAATTGAAGTATTGAGAATTTGTTTGTAAACGTTTTGTATAAAGGGTGCCTCGTTTATGTAATTTTTTTGTAAATTTTCAAGATTTCTTTTTCCATTTTAAATGTAATAATTTATTTTTCTCTTCTTAATTTTAAACTTTTTTTTCTTAAAATGTGCTAAGTAAATCTAGAAACCACAAAAAAAATCTCCATGTCTCTCTTTTTTTTTTTTTTTTAAAGTTGTCGCAAGTAGTCGAATACCTTAAAATAATATTTAAGCCAACATTCTTAATTCCTAAAAGTAATATAGTTTGCTATTCTGCTACTTTGGCTACTTATTTTTTACCAATACTTTTCGGTTATACTTTTATTTATGCTTATTTAAAATTATAGCTATTTAGTATAGATGTTATTATTATCTTTGATTATATATTATTATCTGCAAGTTTTTTTTATTGTTCTAAAATCTTAGCTATTTCTTCGCTAAAATGTAATTTTTAAACAGCTGTGTTTATCAAATCTAGGTTTAGTTACCATTGTGTATAGTTAGAAAAAGATTCTCTATTGTTTTTACAATTTTTTTTTGAAACACACACATGCTTATACATAGTACAGAATGCATCCAGACTCGTTAAATTTGTACACAAATGTAATTTTAACATTATATTAGAATATTATGCTTATTGTAATTTTTCAATGTGAACTAAGTTTTTTTATAATGTAAAGTTTGAAAATTATAGTTTGTTTTCGTTATAAAAGTGCATCTGCCTAATTTTCACTAAAGTAGAAATTTTACTTGTATATACTGATGCGATTAAATGAGAAATGTTATGGTTTATTAATTTTGTCTTTTGAATAAGTGCAAATAAAATACAAAGTATATGACAGTAGGATTAAAAAAACCAAATTAGTAAAATGAAGTTTTTATATAGAAGTATTCCTGTATATATCACCTATTATTTTTATTCAAAAATAAAATATAGTTTAGACCTTGCATAGTTAAACGTAAATAATTAATAAATCAACCAAACATTAAATGAGGAAATAGCAGGTAAAATATTTAACCATATAAAATTATTCAAACTTTCTCTTCATCAAATGTCTTTAAAACTTCGAAAAATGTTCTGCATGTGTGTTTTATATACTATTACGAATAATACCAAAACTATGTTTTTAAAAAAGTACAAATTATTAAAAGCTCACAATGAACAGATAGTCGTCTTCGGTAATTATCTTCAAAAAGTTTCCAAAAAATCAATTTTATCGTACTCTTGTTCCCAAAAATGTTATTTAGTTACTAAAAATTTCAGAGCTTTTGAAAATGAATGATGAATAATTTAGAATATGCTCAGACTTTATGTGGTACGATATTACATTCCTTCAGAGCAATAAAAAGAGATTCTACTGTATTTTCTACTTTATTATTATATAAATGTTGTCATACATATAAAGTTTGATTGTGGCTTATACTTCATAAAATATTTTCGGCATTTTCTGTTTGTATTAAATGTAACCAAAGGATTGGAAAAAAATATTATATTTTCCCTTCTTTCTCACAATATCTAGAAGACTTGAAAACTTACTTAAATTATTAAGCTGCATTTCTGCATAAATTCCGTGATTGAGATATTTTACATGGTACACTATATTTATTCTGAAGTATTCTTTAAAATTATATGCATTAAAACTGACAAAAAAATTTGATGACATCAAAGAAAAAAACATTAACAATCTCTAACTGATTTAAATCACTTAAATTCTGAATAAATATACATACCTTTCATACAGAACTGTGTGTGTCGAAATCTGATATTGTGACAAATAAATTATCAAACATACCACTGCATAAATATTAGAAATTAAGATATTTTGCAGCATGAAATTTCACTTAATAAAAATGCTATTCTCGCTATTCTTCATACATGCCGTATATTAAATAAGTTGTTAAGTTTATTGAGTGTACAAATATATTTTTTTTATTCTCTGAACTTCAAAAATACAACATTTGTAGTTTGCAACACATCAGTGTAATATAAATAGTATTACAATGAATTAGAACAAATTAATCTTTTAAAAATATTTATAAGATATAAGATTTAGATAAAGTATTTTTTTAGTCACATCTTACTAACATTTGTTTTAAAGTTATAAGTGCCATAACTTCTACAATCTCTGCTTGAATATTTAAAACTTTATTAAATTCAAATGTTATTTACATTTTGTATATAAATGTATGAATTAATCTTAATGCAATTAACTGAAATTTAATTCCTTATGCACTGAGGTTTCCCATAATTAATCTGTACTTCGATCCATAATTTTCTCACGACTTATTAAATTTACATACCTTGTCCTTTTCTCTTCGATAGAAATTTTTCGTCTTAAGACGAACATGTTCTTAAGAAAAAAAACAGCTTTCATATTTTTTAGAAGCATCCTCTAACATGTCATTAAATTTAAAAACCTCTTTCTTTTTGAAAAAAATTCGAACAATCATTTAGGTGTGCTATAAAAGAAAACGCCTATATTTTCCTCTTACACAAAATAAAACATTACTTTTAAAATTTAAGATATATTTATATATCTAGTTACAATACAAAAAAAAAACATGCACATTTGAGCAATAATGGTTTCTGACCAATATAATAAAATATTTCTTAAATTCATATGAATCACTGTTATTGTTGTTGATTATGATGTTAAAGCACACTGATATTAAAAGTCAGGTTTGAATGTAAGAATTTAAATTATATATTTTTAATATTCGTAATAAAGTTGAAATTTTCTTGCAGTTTGTATGTTGAACTTATTCCAAAACAACTGTTGCTCCTTTTCGAAAAAAAAAATTAAGATTGTAAAAAATTCTGTTCAAAAGATTTTTTTTTAAACTAAGGGAAAAAATTATATTATTTTTTAAGTGTAGTGTATCTTTTTTAAGAATTAATTTATTTAAAAAAAAATTAGCACCTTGAGAAAAAATTATCTTAATACTAATATTTAAATTTGTATCTATGATTGTTTACAGTAATGATATATAATTATATTTTCAATTGCTCTAACCATTAATTTGCTTAGAGCTACGTATAATTAGAATTCCCAATTCATACAAAAGCTCCATTCTATTGTTATTTACTTAAAAGTAATATATTACAATTAAAGCTAATAAGCTAAAAAGACTAGAAAATCTAAACAATGGTACACTTTTATTGAATGTGTTTAATACCATGTTCCCAAGCAAATTTTAAAATTTACTCTACAGTAACTTTAAATATAATGTTCAATACGATAAATATTATTTCTGTGCAATTCATATATATATATATATATATTCTCGATTCTCGATTTCTAGTTTTAGATAAAATTACTTTTTTAAAAATTTATTATAACTTTTAAATTATATTAAAGTCTCTAAGATAATGGTAGTATGTTTACAATTCTTATTTTATTATTTCTATTCTGTTCATACTTTTGCTAAGTGCTATTTTTCAGCCATTGCTTTGTTTTGAAATTGTATTTGGGTCCAGAATCTGGCAATAACTTGTTTATTGTACTCAGATTTAGTGCGGGCTCTGAATTTCTGTATGCAATTTTTAGGTAAGTTACCTTTTTCTCCTAATGGATTTAGATTTACTATCCATTATTTCCAATTGGTTTTTGCTCGGTATTATTAACAGAAAGGGGGAAGGTTGGCAGGCGAAAAAACATGTTCAACCCCACTTTTATACAGATAAATTTTTTTAAGAGGAATTTTTTTGTATACAAGCTGTCCTAAGTCAGCAATGTTGATAATACTGTAGCATCCCTTCTTTTATATTTTTATATTTTACTCTGTTATTTCAATTTTTCATATCTCCTTTTAAATTCTGTTGTCTGGTTATCTAGCAATTGCTATCCTTTTAAGTATTAATCATGTTAATTCATCTCTCTCTTGTAGAGAAATTTTGATTATATATATATATTATTTTTATTTTATACATATATATATATATATAAATGCATATATATAATTCAGTTGAGTTATGTTGCTACAAATTTTATGTTTATTCATTTTGCTTATTTTTTCAATGATCTGAAATGATATGTAATTTAAAAAACGGTTAATATATAAAAATAAGTAATTGTCTAAAACAATTTATTATATACCATTTAATAGTAATATATATAAACCTCTTAATTATAAGTAATAATAAAAAAAAGCGTTATTTAAGATGCCCTATAAATATTTGACCTAAATATGGATTTCAGAGTGTAATTACAGTTTTTATTAGATTGGAAACTGAGCAATATAATTGCAAGGCCCACTAGATTCTTAACATACTTCCTCATCAAACTCTGAATCTAAGCTCCATCCATTCTGAAGTGTGCAGCCGAGGATTGCACAGCTATGAATGCTCCTCTGTCGCTCATTAGCAGAATGAACTTGTTCATCAGTAATGAGAAGGAATTCTTTGCTGCATTAATTCAATTGCAAGCAGAAATTAATATACATATTGGTTTTCTTTGCTTGCGTAATCTATATGAATGATCGTATTGTTTATATATAATTGGAGTAAATGTAATCTTTCTTTTAAAGTTACTTTTAAAACGAAGTTTCCTAATTTTTGATGAAAATTTATTTGTCTTATTATAATAATTAAATAGTTTATATGAATACATTATATCCCCTTCCTATTTAATTACATGCTTTTTTTGTGAATTTAAAATATTTACGAATCAAATGTTTTTCTTCATATGACCATTTTAAAAAAAAGAGAGTATTTTTATTTAGGATTAAATATCTTAGTAGTCAGTTATGAATTACTAATGGTGTTCTGTTTTTAATAAATTTAATTAAACATTAAGTACATTTAATTCTTAAGATTTTAAAGTGCAGCATATTTTAAAACAATATATGTAAAAATGTAGCTATAAGGAAAAACGGTGGGCGTTATTAGAAATTTCCCAACTAAATATTCCAATAACTAACCAAGATAATTAAAAGAAAAACATTTTGCATTGTTTATCCATATACTTTTCATATCTCGTTAAATTATAGTATAATGAATAGAGTTCTCTTAAAATAGTTAACACAATTGTGACGTTGCTTAGATTTTTCTTCTTATATTCACTTCTAAACGATTAATTCGACTCTTATGCTTTGAAATGTGTTAAAAGACATTAAAATTACGTTATTAACCATAAACAATATATCCATTGCATTCTTACAATTCTTAGGGTGGAACATTTAAAAATCTAATGGAAATATGAGTTTTAATTTTATTGTCGATTTTTGTAAGACAAGAAATATTACTTAAGCGACATCTTTCATTGTACTTCCGCCTGCTAACGCTGAATATTAGAAAAGAACAATAAGACCAGTAGGCTCAATCACGTTCTTCTAGAAAACGTGTTTTAGAATAAATGTTGGGAATTATAATATATTCAATCTATTGAAATCCTAGTATACTTCCGTGTTTTTCTACAAGAAAACAAAGAGGGTTTTTGCTTATTAATGCACCATTTTTAATACCATTTTTTTACTCGCCCTTTTTTTAAAAAAAATTCTATACGTATATAGTATACCGGGTGGTTTTAATTAAAGTTAAACTATTCAGAGGCCTGTAGAACTCTTTGTGCTTATCGGATTGTGATGAAACTGGAAATCTATGCTGTATGGATCATTGGGGAAAAGATTTCTGCAATAAAAAATAGTTCCAATTTTGACCACTAGGAGGAAATGTGGTGCCCAAAGAAGGACAAAAAATATGTTAGAATTGTCAAAATTTATTCAAATACATAATATGCGCAATATGTGCTCCATTGACACCAATAACGTCTTAAAAGCACATTGTAGCGTTTTCAATGGTAATGCGAAGCAACTCACTAAGGATTTCAGCCTCATGGCATATAATGCTAGCTTTTAAGGGGACGGTGGACCTTTGAAATTAATTTCTTAAATTGTTATCTTAATTAGCTGAAATTGGAATCAATATAGTAGATGATCACTATAATTCACAATTTAAATATTTTTTTAAAAAAAATAAATTATAATTTGATTTTTTTAAAAATTTTTAATTTTTTAAAACTTTTTTTAAAAATGCTCCTTGCGCGTTAGTTTTTAAGATATTTTCTTAATTTTTGTTTTATATGTATATGAACTATAACTAAATATATCTGTGCATGGATTTTAAATTCAAAATAAAATTTGATGAAAAAAAGATACATTTTCTATACTATATGAAATATTTCACCAATTATCACACATTCGAGGTAATCAAAACAACGTAAAATATAATCCGTTAAATTTTTAACAAAACCAATGCACAAATTTGTGAATTATATCATTTTTTATAACTTGTAAAAATTTTAAAGAGATACGATGAAATATGAAACGCAAGGAGCATTTTACGTAATCATGAAAAGAGAAAATTCACGAACTGAGAAAAACACATTTTAAACATTTATTTGTGTAATATGAAATAATAAAACAAAATTTTACATAATTACTTACCCTTACATGAAAATCAAACATATAAGAGATTATTACAGTAGAAATCTAATAAATATTTTAAAATTTGTTATATTTAGTTATAAATTGAATAATTCAAGTTATAGCATCCGCCAAGCTGATATTTATAAAAAACCATAGAGTGGCAACTCATTCACTTAAAATTTACCAGCACAATATGATAATCCTTCAGATTTTATATTTTTGTTTTCTATTGTATTAGAGATTTTTCGCTTCTTAATTCTTTTGTCTTTTGCAGTTTGAAAAGTTTTAATTCTACTTTGCTTTAATCGGCGGTCATCTCTCGTTTCACTAATTTGCATCGAGGGTATGGAAGTGTTTTGATGCACGTTTCTCAAGGTAAATAGGGATCCAAAATTAAACTCACTTACTGCTGTTACAACAGATATTTCCAATCTTTTCTTTGATTGGAAACTTTCTTTTTGGCAGTGACTCCAGATAACACTGTGCAAACATTCATTTGCATTTTGACTTTTACCTGAAGTACACCGGGACAATATCTCGTTGCTTGCTAATCTCTGGTACACAGGAAGAATCTTCGCAACAACCTCCTCAGTTAATTTTGTCTTCATAACTGAATGACTTTGAGGGGATTCTCCATTCGCCAAAGCTCTTTTATAAAAACACCAAGAAAGTTTGCCATCAGGACATTTGTTGTGTTTCGGTTTGGTGTCTGTGGAGGAACAATGATAAAGTGAGGCATATATTGCATTTTTCATTTTTTCTACGTCATCGCAATTATCTTTAATGGCTTTTCTGTAAAAATTAGTTAACTTAACTATTGTGGTTTCTTTTAAACTACCAACCTTTTTGCCTCCAATACAAACACCTTTGCTTCGCCACTCTTTCACCTTGCTGCGTAAACCAGTTCCTAAGCGTTTTGAAATATGGTTGATACATTCTTCTTTTTTAATTTGTTTATCTTTTCCGTAAATGTTCAGCGATATCAGACGTTGGAATGTTTTTGAATCTCCGTCTGATAGTATGCAAGTGTAGCACATATTGCACTCCTTGATGGATCTTTGCCACAAAATTGCAGCAGCTTCCATTTCCATACTAGACGAGGAACCTGTATGATTTATCTGACATTCAGATTTGTGACCTTCATACCAAATTGCAAAATCTGGACTATCCCTCGAAAGGTCTCTTACTGCAGCAGTACATTCCGTACAATACTTTGACAGTATTTCATAATATATTACTAAGCCTGTCAATAAATCAATTACAACTCCTATCCTGTACAGTGATTTATATCCCCGCTTTTGCCAAGACCCATCAAATGACACAGTTATGTCTAAAACACCAGTTTCGTTACCTTCATTGTTCAATTCAAGATGTTGCTTCCTAACTATATTTCTCGCAACTTCGAGGATCTGATGTTTCACCTCTCTATTTTCTTCGGACAAAATTTTAATGTGCTTCGAAAAAGATTTTTTGTCCATTGTATTCATACCAGTCACTAATGAAAATAGTTCCAATCCTGCGTGACCTTTCCCAAGTCTTAAAAAAGAGGAAACCATTTTTTTGTTAATGTCAAAAATATTTTTGTCTTTTACACGTGCACTTGAAAATGAGGAATTCAATACTGCCTCACAACTAGAGCAAACCAATTCTAGTTTTGATGCCATACCCAGCTGCGTTGTTTTTATAATATTTAAATTATTCATATCACATTCAGGGCACTTTACAGTTGACACACAGTAAATTCTTCCATACATTTGTGTCAACTAATACATAAGTTGGATCATTTTGTTCACTTATCACATGTTCTGCAGAAGTGTGTGAGCTTAGAAGAGACAGCTTTCTTTCTGTTGCTGCATTCAGTTCACTAGAATTTAATGGGTAAGTGTTTACTTCATTATTTTCATAATTAGAGGACACATTACCACTTGCATCAGGGTCATTTTCACACACATGTAAACTTTGATGCTCCAGTTCTATTTCTCCAGAGGCCCATCCTTTCTTTGCTTTTAGCAAAGCCTGCATTTTACGTTTTGATGGCCTTCCTTTTGGAACATGATATCGAGAACTAATTCTGTGCATTGTACAAATACTGTTGGAATGATTAATTTATCAAGAAAATTATTATTGAGTATTCAAATGAAAGAAAGGAAAATTTTGAAAAAAAATAGACCTACAATTACGTCTGAAACGACTAAGTATGCTGTGTAATAACAGATGTGAAACAAGCGCGCTAATATGATGTAAACAAACAAAGCGGAAGTAGAAGTTGAAGTTCCTATCAGAATCCTTCTTCATAAAATATGCGATGAAAAAAATAATAATTGAGGCTAAGCATATGCTAGAAACTAAATATAAATAGTTCTTGTTTACGTTCAAATGACAGGGCCACGCCCATTTAAATAGTCGATGGCGCCATGTTTAATTCTTAGATTACTCATAATTCAGTAATTATTAGTCAAAATGAAAAAATTCTTCGACAGAATCATTCTCTGAAATAAATAGAATATTATTAGTATAAAAAATAAAAATCGCAATTTTGACGAAATTTTGAGATTTTGAAGGTCCACCATCCCCTTAAATCAGATAAAGTCATAATTCATCCTCTATAAACACGGTCTTATAGAAATCCCCAAAACCAGTATCACAGGGATTTCAGCCGGGTGAACGAGAAGGCCATGGATCCTGAAAATGTCTGGATATTACACGATTATCGCCAAATAGCACTAAGCAGTGCTTTGACTTGATGCCCATTGTGAGGAGCTGCTCCATCATGCATAAAGATAGTTGTTTTCAAACATTGTATTTCCTGTAAAGCAGGAATGACCTGCTGTTGAAGGAGTTCACTGTAACATGCGCTCGTGATAGAGCATTTTTTAGAACCTCGTGGAGTGAGAGTTTCAAAAAGAAAAAAAGGTCCGTGGATGAACTCAGCAATAAATCCACACCAAGCAGTCACGTAATCAGAATGCAATAGTTGGTGATGTAGGATATTATATATAAGTGCTGAAGCACCCCATGTGCCGCAAATTTGACTATTCACAGCTCCATCTAAGTATAAGTGTGACGCATCTGACCATAAAATTGTTCCAAGATCACGCATCATGAACTTTCATTCTCGCCAAAAATAGACAAGCAAATTCGAGGCGTATTTTGTGATTTTGAGGTTTCAGTGTTTGCATCAAGTGGATCTTATACGGGTTCCATTTTAAAATGTATCGCAGAATTTTTATAAGAGAATATTGACCGCGGAATCTTCAACTCGCGTGACCCTGACCGACCCCTTGCTGAAAAATAAATGGAACTGGATGCTGTTTCAACCACAGTAGTACCAACTTCTTCGACAGTTTCAGTCCCAACCAGTTTCCATCATCATTCGTTTAGCACACCCAAATCTCCAGTCTCTTCAAATTTCATAATCATCTTCCTGAAACCAATCCTCGATATTTGGGGCCTATTCGCAGATCCTTTAAACTACGATATTCACCCAGAGCAGCTAAGTGGTAGCTGCCGTTCTGATAAAAAAGTTTTACCAATAAGTCTAGTTCTTTTTTTTTGTGTAAGGGCATGATTAACGATGAAAAACGCACTCTAAATGATTCATTGGTTATGACTGCAAGTTTATATAGATATTTTATGGATTTGCATAAGGAATATTTGATACAAACAACCTGGTTGTCAAAATTTGTACTATATTTTTTTGCAGAAATGTCTTCTCCATATATATATATATACATATATATATATATATATATATATATGTTATATAAGGATAAAAAAGAACGAAACTGGATTCCAAGAAACATAACAGTTGAAGATATGAAAAGTGTCTTTGGACTAAAATGTAGACCTATTAGGATTTCTAAAGCTTTCGCTGAATTAGGCCAGAGATATTAGGGCTAATTAATGCTTTATGGTACCACCTTCCCTGTACAGCAGAAGTTTTCGACATAATAGAAAAAACAGATCTAAGTTGAAAAATTAGGTCTATATCTATCACACGTGGTTGAAACACCAGACAGTGAAATAAAAGGGAAGTATGAATAGAGAATAATAAGGTTTCTATCATAGAGATGAATATTAAAACAATTCTATAGGGAAAACTAGAATAAAAACTTACATGTTAATGTGTGTGTGAAAAACTGCTAATTAAAAGGATATATGAAAACCAAGCATCTTAGTCAGAAAACGCGAGCTAAATGGCGTGTTAAAATTAAAGTGTTAACTCATAGAAGCAAAAATTAGTGGGGCCTCCTAGATAGTGGTTTTGTAATTAAACTAAGTATACGATATCTTAATGAAATTAATAAAGAAAATTGGGGGGGGGGAGATATATATATATATATATATATATATATAATACACAGAAAATATTTTGAGTTAACGCATCTATTCTAATATTTTAATCATACTATTCGAGGAACTTTTGTAAATTGTCGAATTAATTTATAAATGAAAAATATCGTTGAAATTTATGAAAATAATAAATTTAAAACACAGAGGAGAGAAAGAATCTTTAAAAATAGTTGCTTGATTTGAGATACAAAGAATTTGATTTTATCTTAACTGCTATACAAGGAAAACGTTCAAATAACCATTAAAAATGTTTTTGTGGAGAAATCACTGGTTTCAAATACGTGAGGAAATTTATAAGTTGATTGAAAAGTTTTGAGGATTTTGGTGAATATATTTTTCATTTTACTTTTTTGATTGAGTGTTTATTAACATCGTACTGTGAAGGAACACGAGGGCTATTGGCAACGGACCTTGGAAAATTGAACCACGGTGAAGTGTAGAAAACGACACCTGAGAGCTGATACTCCACCTCTAAAATACTACACCACGCCTACAGAAAAACTTTGAGGCACGATAGATTTAACAGCGGGTCTTCAGTGGTACTAGGACTCGAACTCATGACACGGTGGACACGAGCTCAGGACCATAACATTTAAGATACCCCGCCTACTATGTTTTCTTGAATAAAGGCAAATGTTGTTTGTTGAAATACAGTTTATTGTGTGACTCAAGTGGATTTAATTACGTGAATATTTTGAATGGGATTCTCTCAGAGAATACAGGGTGTTCCAAAAATAATGTCCCATTTCCATGAAAACACCAAAGTATTGATTTCTTTAACATGTGTTTGAAGAAATCCTCTCCTTAGAAGAAAGAATTACCATCACTTCCTGGAAACTGGGTGATAAATCATATGAAGAGGTGTGTCAGCTGTGCCATAGAAAATACGGAAAATAGCCACCAACGAGGTCCAGTATCAGGCTACTTGTGAACAAATTCAGACAAACTTGTAGCTGAAAGATGAAAAACATCCTGGACGCCCATCGACATCTGACGATACTGTCAAGAGACTTTAACTGAATTTTTTCACAAATAGCCAGATATTAGCCCTTGTTGGTGACTGCTTTCCAACTGATAGCAGACGCACCTCTTCATGTGTTTTACCATTCAGTTTCATGGAAACGGTGGCTATTGTTCTTCTAAGGAAAGTATTTTTTCACACACCTATGAAAGATATTAACTTATTGGTGTTTTCCTGGAAATGGACCCTTTTTTGGAACACATGGTATTTTTATCTTAATTCAGAATTTAATTTTCGTAGCAGCAGAAAAAATTTTTAAAAAATTAATAATAGTTGAATCGTAAAGTTGAGTTATTAATAAAAAAATAAATAAATTATTTTAAATATATCATATATTTTTAATTTTATATGTTAATATAAATTTTCTGTAATAATACTCAATATAAGTCTTTATAAGCCCAACGTTTTCTTAAGGAATAATCGGGCAGTCATGTATCAAAAGAATAACTCCCTTTTAAACTAAAAAACTGTTAAATGATCACTTAAATTTCTGGATAAAATAGGAATCATTTTAAATTAATACGAAAAAATACTATAAAAATAAACGGAAAAGGTCTCAAATTTTAAATTTGATGCTTAAAATCCGAGCATCCTTGCATACTTGTTCAAGAAATTTTTGTTATTTAATTTATATAATTTAAATTAGAAAGATTGTTTATACAAATAATCACATTAAACTATGATATTTTTTGAGAATTCCTTCAGTCATGCTTAATAAAAGAGTTGCATATATAATTTTTTTCACTTTTAAAAATCTTAGAGAATGAATTCATGTATTTATTAAATTCAAATAAATGTATTGGCTTTTTTAGAAGCTATTAGATCTCAAAAAATCCATTTAGACCCATTTGTTAACATAAATGTATAAGTTAGTTAAATCTGTCTGTTTTTTTTTTTTTTTTTGCTATGAGAGAAAATAACTTAAAAAAATATGAGCGATTCATAACTCTGAAGAAATAGCTGCTCTCAATGATAATTTAATTGGACATTGAAATTCAAAAATTCTCTCTCTTCGCTAACAACTAAATTTCGGAATTCTAGCAAAAAGTACAAACATTATTTTATTTACCGCAAATAATACCTAAAGTAAGAAAAGGAATGTTGACAGTGGATTTAAATTTCAGATATTTTTCTATGCATTTCAATGGAAAAATATGCATGATTTCTTTCCTCAAATAAAACTGTTTCCAAGAGAGAGTCGATTTTACACAAAAATAAATTCCAACGCATTTCCTCCAATTTCCATTCGTGTATAAGCTTGGTATATCATTTCTTTTCTGAATTTTCATTTCAATTTCCCTACTTTCCCCCTGATTGCAAATATGATAGATTTTTTTTCTCTCCTCCCTACAGGCACATCTGTAATGCACCTGCAAAAGTTTCACCGGTTCCCTTTTTCCATGTCTCAGTATGATCACCGGGCATAAAATATTCTTGAAGAGGTAGGTATCATTATTGAATTTTTAGTGAAATGCGGATCTCAAGCTTGGCGAGCTTCGTATCGAAAAATCCATACAGGGTTCACTCTTCGTGATCTGAAATAGACTGTTTGTATTTTTCGTTAAGTTTTTTAAGTATTTTCTTAAGTGTGCTGAAGAATCAGCGAAAGCTGACTGGCACAGGAGATTTTTGCAGAATTTTATACTTTTAAGGGTTTTATCTATACAAATAAAATGTTTTCTTAAGAAATATTTTATAAAAATTTATACGTTAGTTAAACATAGGCAAAATATGTTACCTGAAAATAACACAAACTTTAAAATCAGTTACTGAATGGGAAATATTTCTATATATGTGGGGAAAAAAACTTAAAGTAAGTACGAGATTAAAATTATGTTATAATAGAGATTTTATTATAGTATTTTTTATTTACATATGATATGCCAAGTCAGAGCATCGAGAACTTTCTGAAAAAAAACAGTTTATTCTGCGAGCAATCGACACATCTTTTCACTAAGG
The DNA here is from genome assembly GCA_019973975.1 of Trichonephila clavata. NCBI lineage: Eukaryota > Metazoa > Arthropoda > Arachnida > Araneae > Nephilidae > Trichonephila > Trichonephila clavata. Next base: position 96,650 of record BMAO01022880.1, read on the forward strand.
GAAACGAACACCAAGTGACCTGAAAAAATTAATTGGGTTGTATACTTATTTTCGGAACGGCCAAATAACACCTTTTAGTTTATGTTTTCAAATGGAAAGTGATGCATGGAAGTGTACATGGGAAGACCATAGAATTTATTGTGCTTGGATTAAAACTGTTATGTTTAGAATATCTTTTCTGAGAAATAATTAGCTGTTTAATATAAGAGATTCGAATATGTTATGGAAAGTAAAACTTAAATGGTAAATAGAAGATTTTGTTTTAGATGTAAATTAATTATCCTTATATACATATATAAACATTGATAAACTAATCTACAAAAAATTTCTTACTTAAACTAAACCCTCAATCAAGAAAATAGTAAATGAGTATAGGGCAAAGTAAAATGTGACTTTTACAATATTTAAACAAATCCTTAAGCTTAGGGCTAAGAGATATAATACAGTTAAATAATCTTTCAATGAGCCAACCTTCTCTTTTTTTTTACTCTCATTGAATAACTGAAGTAAAATTTAGAAGATAAAATACATTTAGAGATATGGTGAAATGGATTAGCAAATGTAAAAGTTCTAAAATAAATTTGTAAAATATCTAAATCAACGCATTTCGTAAGTATAAAAAAATATATATTAACTCTACTTAATCTTTTTAAAGTAATAAGTAAACATCCTACTCGCAAAAAAAATTATGAAAACAATATAAAATTTATGTATATTTCTCTTTTTTTTTAAAAAGGGATAAGGCAAAAATCAAAACTAAAAACTGTAGCAAAGTCAAATAATTTTATCAAAATAAGTTAAATGCTAGTGGCATACATAATTTAACTAAAGTAAATGAATTACAGTAATATTTGTGAATTATTACACTTATTACAAATATATGATTTAAGAAATTTAATACAGTAATACTTTTCAAATATGAATATTATGTATATTTTTAATTACTAACTTTATCCTAAACATTATTGATTAAATAATGCAGAAGCTATGGATTCCTTAAGTGTAATAGCTCTTAGAATAAAATGAGTAAAACATTAAAATGTCTCACAGAACAGTCAGTGTAAATTCTTCATGAGCTTTAGTACAAGCTACCTGTTGGCAATCCAAACCATTGAGGGAGAATTTTGATTCATCTTAGATTATATCTTATTTCATTGTACAGAAATCCATTTCGGTATTATATGGCCAAATTAAAGCGATGGCTCTCAGTTTTGCAATAAATACAGGCTGCTTTCGTGGGTGGTGTTCCAAAGTCCCTTTGAAATCAAAGGTTTGAAAACAGTACTGTTGCTTGCATTCACTCCACTCTCTGATTCTTAAACAAACTTCAGATCTGCTGATGCTGTATTTCTATTTCTAAGTCATAGACCAATAAGACACTACCCTTTCCCTGCAATCGATTTATTTCAGCATTTACTTCTAGACTTCCTGTTTACTGAGACTGTTTCACGGAATTTTATTAGCAAACCAGACACATTGGATTTTTTGCTGTTGATTCATTTGGATATCGCAATTGCGGAAAAATCCTGGACAGTCCTTGAATGCACACGAGCCTCAGTTGGTGTGTAAATTCATAAAAAAAGACACCTTCACTTAAGATACTCAAGTGACAATCATTTCCATTTACAGCTGTTTTACGGCATCCCCCGGTTGATGCAATCACAGGCAATGTGACAGATGTATACTCATTAAACCTTTCATGTAATTGCATAATTTTTCCATTTTTTTTAAACGTTTTGGTGTGAGTTTGAGCATTGAAGATGGTGATGTAATATTTCCGCACACCTTTGTATAAACTCATTTTGAAATATAGGATGAATTTTACTAGTACTTGACATTACCGAGAATATTTTGTCATCCAACTGGCAAAGTACTGCCTTTAGAAGCTTACCACTTAGCACTACATTTTCTGATTTAAATGTTTTTCACCTGAAGGCAAATTATTATTACTTAATAACTTTTGACGCTAGCAAGTTGAAGAATTTTCATCTTCAAAAATCGATAGTTATTAACGAGTTTCATGTTAAAGCAGGATTAAGTGAATCAAGTTATCATAAAATATATGAATACTTGAAAATATTAAAACAAAACTCTAAAATGTTTCGCATTTGAAACTATGCTTAAATAAATGAAAAGGGGAGCCAAAAGTTTTTTAAAAAAACAGCCTTATATGATTTAAAGTTCATTTATATTAACAACAATCATTTTAGGTTGTGTGTGTGTTGTGTGTTATCAGTTACTACACTCCAATCTTCTCTTTAAACATCGAAGTAATTTGTAGTTTTCTTACAATTTATCTTCCCAGGCAAACACAGTTTCATCAAAATTCAACAAAAAACTGAAATCACTCAAGCGAAGTAAAAATGTTTGCATCTTTAAAGATTTAGAAGTATATTATATTGGGAATATTTATACATTAAGGGAAGTTAATGAACTTTAACTTTTTATCCGAACATTCCCTAACGAACATCAAACAAAGGTAATTAATTTCTCCATATTTCACTGCAAATACACTACACTTATTTAGTCAGTTAATTGCTCTAGATGTTTCAGAAGTAAAAATCATTAAATTTAAGTTTCAAATGTAAATTATGTTTGGCTCATTAGATACATCCTTTAAATTAATGATAATCTTCACAGGTTCAATACATAGTAATATTTTTATTCATTTGTATAAACTTGAGTAGTTACTTACCAATCATTTGAAAGTAGAATTTTAATCTGAGAATAAAAACTAAAGCACTCGCGTAACTATTTTTAAGATTATTTTCTAACTCGATTTCTGAATTATATATACTGTATGATTTTATTTATTCTTCTATGGAGCATAATTAGTATCAAAAGTGTGTAAAACCTTTTATAAGGATTCTCACCTGATTCTTTTTAGACCAGTAAAATATCTAATCCATCAGAGAACAACAAATTTGTTTTTCTGAATGTTACACTTATATACATTTAAAACCTTTTATAAAAATGTATATGGTAATAATCCAATAATTAAGACTTCTTTAATAAAAAAAAGAATAAATTATGAACTTAAATAAATATAAGATAGATTTTACTAGTTTAAATACTTGAGAAATTTAAATTCTTTATTTACAAGTATGCACATAACATTTGTGAAACATCTATTTTTAAAATGTGCATGAGTAAAAAGAAAAAAAAGTAATATTTAAGAAACTCTTCTCATTTAGAAAAAAAAAAGAAATCACTTGGAAACTGAAAAAAAACATAAAAAGTATTATAAAAAGTAATGTAAAAAAATGATGACAAAAAATAAAATTGTCTTCAAAAGAAAAAGTCAACGAACAGAAAAATGTTTCATTATTAGAAAGAAAATTCTCTCGAACAAAAAAGTCGACAAGAGATCATGGCTTCATTTCTACAAAAGACTTTACTGTTAAGGGTCCATTTTTTAGACTCCGGTAAAGTGTCAACAGTTTCTCTTGCTTCTTAGGAAGCACACACGTGGAAAAGGGTTTATACGAGCATTACTTCTACTACCTTTGTTATACTTCTACAAGATCGGTAAGCACTACTATTTCGTCTCTGTGTTGTTTAGTCGAAAAGTAAATCAATCTTATTCTTTCTATGAGAAAAGACAAAAAATACAAATAATGATTGATTAATTCACTAATGGAAAGAAACATGTAGTACACCATTGCAAAACAAAACTTGCTGGATTATCCATTTCAAATACGTATTACATTAAATAATGATCAAATGTTTTTCGACATCTGACTACTTTTTAAATTTAGAATTGCAAATGAAAACGAAGCTATATTTTAAATGACATATTAAAAAATAAGACTAAAGTATTTAAGTTCTGAACACATTCAATATATTGTAACGATTGTTGTGTAATTAATGTTTAAGGTAATCTAAATAGTTTATATCTGAAAGTTTAATACGTTAGCATTACTGTTGTATTTATTTTATGATAAAAATTGTGATATTTTCAAGCAACGCTGCCCCTTACATTATAATGGCGATTCAATGGAAACTTGGCGATACAGGCAAGTTGCCATTATTTTTTTGCGACCAGATGTGGTAAGTTGGTGGGTGACCACTTTGGCGGGCGGGTTGGTGACCCTTTTTGGTGACTTGTCTATCATATTTATGCTTCTGGAAACAAATGGAGAAATCTTTTAACATCACGATCTTCGGCGTAAGTGGGTCTTTCGGGAAAGAGCAGGAAGGTGGCTGTGTGGACTATAAATAGGAGTCACTCGCTAAAACTGAGTCAGTTTTACTTGATATTAATTCGTCTATGAACAAGAGATTGCGTGCTTGCGGATAAACTTTAGTGCTACGTATTCGTATTTTTTAGACACTGATAGTTGTGTCTGAGCGCAGTAGAAGGTGTGAAAACCTTCTGGGACTTATTGTGCATATTTTGTATTTTAAGGATTGTTTTTATACAATAACTTTTCATCGCTTTTAAAGAACTGCATTTTTGTTTAAACTGATATAAAAAAATCCATGAACCCTGATCTATGTAACGATACAATACACACAAGCTTATGCTGCGTATATGTTAACGTATTATTTACTCATCTAAACTAAAAGCAATATTTTTCATTATAACCTTTTCTTCATTATAAAAGACCCTGTTTAAATGAATCATCGAAGACGGTTTCCATTAATATTCAGTGACTGTAGAAAAGATAAAAGAATAATTAGAAAAATTAAGAATCTGATTTATTATTTTTATTCGATGTTGAGATGCATTACGAACATTATTAACAACAATATTTGATGTCTATAGCTCTCTCATATTAGGTAACAGTATTTTACACCCTTCCTCCAGTAAAACAGCTCCCTAGTTTACTACAGAGGAAAGTGGAGAAATCCATCCTCTCACTTGTTGTTCAAGATATTCCGAAGAAAGTTCAACAATGGCCAGATCTGATGACTAAGTGTGTAACGGTTTCCCCAAAATTTGATTATGTAACACCCAGGGTTCCACACTCATATAGGTTTGAATTGAACCCTCCAGAAATAAACACTAAGTACGGATAATCAAAGAAATACTTAGAAATCTGCTAACTCAAAGTATGAGGGGGAAATTATCTTTACTACCAAATTCTGAAATTAAATGTTACTTATCTGAAAGCCCTAAATGACCAGTGAGTATTTTGATACCGATCTTCCATTAATCTGATAATTATTCACACAGTAACACACAAATTGGATCTTATTATAACCAAACCCTGGTCGGATTACCTCACAATGTGATTTTTTCAATAGTAAGTAAACGCCTAGCTATATTGTATAGGCAGAAAACTGTTAACTATGTGAAACTCACTCACTCTGACAGTATAAATGCAATATTTATCAAAATGTATTCGGCCTACTTTATATAATACAACTCCTTGGCATATAACATTTCGTCTGTTAAGAGGTGGCAGTTAAACTTTCAACAAAACCTTAATGAAAAAACTCAAAAGTAGTTATAGAAGGAAACTCTCGTTGGAATACTTTATTACAAGGTCTTCAAGGTAACTGTTCCAACATAATAATATTAGCGGCTCCTTTTCATTTTCTCCGAACTCCATATTTACTCACTCATATTAAATCAAACTAGTATAATTTTTACGAACCAAAAATTACACCAAATCACTTAAATTTGTCCCAAATTAGATATAATAAAAAAAATTATTTCATCATTTAATTTGAAAAAATATATGTCTTTTTCTTGTTATGTTACATTGTAAATCATTTTGTCAGAATTAGAATAGGATAGACTAGATCAGAGGCGTGCCATACCAATCCATTAATATCATTCAAGATACCACACAACAGAAAATATTTTAAGCAATTCAATGAACGCAGTAACTTATGCGGAATGAAGGAATAAAGGCCAAGAACACATATTAGGTGTTTTATAATAGATTAATTAAGTACACTATTTAAGATATTTATTAGCATAAAACTAAACAACGTAAACTCACCATCTGTGAAAGGTTTGTATTCTGCTGCTCCCAATGGGAAATTAAGAAATTAAATTCCTTCGTTTTAGGTTTGGTTCCAAATGTTAGACAAAACAAATTAAAATTTGTTTTTATATCCAAGTATCAACTCTTTATATAGCTTCACATTTCTCACCTGAATTCTTAAATGTAGGCTGATGTTTAGTTTCAAAAATTGTTTAGATTTTAGATTTTTGTTTAGCGCATTTTAAGAAAAGCATGCAAAAATTAAGAAAAGAAAAAGAAATTATTATTACTAAAATGGGAAAAAATGGGTAAATATTTGCAAAAAATAACATAAATGGGGCCTGTTCTATACCAAAAGTTTATGAACAAAGTTTAAATTTTTCAATTCTGATGTGTTGCTATGTTATTCACTTTTGAAATGACCTTCAGGATAAGAGATATTTTAATTTTTACAAAAACAAGAGCACTTTATCTTAATTATATGAAATTGCTTAAAAAACAGGGATTATATTAACATAAGGGACTGAAAATTTTATAATAAAACAGTGATTGATAAATCTGTAAGTTACAACACTTTTACGATTATACAGAACATATACTCAAAAGATTTCAGTTAACTATATTTGAAAATTTTTTGAGCAATCGCTGTCCCCATTAGAGCACTTATAAAAAAAACCACATTTCGAGTAAAACCTGTTTTAACTATGACATCTTGCTTAAAGTAATGGCATCTGCTTTTACTAAAACACTTGTAGTTTTTGTTCTAGTGAACGGAAAATAATAAACTTGGTATTTTCATAAAGCTAATGAAATGGCTTATAAAAATTACTTGTCAATTTTTGGCAAAATTCACAATTTTTGAGTAGTCGGATACCTTAATAAACACGTAATCAATAATGAACAAAATACTTTTGCTATACGTTAAATAACTTTCTTATAATTTGTTTCTCTAAATAATTTCTTTTTCTCTGAGAGACCCTCATTTTCAAAACATTTTCGCATGGAATATTTGCAGCAATATCCCAGATGGTAATAAATAACTGTTATGCATATACATTTTCCTTTAAGAAAAAATATGACCTACTAGTTTAAAAATTTCCACAAATATGCTTTTATACACATAAGTAATAAACGTTTCTCTGAATATACATTTCGAATCAGCTCAAAGAGGAATTATAAGATATTTATATTTAATGATGCATTTCTAATGTTATATATAATTATATATGCTAGATATTGTGCATAGGTAACTGTTAAACCCATTAAGATTCTCAAATTATTTTGTATAAATGCAAGAAATTCAAGATTACTTGGAAGAAATGGTGTCATCTTACAACTAGATATATTTATAACAGATTAGATTTAAATGCTCTAACTTTTCATTTCATTTCAAATGTATTAACTTAGTTCCCAGAGAAATACATTAGAAGTAAAACGCATTCTGTTGTTTGGAATAAATAAATAGTATCTTGTTTATTCTATTTGCTAAGAAATCAGAAACAAAAGGACTTTAATTCTGAAAGAGTTTTTCAAAGTAATTATAATCTTCTCATGTGCTTTTAAATTATTTAAAGTCTGCTGATTTCCAGAAATAAAAACATTTTCTCCCCCGAGGACAAGTTCAAATGAAGAAATTGTGTAGTTTTTTTCGAAATTTTATTCTAAAGCTTTGATTTCTGTTTGAAGATTTTGAGTCAGAGATAAGCCATGGTAAGATTTTGCTATTAATGTTTATCTCAGGAAAAATAAGTATAATAAACAGAAAAATAGATAAGTACATATTTTTAATTTCTAAGAATAAGCAATTTTTTTAAATCTTTTGAATGAATATTTTCGTATTTAAATCTGCTTAGAATATTTAATGATTTCTGCAAAGCAATCATTTATAAAACATAAAGAGAGAGAATGATTTTTATTATGAAATAAAGAAAAATATCTAGGTAGAAATAAAAATCGTGAAATAGAAAAGAATTTAGCTTCAATAGTAATAATTGGGAAAACAGAAACACTCCAAGCAACATTATAGATTTCCTTAAAATGTAAGTAAAAATTAAATTATATTTAAACAAAAACACATTTTTACAGCGAGACAAACGTGAGATTGAAATACTGTGCATTATTCTTAAAAGATGATTTTAAGTTGTGAAACAATGATATGGTTAAATGATTAAAATTTGTTAGGCTCAAAGCTGTTTGTTTTTACCACATTTTTATTCACTTTGTTCTAATTTATCAATGCTATTTATTAGTGAGATTGCATGTTCATACTCTGAAGTTTATGCAAAAAGATAAAACATGAAAAGAGTTCCATTTTCCAGTTTTTCTAGAAAGTTATAACTTTCTAAACACAAAAGATCAGAAAGGGCAAACTCGATAGATGAAGAATTAAACGAGACTTGGCTACGTAAGTGTAGGAAAATTTATTGTTTCTTTTATAAGTCATTGATGTTAATAAATTCAGTCTAGATATATGATCGATATTTTCTCTGTAGCTGTAACTAGAAATACAAAAACTTTTGTACTTCTCCTTGAATACAAAATTTTCTATTACTATTCTTCTCATATTCAGAACTGTATATATGTCTGACAAATTCAGAAAGCTCTTTGACTGATTTCTTCTGTGTTTTAGTTTGAATTAGGATATATTCTGATGGAATTAATTAATTGACTTCGGATTAACTCTACAAAGTATAAAAACTTTATAAATCATTTTCGGTTATATTATAGTGTATACTTTAATGATATTGAAAAAGGAGATAACCTATAAGTGAAACCATTATATTTTCTAAAGTTTAAGTAACACAAATTCATAAGAAAAGCCTAATTATGATGATATTGAGATGAAAAACATACGAAAATCAAATCAATCTTATAACTGCATCTCAAATACTAAGTTTTCAAGATTTTGTTGGATTGAGTAAATGGATTATATATCCTCAATAGAAATTTTACTACGGAAAGCAAAAAGTCCGCTTTGCTAAGAATCTGTAAAAAAGGTGTTTTAAAGCCAAACATATCAAATAAATATATGGCTGCTAAAATGTAAATAAAATAAAGAGAGCAAATTTTACATAGAATTTAAACATATATACTCTCTTTAGAAAAACTTTAAGTTACCACATTTTTAAGAAAAAAACTTCCTTAATTTGATATTTAAATTAGAAATTCAGAACATTAGAGTGATTTATGTTCGTTTTACAAAGAATATACTGAAATATTTTGAAAGCGTTCTTTATATACATATTTAAAGTACTCATTTTTAAACAAATTCCTTTACTGGTAAAGTATACAACTCTGAATGAGTTTATATATACAATATTAATGTGAAAATAGTGTCACAGGAATTTACATGTGTTTAGAGAACATATAAAATCGTGCTATACATGTTCTACCACTTTAGGAATATCTTTTGAGAGCATCACTTAAGAGAGTACATACAATTTTAAATTTACAAACACGTTTCCTCTATATTTGCAATGTTTATTTGAAAGGCATGTTTATGCTAAAAAATTCAGGAACCTTTTACCATAAATTTATTTTTCTCTCTCTTAGTGTTTCTTTTATTGAAGAAAGATTTTACTGACGGACATGAAATAAGGTATTCATTTTAAAGTTTTTACGGTATTTTGCTTCTTATGTTTTAATATAGATTATTTTTATATCTGCTAAGCTAATCGATTTCTCGATGAATATTCAAAAATATATATGTTCAAAGGTCTTTATAAAAATAATCATCACTGTATAGAGAATAATATTTTTAATTTGAAATTAAAAAAAAAAAAACTACACTATACAGTTTGTAGTTTGGTGGAGTGGGATCACTTAGTTTTTAGTTCATCTGAACCTTCATCTCCTTTCAGAATATTTTAGATGACATTAAAACGCTTTCAAATTGCCTTTTTTTTTTGTCAAAAAATACTTAAAATTTAAAATATTACTAATGAAAATTAATAAAAAGAAAAATTACTTTGATATGAAAAAATTTACAAATATAAAATAAAAGAAAAAGAAAAATGTAAGTAAAACCTTTGACAGGGTGGGGCTATGACTAATCAATCCGGTTTCAGCAAAGGAGTTCGAGTTAAGAAGAGAAAATATTTAGATGTAAAAAATTAAAATGTGTTGGTATCTAGTGAAGCTTCTATGAATGGCTGATCAGAGTGGTCAGCTATTTTTGATTTAAGTTTAGGAGAGAAACTCGACAAATCATTGAGTAGTAAATAAATAAAGTAAAGTAAAGTAAGTAAAAGTAATAATTAAAGTAAAATAATATAGATAAAAGACAACATATTCAAGAATTAAAGAAAAGCATGGTCAATTAAGAATGATCTGCGCCTGTGGAAATTACGATGAAGAGTACATTTTTCGATGCTAGTGATCAATTTATTATCAGATTTGTCAATTTAATTAAAGGAATTGGTAGCATTTCTCCTGATTGTTTGTCTAATAGGGTGTATTTTACTTAAGGTTCTGAGGTGTACATTCCTCATGAACCAGTGAAAGTAAAGAATTTGCCTGACAATTTAATTTTGAGCACTTTCTGAATAACTAATATATGTCTTTGATGCATATCTCCAAACAGGAGAGGTGTAGATCAGAATCGGTTTCAGGATCAGTGAGTAGATAATCATTTTGTTTCTGTTACTTAATTTAGATTTTCTGGAAATTAAGAGGTAGAGTTTTGCGCGGCTTTTTAAAATTTTTCTCTAATAAAAGATACAAGTTGTTTGAAAGTGACGGTTTTATCAAGGATAATTTCTAGTTTACACAAGGGGATTTTTTTCTCTTTGATGTAGATATCTGGTGCTTTTTTGTATCTAGTGAAAAATAAGGCTTCTATTTTTGATACTTTTTTTCCTCTTGGTAAACCGGTGATCAAACTGTGTTTTGTATGATTACGTATGACATGAAGGCTGGTTCTTTGAGTTGACAAAGTATAGCTGTGTCGTCAGCATATATGCAAATTTCAGTGTTGTTAGTGATGGGAAAGTCGTTGACATAGTTGATGTTGAAGAATGTGGGAGAAAGAAAGAACCCTTGTGTGCCACAGCAAAATTTTTTCTAGTATTTGAGAGAGTATTATTAATTTTGACAGAGAAAAGTTCTATCTGAAAAGGTAGGAATTAATCAGGGGGGGGGGGAAATAGCTTTGCCACTTTGTATTTAATTAGTTTATAGATACGACATGTGTGCTAGACGCGGTTGAATGCTTTTGTCAAGTCTAGAAATACTGTACCGATGTACATTTTCTTTTGTGACGAGATTTAATATACTCAACTGTTCTGAGTAACTAGTGGATGGTGGAGAGATATGGCCGAAATCCGTGCTGCTCCAGAATTAAAATTTAATTTTGGTTGTCTTTTTTAATCAATTGAAGATGATTTGTTCCGATAATTTACTGAGAACTGGTAGTATAGAGATTGGTCTGTAATTTTTGGCAAGGGTCGGGTTCTTACCAAGTCTTAAAATAAGAACAACCGATGCAGTTCTCCAGGAACTCGGAAGGTAATTCATATTTAAAATATCATTAATAATGTTCGTAACTTTAATAATCGAGAAAAGAAGTAAATTTTTTAGCATTTTATTTTAATATAATCTCTTCCTGTAGAATTTTTAATTTGAATCCGTTTTATATGAAAAAGAGTCTCCGAAAGGAGAGCTGGTAAAATTTAAATAGAAGAGGATCGAACCCCGGTTGTCTAGTTACCAGGCAGGAGCGTTACCGCAATATTTCATGAAATCAGGTATACAGTTATACGTTAACTTTATGAGTAAATGGATTTCAAAATTTAATTAATACTAAACAAATTGCGTTCATTTAATACAGTTGCATCTTCAATCGAAATTTGCTATGTTGAACTCATTAGATTAGATACGGCAGATCACACACACACACACAAAATCTTTAAGCTGTGAAGTATTTTAAAATAAAGTTACTAAAATAATTTTCTCAAAACAGCAATTACGTATGTAATTTATATAAATTAAGGAAATCAATGTAATTTTTATCTTAATTTCAAACTATATACTAAATATATTAATTGTGTATATGTAGCAATTGATCTTCTACAAATAAAAGTTCTTTTATTTCCTTCATAATACCCAAGCTTGATTAAAAATTACTTATTGGATATTTTTCATAAATATTTATTCCGAAGACAACCAATTATGCTTAAAATAACTGATAGGTGTGGTTTAAAAATATAGTTATAAGATGGAATCAATACTTCCATGCAGGAATGATTCTTCGTATTTAAAAATATTTAAAACCTTTAATGCCTAATACATAACATAATGATTCTTCATTTAATCATCCCTATTTAATAAAAATGCTTTATATAATCTAAAAATATTAATAAATGTCAACAAATTAATGTTATTAAACCGATGTATATCTAGAATGAATATTTATCTTCAGTATGCGTAATAGGAAGTTTAATATTGTATAGAACAAATTTTTCTTTGTCATAATTTATATTTAGATCACAAGCTATTCCTCTCGACTAATTCTTTTGATGAATTAGCTGCATTAGTGTACTTTCTTTCCTGTACAGGAACTTTATACACTCATTTTCAAAGGGGAATTTTCCTATTTTTGTCATAAGCAGTGGAGAAAGATATTAGCTGCATCCTGTTCTCATATTTCAGGAAAGTGTTCTTTGCATTTTCCTAAACAAAATGTGTTCATATTATAATAAGTGCTGAAATGTAACATAGTTTATTGAGAAAGACATATTCTGAGAGAAATTTGGCTCCACAAAAGAAGTTATATCGGTTAATAAACACCGAACTTGAGTTCTAACTTTTACTACTTTGTTTAGCTGCTTTTGGTTAATATCAAAACAATTGTCTAATTTGGTGCAACCACTTTCTGTTAACTCTTCGATAATTTCTGTATGTATTTGTCATATTTTTATTTTTATTAAATAACACCCAACATATATATAATATACGGGATTATTTTTATGTAGATCATTGTACGTTTGCTTAAACATTTGACAGCATGTGTTTACTTTGTAGTTTATTAATGTTTACTTAATGTAGATATCTGCTTTTCTATTTGCCTGTTGCTTATTTAAATTCTTATTTTGACAAATATTTTACGCTTGCATTAGTTGGAAAGTTTGCCTTTTTCACTTACTTATTTATATATTGCAGAACGTTACAGTCTAATATATGTTTAGTAAGATTTACAATTTGGGAATGTATACACTTTGAGAGCAAATAAGTATCTCATTTTGCGATGTAGAAGTACTTGCTTAAATAAAATTAAGAGTGTAACTTTCAATCTTCTGTCACAGACAAATTATGAAACGTAACAGTAAAATGTACTGATAACCGAAATTTCCTTTATGGTCTTTATACCTTTAATATTTTGAAAATCGATTTTATTATTATTTTATTTTAAGAGGAACTTTCGAACGTTTTAAAAGAAACCGTCATGAAGATATTCTTAATAGAACGAAGTTAAGAAAATAAAAATATCAGAAAAGTGATTTAAGTATTGTTAATTTTGGCGGCTCGATGATGCTGCTCACTAGTGCCACTCGTGACAGCTGCCTTTCTGCCATTTCTTATTTCCATTCTGACATTATAATCAAATGCTTGAATCTAAGCCTCAAATATTATTATTGTTCTGAATATATTAACTATAACTTCTACCAACTTCATATATTTTAACTTCTACTTTGTTGATAAAGTGGATACTGATTCATGTCAGTTTTGTTAATGTCTTTCACATCATAGTATATATAAAATAAGTTTTAGGAAAAATACTTGTTTCTTATAAACTTTTTAATGATGAATTCGACTGAACCTGCTAAAAGATCTTCAGGTAATCGTCCAAAGAAAAGGAAGTTTACTTGTAATATGTACACGAGGAGCAAAGCTGTACACAGTGTGCATGAATCGCTAAACAACAGTGCATCTGGAAAGAAGATTCAGTTGCAAGATGTTGATTCATCTTTTATTGAAAATAATGATGGTTTTGATGGCTATAGAGTCTTTAACACAAATATATTGTTTACAAACATTCAAAACTTTGCTTCTTGCAAAAAGCGTGGTGGAGATATCACACTAACAGAACAATGTGTAAGAGGTTTGTCTAGTGTTTTTTCGATTCAATGCAAGAACTGTAATGACTTATGTTCGCTTAGAAATTCAAAAATGTTGGGTGAAAGAAAAAATATTCCTTAAATAAACAGACGTTTTGTGTATGCGATGAGGACAATCGGTCAGGGCCATGCAGCAATGACAACTTTCTGTGGTGTCATGGACTTTCCTCCACCAGTTGCTGAAAAATCATATAATAACGTTATAAATAAACTACTATTGTGTAGTAAAGAAGTTGCAGAAGCTTCAATGCAAAATGCAGCTTTGGAGGAGGTGACGTTGACAAATTCTTCTGATATAATAATTAGTAGAGATGGAACGTGGAAAACCCGTGGCTATTCTTCTCGTGTTGGTGTGTGTGCTGTCATAGGGGACAGAACAGGAAAGGTTATTGATGCGGAAGTGATGTCTTCTTACTGTAAGGGATGTGACTCTTGGAAACGAAGAAAAGGGTCACCTGCTTACAAAAAGGGGGAAATTCTTCACGTTAAAGAGTGTTTGAAAAACCACAACGGCTCAGCTGGCATGATGGAGACTGTGGGAATGGTTCGTATATTTCAGCGCTCAATAAGTCATCGTTCTGTGAGGTATACATCTTACATCGGGGATGGTGACTCCAAAACCTTCTCATCTATTACTGCATCCAATCCATATGGAGAAAATATCTCCGTTTCAAAAATTGAATGTGTTGGACATGTTCAAAAAAGAATGGGAACTCGTTTACGAAAGTTAAAATAATTGAGTTCTAAACTCAGTGATGGGAAGTCAATAGGTGGAAAAGGAAGGTTGACCGACAGAATGATAGACTTAATGACATCATACTATGGAAATGCAATCCGACAAAACAAAACATGCCTGTTAGATATGCGAAAAGCTGTTTGGGCTGTATATTTCCATCTGCGTTCAAGCGACGAAGAACCATTGCACAGTTTTTGCCCTGTAGGCCCTAATTCTTGGTGTAAATATCAAAATCAGTTATTAGAGGGCAGTGTTGAAACTTTTAGACACAATAACAAATTGCCAGTGGCAGTAATGGATGCCATAAAACCTATATTTAATGATCTGTCACAACCTAAACTCCTACAAAAATGTCTAGGGGGTAAAACCCAAAATAACAATGAATCGATTAACTCAATAATATGGAAGTTATGCCCGAAAACTTTAGGTTGTGGTAGAAAGATTGTCGATATTTCCACAAATGAGGCAATTGTCATTTTCAATTATGGCAATCAAGGAAGATTAAAAATAATGCAATCTCTTGGTCTGACTGTTGGCGATTTTGCACAGAAATTTTTTACACTTGTGGATGAAAAAAGAATTCAAACTGCTGAGCGACATTTTAATCTCCGCACAAAGGAAGTGCGACAGGCTAAGAGAATGCAATTTAAAGCTACCTGTAAAAAATTAACTGAAAAAGAGGGAACATCATATGCATGTGGTGAATTTTAACATTTTAGAATCATTGTAATACACTGCATTCTACCATAAATAATTTAATATTTATAAAAAGTAGTTATTAATTAAGATATTGGTTGTTTTTTAACTAATATTTATGAAATTTTTAATTTTATTTTGAAGAAATGAATCACTTTGTTGTATTTTGATTATTTCGTGGCTTTTGATATCATTTTGATGTTTGTACTGCATTGGTAAAATATATTTTTTTAGTTACAATAATTTTAATAAATGGATGTTTATTGACTAAATAAACTTCACGTTAGTTTTAATTTAAATTTATTTATTATTTGAATCACCAAAATAATATATATATATAAAGCTGTGGTGAATTTTATGTTTGATGTCTATTTTCTCGTAACGTAATTTTTTCACATTACGTGCAAAATATATGTTTTTAATTATAATAATTTTAATAAATGAATGTTTATTGACTAAATAAACTTCATATTAGTTTTAATTTAAATTTAGTTATAATTTGAATAACCAAAATAATATATATATAAAGCTGTGGTGAATTTTATGTTTAAAGTCTATTTTCTCAGAACGTCATTTTTTCTTATTACGCGCAAGATATTTTCAAAACCGTTTCTTGGAAATTGATAAAATTTTTACTGGAGATTCTAACCATATTTGTACTCAAAATGACGAACCAGTTTGAATTTTTAATGAAAAAATTTAAAATTATTAATAAAAAATAGCAATTTTTTTTAAAAATTAAAAGTTTAATTTTAAACTTTTTTAGTTTGCTAAAAAATTTAAAACAGTGTTTCATGCTTCGTCATTTTAAAGATAAAACAATTACCAACACTGAGCAAAAATATCATCAAAAAATATTGGAAACTTTTTTTATAAAGCTGCGCGCAATGCATATCACTTGCGAAAAGAAAACCAAAAGTTACTTTTGTAATTAGCCAATTAAAATTTTATCTTAATTAAAAATGTGTTCATTGGATATGTTTTGAGTAAAGTAATATCTATTTGTTTATTCCTCCAAAATTTACATTCCTGGAAACAGTAATAAAAATTTATAGAGCTTTAAAGTTGTATTACATTTTTAACCATTTTTGACTTTTTAAAAGGTATGTGACCCCTTAAGTGTAATATATAGCTATACGTAGTTATAGTTATTTAAGTTAATATATAGTTTTTTCCATATATTTTCTTCCTAGCGATTAGTAATATAATGCAACATTGAGATGTAAAAGTACAAAGTTCAAAACCAATGTAAAACTAAACTATAATTTATTTTTATTTCTGTGACTTCGAAAATCTATTTTTATCAAATTAATAACAGAATTCTGTTTCACCTTGTATTTTTAAATAGTAATTTATAAATAGTAGTATACTATTAAGAAATGTATATGTAGAATTATAAAAAGGTGTACATTTGAATGCAAGAACTTTAAATAAAGCTTAAAATTATTTATTATAATATTATAATTCAGCATTGATATTTATAAGTTCCTCATCTACTGCTTGTATTAAATAATCACGAAAACATCAACACAAATGCTAAAAATATGAGATTATAATTACCAGGGATGTCTTAAGACTTCTTGAGGCATTGGGCCTCCTACACAAATGTAGATCTTCCCTATGACCCTTAAAAGTAAATAGTACATAACGTATACGTTGTCAAATACTTGTATAAACAGTAACCAAAAACAAATAAATGTGCATGATCTACAATCGTAAATACCGGCTCGACCGACTTCCGCCTTTTGGCTGAATGAGTAATGATGGTATATGGTGGTAAGTCTAGGTCGACGGTCATCATATATGGTCAGTTGACATATCGTCTGAAATTCTCAGTTTTCTGGAAAATACAGCCGGAAATAACATATGACCGCTGAAATTATTCGAATTATGATCGCATTAAGCCTGAGTCAAGAATGAGACAAGGTTCTCATTGTGACCGAGACCCTGGGCTCGGGCCAAGTTGGCCAATGCTTTTAGACGTCCCTGATAATCCCGAGCTGTTTATTATTCTACACACTGAATATGTATTACAAAGGAATGGACTTCTAAGCACAATTATTAATTTTCAAAAAGAAGAATCCTACTTTTAGACGATTTTGTCATTTCAATATGTCTTTAAATGTAATGGAAGCCTCGAACTGTGAGTGCGTTAAAATTAATGGTTTTTTTTCCATTACATTCAAAAAGTGCACCATATACTTTAATTAAAATGTCCGAGAGCTTAAGAAATAATTTCACGACTAAATTTATTATTCATTTTCGTTTTAGTGTAGCATTGGCTTAATGCGATTCATTAAGAAGATAATTAGAGATATTTAATGGATATTTAAATGTTTTTATGCCAGTCATCATTCAAATTGATGTGAAATTTATTTGAGTCTTATTAACAGATGCAAAAAAATGTTGTAGTTATTAAAGCTCAACTTAATTGGTTGTATTACTCTGCTGCTTAAGACCTTTTTGGAGATAAAAAAAAGTAAGTAAGATCAGAAGTAAAACTTTTCTTGAAAAACTAATGAAATAATTTTTTTTCTTTGCATAAGGAAATGATTGATTAAAATATTTCACCATACTAATGAATAAGTGTTATGTGAACTTATATCAAAAATAAATTTTTTTGGTGTTGTAGCAATAGTTACAAAAATATTTTCAATTCCAGATTCTGACATTGTTTTATTATATTTGGTTATTCATATGGAAATTTTTATTAACACATCATAATGTTAATAAGTAACAATTTTAAGAAATCTTAATTCTCTTTACAAGTGAGTTAATATTCAACATTGAAATATCTTTAACTTAGTCCATAAAATATGTTAAATCTTATAGTTGTATTGTTTTCAAAAATTTAATATTATATGAACATCTTTCATACTTTATGACGGATCTATTCGCGTCCTTCCTTTAGTATAATCCTCTTCGGAAATCGTCCGTCTATCAATTCTAGTTTATTCACAGCCCTCTGAAGAAGAAAACATGATTATTCAGATTAGGCCGGCTATATATAGTCTAGATTTTCAATCTGTAGAGGAGGTAAGATAGATTGCTACTGATCAGGTACTATACCATTTTATTGCGTATTTCAGATATTTTATAGGTGAAAGGATTAAAGTGACAATTGGTCACTAAAGTTTAATTATTGCTCAGCTAATTGGGATAGTAGATTTGATCCTCAAATAAGAGGGTCGATATTTATAGTCTCCTCATAACTCGTGCATCCCGTTATTAATCCACATATTGCTTAGATTGAGAACATCTCTTCTCGTAGAAATTACTTAAATTGTGTTGTTAAATTGTATGATCAATAAATAGATGTATTATTTGATATGGATAGTCATCCTTCCCTTCCTCCCACAGCTCCAGGGGGAACTGAGAGAACATATCAGTCCTTACAACTTAAATTATGATTGAATCTTTTTCAAATAAATAATAGA
The DNA here is from genome assembly GCA_019973975.1 of Trichonephila clavata. NCBI lineage: Eukaryota > Metazoa > Arthropoda > Arachnida > Araneae > Nephilidae > Trichonephila > Trichonephila clavata. Next base: position 115,572 of record BMAO01022880.1, read on the forward strand.
GTCGTGAAGACTCTAAGATTGTGGTCATGGTCTCGTGATCGACATGTCATGAGTTCGAGCTTAGTACCACTGAAGACCCATCTTGCAGAAGTCCTGGAGCGCGTAAAATCTGTCGAGATTTAAAGCCCTTCATTTGGCAGGGAGTGGAAGTTCGTAAGGGGAGTAGTAGCATAGTTTTCGTCCTTGTTACTTGACCTTTGTTGAGCATTACGAGGTCCATTCCCAATCGCCCTCGTGCTGCTTTACAATGCGACGTAAGTAAACACGTACACTTTACACGTAACTACTCACGTTATTCTAAAATTCGTTAAGAATTACCGAAACTGTGCTAAATATATATATATATCTTGCTATTTTTCTTATTTAAATGCGTATGGTTATATTTATTAAATAACTATTTCATAATATCCCATGAATAATATTAACACGTTCCCTTATTAAAAATATAAAGCAAGAAATGAAGTTTTTCTTCTATGACCATTTTTTATTTCAAATATTTTATTAAAGGGGCTTACTCATTTCTAAGCTAATTTTTAATAGAAATAGGGGCAAAAAAGATACATCTTATCAAATATATTAAAACAAAATGGGCTTTTTAAAGACTTACTTTTAAATTTTATTCTAAGATAAAGGGTTTTTCCCCTCTTATTCAAATGAAATATCTACAAAACGAAATACACTTTTTACCTGAAATCTGAAAACAAAGTATATGTAGGATGGCACAGAAATTTTGAAATCCCAAGTGAAGCATGAGAAAAAAGTTCTTTTCTAGCGAAACTAAAAACTAGTTTAAAAGAGAATGGAAGAAAGTATAGAAGTTTTGAAATAGTTTACTCTTGCAAGAAGAAAGGCAGAAGAAAAACTATTTCATTTAATTTTTTAATAGAAATTTAGTCGTCTGAAGCAAATATTCACTTGAATTCTTGAAAATTAAAGACTGAAATAGAATAAACTGAATATTTAAATGACCGTATCTTATAAACATCTGAATCTTTTTATGTGAGACTGCGAAAGTTTCTTTAGGTTGAGTAAACTAAATATAGAACCATGCTTTCGCCTTTGAAACGCCAGATCAAATGCACTTTGCAATGCAAACATCTTTTATCGATATTTGAATTTTTTGTTCAACTTATTTTAAAGATTTACATCTCAAAAATATATTTCGTTTTGAAGAAACTAGTAATCTGCTTTTATAAGATTATAAAATATTTTAACTGCTCATTGTGACAGCGAGGGAAATGAAAGAGCCAACTTCCTGGCACAGAAGGGAACAACTATTCTGCAAACCGCTTATAACCATATGACTTTTAATCCAATAAAACTCCTAATTAAATAGGAAACTAAGAGAAGATTTGCCTCCTACCCATCAAATGAAACTAAGGGAATGTCTTGGGAGCGTCTCACTGGCTCAAAGCTAGTCATTCCAGATTTTACGTCCAAAGCCAGTCATTCCTGTAGCCTTGGCGTTATTTCGTATTTTGACTGGGCATGAGTGTTTGAATGCCCATCTTTTTAAAATTCGACTAAAGGATACTTTAGTCAAATACTCTGTACTCTTTGTGACTCAGGAGAGTCCATAAATAAGGACCATATTGACGAAAAAATGCACTGCATTATCGTCCCTATCTAATTCTATTGTCCTTAGTATTGGGAAGCTAGATGAAGACTAATGACCTAGTAGTCAAATGTCTACCATTTATGTAAATAAATAAATAAATAAAATCTTTATTTTCTTTCAACTTTTTTTACTGTTTTCATCGGTAATCTTGCAGTTTGTTTAATTCCGTATTCATTAGTTTTAGTATTTCAAAGCGTGATGTTAATATTTAATGAGGCTTAAGATATCTAACTACCCACAAAAATTGTGAATTCTGCCAAAACTTGAATTTTTTTATATGTTTATTTTATAGGCCATCTTACAAGCTTTATAAGAATACCAAGTTTATTATTTTCCGTTCACTAGAACAAAAATTACAAGTGTTTTAGTAAAAGCAGATGACATTACTTTAAGAAAGATGTCATACTTTAAAACGAGTTTCACTCAAAATGTATTTTTCTTTCTTTTTTGAAAATGCTCAAACGGGGCAGCGATTGCTAAAAAAGTTTTGAAAATAATTAACTGATTTTTTTTTGTATATGTTCTGTATAATAGTAGAAGTGTTTTAACCTTCAGATTTATCAATCACTGTTTTATTACAAAATTTATATTCCCTTATGTTAATATAATCACTGTTTTTTTAAGAAATTTCATATAATAATTAAGATAAAGTATTTTAGTGTTTGTAAACACTAAAATATCTCTTATCCTGAAGGTCATTTCAAAAATGAATAACATAGCAACACATCAGAATTGGAAAAATTGAAAATTTTTTCATAAACTTCTAGTACAGAATGGATCTGGTTTATGTTATTTTTTGTAAATTTTTACCCATTTTTCCCATTTTAGTAATAATAGAGAGATCTCTTCTTAATTTTAGCATATTTTTCTTAAAATATACTAAAATCTAAACACCACAAAAAGTCCTCATGTCTCCATTTTCTTTAAAAAAATTGTCGTGCAAGTGTATTTAGATACCTTAAATATACTTGTGAATACTTGGAATTATAACCATGTCGTAAGCAATATGTTAAGTACATTTTGTGACAAATTACATATATCGCTTTAATAATGTGATGTATGAATTTAAAAACCTCACTGTGAAAAAAAATAATCCCCTTCCATATATATAACAAAATCATAGACTTATTACTGGAAATATTATGTGTCTTATAACCCAACTCCCGGTATCATATCAATATTAGAGCTTACTATCTAAAAAGTTTCTTTTAGTTCTATTTGCATTTTTAACGTTATATGAAGAAAATTACTAAAAATAGCCTCCTCGTATTTTTAGCTAATATGTTTACACAAAGTATTATCTCTTAAAAATACACTAATTATCACATAATTTAAATGTGTTTTAGGAAAATTAAAATTACTATATAACGTTTATATAGCATATTTGTATGTGTAAAATACAATTATTGTATTAATGAAAGTTTATTGATATTCAATATAATAGAAGCGACAAAACCTAACAATATATGTATATTAAGTTTCTAATGAAGCTGCATTGGTAAAATTTCATAAACTATATCAAAGAGAATGTGGAAGATAAATAAAAAATAGTTCTTTTTTCAATAATAAGAAAATGTCATAAATGTATGAATATGTGCGTTAGAAAGATAATGAAAAGCCCAAGCGAATAAAAGGCATTCTCACTTTCTAATCCAAAAATACAGTACCCTATTTCCCTAGACTGATTCGAAATTTACGGAAAATGTTTCTTAAAAATATTGTAGAAGATGGTGGGTTTTTAACAACATAGCATAAAGCCTTCCATTTCTCACAGGAAATCGTTGTCATTTAGTAGACTAAAAGTTATTTTGAAACTCTTTAGGATTGATCACACGAGATTGACGCATAGGCACATTTTTCTTGGTGAGCATCCCCCTGTGTGTAGTCATTGTGCTCGTCTACCCACTGTAAAAAGCATTTTGATTGAATGTGAAGTACGCCTGTTCCAAATATTTTAAATTTTATTCTTTAATTTTGAATGACTTGGTAGTGAAAATCCCCAATCACAAATTTTTAATTTTTTTGCATAGCATGGATTTTTTCTCCATAGATTTGATTTTAAGTAAATAGTTTGTATATATTATCTTAAGTAAGGTTTTATTTAACTTTAACACCTTAACTGAAGGATTTTTAACTTGTATTTCGTACAATAATTTTCAAGAGGACTCTAAGAGCCAAAATTTTGAGCCAACCAACATATAAGGGTATTGTACTGTTGCCACCTGATTGACAGTAACATCAGATCAAGGCCCACGAAATTCGTGGCTAAGGGATAAAATTTTACGCCTGTCGTTAGCCTTAAGCACCATGCAGGTGGCAGTGTGATTTTACTCTGTTCCACCCACAACTTTCAGGGAGAACACCTTAGGGGTGGCCAGGGGCCTCCTACCAACCACACGTGGGGACTTGAGGCTATTTAGAAAGTAACCTCCTGCCACGAAGGCACTATGCATTTACAAACACCCATGATTCTTCTCCGAGATTCGAACCCAGGCCCTAGGCACTGCAGTCAGCGTCACTAACCATTATACCGGATGGGCGGCTAAAAGTATTTTTATAAGTAGTATTAGATTCTATACTTCCTACAATAAATTATGTGGCCACTGTTTGGATAATGTAACATAAGTGTACAACTTAATTTTGAGAAAACAAGTTTTCAATAATACACAGTAACCAACTAAAAATTTAATTATAGAATAATAACAAAATAAATTATTGCTTCCTAAACTGAAAAAAAATTACATACATTGGCTGAAAATTATGTATCAAATAAGCTAGATAGAGTAAATATATCTATAAAATAAGCTTCTTACGTAATTAATAGTCTCCATCTACAATCAAATAGAAGTAATAGAAAAGCTGAGATTATCAATCATATCTCTCTGTATACTTTTTTCTCTCACCAAAAGCACGTTCTTGCAAGTAAAGATTTGAATAATATGAGATGGCTGATATATATCTGTTGTTTGTCTTCCTGTAACTTTCCGTGAATACTCATGAAGATTAAGGTTTCATGATTTATCCAATTTATTTGCGTTATCTCGAAAGATATTCGGATAGTTTGTGAAGATATATGGTAATAATTTATTAGAATAACAAGAAAGCATTTTCTTATGTTTATAATGTATGATTCTCCTCTAATATTTATTTTTTTCATTTAAACCAACTTATACAAGAGAGAGTTTCTTACAAAATATCTCACATATTCTATTATAATCTTTTCAAGCATCTAATATAGATTCTCTCTCCAGAGAATGAATTATCATAGTAGCATAAAAATACCACAGATGAGACCTAAGTAAATTCACAATTATTATATTAAGGAATTGGATCTTCATCTATTTTTGCTAAGACTGGAATATCATTTCATTTAATTTATAGTTACGATATTCTTATTTAACTACTTATAAGCAATCCTCCATTGGGAATTTACAAAAACAATATCTGTATTTCACTTCTATGAATTAAATATTACAAAACATATGCAATTTCCCAAAATCTTCGAAGAAGTCTACGAACTGTTTGCTAGTTATACGTTGTTATATTTAATTAGATCCTTTCATAATGGAGTTATTCAAATAATTTAGCTTCCTGTAGACATCTATAGATATCGCATTGTTTTGAGTTTCATACATTTATTTGAGTCTTAAGAAATTCTTGAAAAAATGTGAATTATATATGACCTCTTTTGAGAAAAAAATACCTATTAATATGCTCTATTTTGATTACTTACGAAGAAATTTCGTTTCATTCAACTCTCATATATAATTCAAAGTATGAAATATTTATTAAATATTTTTCTTCATAAAATATTATCGAGCAACATGAGTAAAACAAACAAATAACAAATAAAACAAATTCATTCATATAATAAATGTAAATCTTTAATTAAATTTTTAGGAATAATTTTATGCGTGTTAGAAGAAATTCGTATTCTTAATAAACTATTACTTCATTCATATTTTATATTACTACATTAAAAATAAATAAATAAAAACAGTTTTTACGCAATATTTAAATATAATTAAATTATAGTTTTAATCATTATGATCACATACTTTGAATTATGTAACACACTTTATAAATATAATCAATAATTTACTTAATATTTAAATATAATATATTTTATAATGAAAATCAAACTATAATATTTACTAGCTTCTACTGTATTTAATAACTATTAGCATCAATGTGGAATTTTTAAATTTACACCATTAAATTTGAATTAATTAAATATGAATTTTAATCATATTCTCATCACATACTTAATTTTGCAACAGACTTTATTAATGTAATCAATATATTATGTTGCATACTTTATAAATATAATATATTTATAATAAAATTTATACTAATATTTTTACTAGTTACCTTCTATTAGCATCAAATAAAATTAAAAATATATTGATAACTAACGAATAGTATGTACCAATTATTACAAAATGAAATGGACAACTACATTTAAGAAATTGCATCGTAGCAACAAGTGTTATTTATTTATTTGAAAATCTGAGTAGTGATTGCAGAAGTTACTCAGATTTAAGATAAATTCTCTCACACTGAGATAAATTAATTCTATCTCTCTCACACTGATTGTTTATTTAAATCTATAGAGACACTACACAATTTTAAGATTCATACTATCCCAATTTTTTTAACTAATTTTGATTACCTTTTTTAAACGCGGAAACATCTAGATAATGATACAAATTATTTTTGTTTATCAAAATATTATCTAAAAACTAGAGATAAAATTAATTAGATCTTAGAGTAATTTTCCAGACTAATAAGAACCATTTTCCTTGCTAATATATGCATTTTCTTTAAATTATCATGTTACTTTCATGATAAATAAAAATAAGATTCAAAATGGGGATCGTAAGAAATTAGATAGTTAAATAAACTGCAAATAAGTTTCTATGTCAAAAGCCCAATCAAAAACTACAACTTCAGATATCAGATTGAAAATGAGAACATATACACAGGGAGGTCCCAAATTCATCGTACAAACTTTAAGGGTAGGTACAGGACATTGTAACAATCATTTAATTTATAGGAATGTATGGGCGCAAGTGTGTCGGCACAAACACAAAAAAATTAGAGTCGAAAGGAAAGACAAAGTTTTTATTAAAAACGTCGTTGACAAGCGTAATGTTTGCAAAAACACATTATAACTGTTCAGTACATGAACTATGAAGTCCAGCTGCAGCGCAAATTGCTGTACCACCCGCTAGCATTTGGAGAAGATAACCTGCTTGTACTCGCTGCAAATGGATCAAAGTTTGTACTCGCTGCAAATGGATCAAAACTTGTACTAGCTGCAAATGGAAGAGGTGTAAGCGGTTCTCGTTAACACTCTATAAACGGTCTGATGACTCACACTTTTCTAGTACTTGACTCTGGTTCTGGTATAACAGCCACAACGTTTAAGATGCTTTCTTCCAGGTATGGACTGCATACAGCTCTTTGTCGACAAGCATCATGTCTGGTGACGTGGAACGAACTTGTTTCACGAAGTTAATGAAGTAACAGCTAAAAAATTCTGTGATCCAGCATTTATCGATCAGGAAACTGCGCGTGATGCATTCGTAGCGCAGCTCTGCTGTTACCATTTACATGGCCGTACATGTAATGCATGTCTGTATTTTAGAAATACGTAAGTCCTCCCATCGTAAACGTCAGCACAATTATGAATGGCGTTTTCCACTATTAAGAGGCATCATGATGAACAGCGGCTGGATATCTACTGCCCTCTGCCGGCAACCAAACCAACCCCGACAACTCCATTTCTCTTTTCTTTTATTTCCCCTGTTTGCGCCTGCCACTTGCACGCATACATTCTTATACAATAAATGATTGTTACAATATCCTGCAACTACCCTTAAAGTTAGTACTATGAATTTGGGACCACCTTGTATATTGTTACCTTAAAAGAAATTAATTTTTTATTATTCTTGTATCTGTTATGCTTAAACTCACCTTTTTTAAAAATTTAAACAAATCAAGATGTGGGAAGGGGAGACCAGCTCGGAATAACACCAGAGGCACTCTGAGAATATCTTCTGACCTTGTTTAAAAAAAGTAAGAGTATATATATGGCACGAGAAGGCAGTCTGAAGACATAACTAGCTAAGACATAACTATTACAAAGCCTGAAATATAATTTTTGAAATATATAATTTAGAAGTGAATTCATTCATATTTATTATATCAAACAATTTCAACAATCGATTTTTCAATTGATAGTAACTCTGATAAAAGATGTTAATTTTCCCAATCCTTTTATTTCAACCTCTGTAAAGAATTCTTAGCCATGCATTCGCAAAATATTCTTATCGAAGCATTTTTCATAAAAAGAGAACGTTTGAAAAATATGTCAATTTTTTTTTAAATTTTTTGCCAAAAAATTACATTTAAATAATTTTTATTGTAATAATATCCTTAAGACTAGCGTTTCTCAAACTGAGGGGCGCGCCTCTTCCCTATTGGGTGTGATACCCTAATAAGGAGGCGCGAGATTATCAAAAAATTGAAAATAAAAGATTTAAAATAAGTATCCAAATTTTCTGAAAGGAAGCAAAACAAAATAGATTCTGACATTATAAAAAATAAAATACATATTGACACTGATATAAGATACTTGTAAATGCATCAGTACGACCTAAAGTATTGGTGTGATAGTTAATTTATCCATACTAAATTAAAAACCAGTATAGTAATTACTAGTGACATTTCCTTGAGCTTGTCATATATAAAATTATGCACAAAATGTAACACTTATCGTGATAATTTATACAGTTTATAAGTTAAGTCGTATTGTAGCTTTAGCGTTGAAGTACATTATTATTACATTCAATACATAATTGCTGTATGAGGGGACGCGATGAAAATTATGACTGAAAATCGGGTCGTAAATATTGAAAGTTTGAGAAGCACTGCCTTAAAACAATTTTACATGTATATTCTAATTCCAGTGACACTAAATATCAAAATCAATATTCATTTTTCTACGTTTTTTCCAAATCACGTTTCCGAATGTATTTGGATACTTTAAAGTATTATAGGGCTCCATATAATACTGAAACACCCCTTTCTACCATTCAAAGAATAAAAGTTTAACTCTAAATACCTTTAAAGTCAAGAGAAGAGAATAGAAAAAAAACAAGAAACGAAATACCTTTCACTTCATTCAAGTAAAACAATTACCAAATTCAGCGAAACTAACTCTTGTTTAAATCCATCGGAATGAATCTTCACGGATCCGATTGACTTCCGTTCCTTCAACTCCAAGCTGATTAATTAAATAGATCGTGACTTGTCATAAAGCTTTTCGTAGTCTGATGTAATGCATTTAAGTGACTAATCAAAGTAATGGAATCTACACGTACCATACAAAAAACTTACTCAAATTGCTACGTGCCAAACTAATGGACAGTAATCTATTTCTTTTAAATTAATGGGGTGGGATATTTTTTTTCAGGGAACACTCCTCCTTTCACAGATTCTTTTCAAATGAAGAAGAATTATTTTCTGTGCCAGAGATCGTAACAAAGCATTATTAAGGAGAAAGGCTTTGAGAAAGCAGCTGAGGTTCATTTTAGTCTTTGGAATCAAGAAGGATTTGACTTTTTTTTTTGGTTCAATATATCAAACAATCTCAAAAATTGAATCAAATGATAGTAGAAAATGAGTTTCTTTTTCTTTTTTTTTTAAATCTAGACTTTTGAATTAAAACGTGCAGTTTCTGCTCAGTTGCTCCCTAAGTCATATTTTTAGCAATATAATTTTTTAGGGAACTTTAATTAAGTTTTGAAAATTGTATTAAAGTATTTTTAAATCTATGAAACTGAGATTAAAAGAGCATATTCCTCTTATTTTTTTCTTTCTGACATTCTTTTACAAATTATTCTTTCCGCTACAAATAATTATATACATTCTAAAAGAAGAACGTGCTAGATATGAGTAAATATTAATCTTACAAGAGAGTTTTTATTACTCACATTTATTAGAAAACTTAGCTCTTTTTTCTTGAACTTATTCTTCATTTCATAATTATTCTTCATTTATGTATTTTTAACATTCACATAAAATTATTGCATATTGCATAAATTAACCATATCATTTCACGATTATATGTAGTGAGCAACATTAACATTTTGAAAACTATTACAGCAGGTTTTGCTAAATTCATGCAGTTAGATTTTAATAAAAGCATTAATACAAAGGCATTAAATGATTTACAGAAAAAAAGATTTTGTATTCTGCATAACAACAAAGTCTTAACATCATAATTACTGTCTACATAAGTCCATAATAGAATTCCATGTAATAAGCAAAATATATTTTTATGGTTGGCAAATTTTGTGCTTTCGCAAAATTAAAAATTTAGTAACACACATACATATATATATACTAGAAGGTAAATTATTTTTAGTAACTTTTGGTTGCATTCGTAAAATGCTGACAACAGTACAGTATTAAAAAGATGAGAAAATATTTTTCAAGTTTAAGAATCACTCTTCCTCTTACAGGCATTTTGCATTAATTTAAAGGATTTTAAGAAATTATAAACAAATAAAACATTTTTATTCAAAATTTTCATATAAGTTCAGATTAAAATTTAAGTTATAGTGTAAGTACATAACCCTTAGTCGTCGATGGCTGTATTTCTGCACATTTTTTCAGAATTCAGTTATTTGCACTTGAAATTTGAGAAATTCTTTAAAATTTTGAAATATCAGTCAAATGTTTATAACAATAATATACTTAAAATGAAACTGTATACATTTAATTGCTTTACAAAAGTTTCGTACTCTTAAGTTTATTTCATACATTAATTATATGCGGTAGAAAAGAAGGATTTCTTCGTATTTTGAAATTTAAATCATTTGGAAATAATTTTTTTTCAAGTACTGACTCATTTTAACATTTTACCCTCTCACAGCTAGAATTAAGCAGTTTATTTAAGTGCTTAATTCTTCCTTATAAAGGAAATATTTTTTACGATATATATGCTAAAGAATCAATTTAGAGCCTAAGAGAAAAAAATTATTGTATTTAATCTGGAATTTTCAATAGACATGACTGAAATATATACAGACAGTAGAGCACACAAAAATTTTGTAATGGGGGTGTCCATAGTCAAAAGTCCCCAACTCGTATCATACCTCAAGACAACTCCAATCGATTTTTCTGATTTTGTCGATTCCTTTAACAAAAAACAGAAAAAAATAAATTATTGAATTAATAATTAGTATTAATTAATAAAATAAATCGTTAATTACTAGTACTTAATTAAATTTTACGTTATATATATAAAAGAGTATCATCAATCGAGAAAAATCTCAAGGGCCTTGGGAGGTGTCCGGACCCCTAGGACACCCCCTTGTGTGCGCCACTATATACAGAAGATTTAAAATTGAATGTGTAATATATTTAAAGAACGCAACAATAACTTAAAAAGCAAAAAAATAGTAATTTCCTACCAACAAATCATTCTAAGAAAATCTAATTAACTTATCCCGTAACATTTTAATACTTTCTTAATTTCCATTTTCACAGAAATTTCCATTTTAATATATTTTTAAAACACAATACAAATGGAACTTTGCTTTAAATACCATATTAACAAGTTTCGCTTCCGACAAATGTAATAGCCAAATAAATAGAAGTATAACAATAAATGATACAAAAGTTTATATAAATATGATACACGTAAAGCTTTTTTTTCTGTTTTTAATTTAAAGCTATTGATTAAAGAAATTGTTCTTACGCAAGCATCTGCAAAGTATTCAAGAACTGAATACATTTTCTCTATCACCCTTATCATCCTTTAATGATTGTCCAGATCGGGGAATCACCAAGATATGTTTGGCAGATGACAGAAAATGAAGAATATCAGCAATCCCAATCTTAATCTGGTTAAGTCCTTCTTGTAGATTTGCTAATCAATCACACGTATGTTAAGAGTTGTGCTGAGAATTATTAAGATATCTTTGGGTATGATTCAATTATTTTATTTAATCCAAAGATTACCACTGCCACTAAGAAAAGAGAAATCAGACATTTTATCAGACTTTAAAATAATATTCTTATTTGTAGCTAAGCTCTATCACATTAAATTCACTCTCCTGTTAAAAATATTACTGTATCTAACATTTGATGGAAATCAGCTAAAATAAATTAAAAGTAATTTTTTTTAAAAAAATAAGTTTTAATTAAACGCGCTAAAAAGAATAAAATAAACTTTTCCTTTAAAACTTTTTTTACTATCTTCTTATAATGCCATTAAACAATTTATATGATATAAAAGATTGTCGCAAGAATTAAATACTCGTATTTATTTAGTTTGAAATTTTTAAAATTTATTTATTTAATTTACTTGTTTATCTATATTGGTAAATCTCTCGACAAGCTTTTATATCATATAAATTGTGTAATGACGTTATAAGTTCATAGTAAAAAAAGTTTTAAAGGAAAAATTTATTTTATTCTTTTTAGCGCATTTAAATGAAAGCTTGTTTTTAAAAGGTTTTTTTTAAAAAACAAGCTTAACTTTTAACTTATTTTTTTTACTTTTTAGTTATCGCTGGACAGGTTTTTCAGCCTGTTTATATCATTCAACTCTGGTTCGCCATTCCTGGTTTAGCTGAATCAATTCTCACAAAAAGGGTATTAGACGAAAAACACAAACATTTTTAAATCTGTAATTTTTAAGCAATTTTTTCAACCTTCGTACAGATCTTGGGTAATATTGCTCTACCCACGAAAAAAAAGCTTCGTGAGATTATCCTCATAAATGACGAAGTTAGTAAATGCTTAATTAAAACTTCGAGTACATTTTGAAAAATCGTAAAAAAAAAGTTTTCGACATTTTATTTTTTAAATGACTGATTCTTAAAAAGCAAGGCATGATCTGTTTTAGTATGGAATGTCGATTCATTTAAAAGGAAAAAAATCCATGCGCAACAGTTTAGACATCATTTTCATAAAAATGCATCAATTTTGACTCATTTTTTTAAAAAATCGTACAAAATACAATTAATATTATTTTGTAAAAAAAAATTTATCCGTATCGATCGTGGCCAAATAAATGATTTTTCCGATTCTGTAATTATTTTTGTCTGAGTTGTTTTTAAAAAATTGAGATTGCTGTTTTAAAAACATCAAAACTCCAAAACAAAAAGTACTCCTCTTGTCCTTCCTTTTGTGTCGCCGAGTACAGCGCAATAAACAGCTCACAGGGATAAAACAATTATGCGTTTCAAGGTTTTTAATTAATATCTTTTTAACTAATTGCAATATCGGAATATAAATGGTCAAAACATGTATTGTCATCCAAACTAAACGTGTATACAAAACTTCAGCTCAATCGGTTGAAGATATCAGCTTCAAATTGAGTTGCAAGATTCCACCCGAACAAATTACATGCATACATACATTGCAAGCTAAATAAAAGTTTGTAAAAAGGTTGCTCATGACACGAACGAGTAACAGCCCTCCTATTCATTACATTCAAGATTACAATTTTAAAAAAAAATAATTTTAAGTCATGAAAACCATATTTATAGGTATGAAGCAAATTACGTTTTTGTTTATGCATTAGTATTGTAATGATGTTTATATAGTGCAGTCATATATGTTACCGTTAAAGTGTGAAATTCGTTATATTTCGTAGAATAACTAGGTATTTCATGAAATAGCTAGACAAATCAGTTAAAGCATATAAAGTTATGGAATTCTACGATTTAACTAGGTATTATATAAAATAACGATTACTTGATCGTTAAAGTACAAAATATGGTATTTGAAAGTTCTTTGAACCGGTTTTAGCGGCTTTGGGAAGGTGTTTTCTGATTAGGAACTAGAGATGGCCGAATAAAACAATTTTACTCTAGATATCAGTTCAGTATATACCAGCAAGAATTAATTTCCATTGAAGAAGTTCCAAATATTGACACTACGCTTCGATCTGTTGCAACAGCTCAAAGTTGCGGTACTGGACAAGGATTTAAAAAGTGCTCGTGTAAAAAAAAAAATGTTTAATTGTAAAAAGTGGGCTTGATTCAGAAATAATGAGCAGTGCCATCCAAAGTGTCATCACAGCAATGCTTGCTCTAATAAGTAATGAAAAGTAAAATAAAGGTATATCTCATAAAATATAAATTAATATTCTCTTACAATGTTGTTTTAAATAGTTTACACAATGTTTTTATGAAGCAACAGTTTTTCTTCCCAGCATGTATATATATTGATAATATTTAAATATTATCTATATTTGCAACATATTCTTTTTCCTCTTTCTGTTTAACTAATATTATCAATATGAGCAATAATAAATTATATTATCTGATTTCCCTAACTATTTATCTATTATTCATCCGTAAAAATGATAAAATGTATTTTTCGGGAGATTTTAGCTATTTATGATAAATTATTTTATAAAATATCGTTGAAATTGTTTATTTTTCACTTTAACGGTCTATCCTTAGTTATTTCATTGAATGACTAGGTAAAGTAGGAATTTTTTATCTGTTATATACTTTAACTGACTGGTCTAGTTATTTCATGAAATACCTAGTTATTCCATGAAATATCTTAATTATACACTTTAACAGTAGCATATATATTTAATAAACGTAACACCTGCTAGGGAAGCTGAATTTCAAATATTCTTCTTTCTAATGCTATAAGAAAAATTTTATTTATGTAAAAATTATTCATAGTTAAATTTTAAAAAGACTTCAAAATTCACAAAAAAATCAAAGAATAAAATATCATTGAAACATTGTAGTAGTCACACAATAGAGTCTAAGTAGTTTTTTTCTATGTACTTAAATATAATTTATTAAAAATAAGCTTAAAAAAAGAGTTCTACGAAGAATTACTTTTTCAACAATATTCATATACATTTTTCCTAAGCTATTTTCAAAAAAATTTATCTTAGAATAAAAAAAGATTATGTTATAAAATGTTCCTTACATAAAAATGAGTCCAAGGTCAAAACAATTTTTTTTTCATTATATTGCATGCTTCTACTTCTTGCTAAACATATTAACAAAGCACTTTTTAGGAGGGTTTTTTTTGTAGATTTCTGCTACTAACTACACAAAGAGATTAGCATATTTTATATTTGTGTTTAGTATATAATATATATATATATAATATGAAATTTTAATGTATAATTTTATATAGAACATTTTAATAAATTTAAAAATTTGTTATACTTTGTTACACAAATTAAATATTTAATTATGAATCTAGAAAAATATAGATTAAATTTAAGTAGAAGCTAAATGTAAAATAAAGATTTATTTTACTTACTACACATTAAGTATAAACTAAAAGTATTATGAAAAAAGTAAGGAATAAAATAAGGAAGGAAGAATAATGATTAAGCTTCAATAGAAATTTAATGTACTACTCACTGCTATAGGTTGAACACATGCACTTGCAAATAATTACTGACTTTTACTGAGTATTATTAGACTGTAATTTCAATTATTCATAACAATAGCAAGTATCTTTTTCTCAAAATAACAAAACGAAATTCAAGATCATATAAAATTATCCTTGCTTACTTCATCAAAAATCTCCTCAGAAAATACGCCAACACATTTTTAGCGCGTTTTTCACGTAGTGGAACAAAAGCGCTATTAGGACGCAAATTTCGTCTTCGTCTTCGTTCCATATTTTGTCGTACCTTTTTCTCAGCCAATAAGCAACCAATTGACCTCGGGTTTTCGGCATTTGGTCGCATTTGTGCCCTAGATGAGCCAAATCATATTTAAATTTTCCCATAGTTTTCCCGAATTTTCCTACAAATTTTCCTGAATTTCGATAGTTTATAACAAAATTTTCTCAAATTTTACCTAATAAACAAGAGGAGTGGTACAGTACTACTTTCTGTTAGTAAAAAGTTAATTAGTTGCATTATTGTAAAATACAACATGTGAAAAACGCGCAAAAATTACTTGGGCATGCCAATGATTGATATCTTGTTTTAAAACTTATTTCCTTAAAGTATATAAATTGTATCAAAAGAACTCTTGAAAGTGTTAATCAAATTGATTTCTTATAAATGTATAACCAAAATCCTATTCAAAATGTTTCTTTTAAAACCGAAAGTGGGAAAAAATAAATGTAAAAGATCGGGAATAAAGTATACGTTTCAGGAATAAGGAATTTTTAAGTAAAATCAATTAATTGTTTTGCAACGTATTTTGTACAGAAACTTGTTGGTAATATCACTTGTATTTTGATGGAATTTCTGTAATAAATAACAGTTCCATGCTCAGCAATTAGAAAAAAAGAATACATTTAAAGAAAAGAATTCTGATTGTATAAAAAAAGAACAATTCACACGCATTTGATTATAGCAACATTTCTATTTGTATAAACAAAGACTTGATAAACTAATTCATCTTCTAAACTTAAAAATAAAAATGATTAACTGATTCTCAAACCAATCTGTATAGCTCTTATACTATTCTATGTTTTTCCCAAAATGTAAAATTCAAAATTTAAAGGACAAATAAAAATAAGAATGTCCTTTCAATGATCTGCACAAAATTACAGTAAGGAAAACAATTTTCATAAAGAACTGAATTTAATCTTTCGTAAAAATTGTAATAACAAGTCAAGCACCGTTATTCATTTATTGGATTTCATTTGAGATTCTAAATAAAGAGCTTAAAATTATTTGTTTGCTTTTATAAAGTCTTCTGTTCATATCGCTTTCCAAGTATATTAGCTTAATTTTCTGTCTGGTATTTATTTTTAAAAGAAAAAGAAGAGAAATGTGAAAAGCGCAGAAAGTTACTGTTAGACTAAGGTGATTACAAGTAACAAGCTCATTACAGAATTACCATAGCAACGGATTTGATGTAAATTTTCTTTTATTTTGAAACGCAATTTTCACGAAAGTTGAGAGCCTTTTCTTTTTAATTTCACGCTATTACGACTAATTTAAAGGTAATTTAACTTCAGTGAAGTCGTGTAATTTGCAATTTGATAGTAAAGATAAAAAAGGGGATTATTTTCAGATGAGTCATGATATTTTCAACCTTTGAATTTCAGCAGATAATGAACAGTAATTATGTCCATCAAATGTTTAAAAATTTAATTGCGTGTTCATCTCTTCGGGCTAACAAAAAGGACAGGTTTTAATTGAAGGTAATATTTATTATCTCACTAAAACTTTGGTCTCAAATTTCAATAAATTATTAAAAATTGTGTTATGTATATATATATACCAGAACTCAAGTAGTATATTTATTAATTTCAAAACCTATTACAAAGGTATCCATTAAACATAAAAATTGGAGTGCATTGTAATATTATTTATTCAGATTTAGCAATTTTTTTTCTGAGAATTCCTTGAATCCAAAAATTCAGTTTAGATTGGCTTCATTTGTTTTTTAACATCACTTTTAAAACACGTGTTTTAACCAAATTATTATTCAATCACATTGGACATTAAGAGCTAATCTATCCCTCTATAAAAAAATTTTCGTGTTGCTGTAATAAATTTATTACGTAATGTCGCAAAAATGTCAGCGTTCAAGATAACTCGCCAAGTTGACAGCCCCGATTTCGCATGTGTCGTACACGCTGAATTGGTAACCATGTGCTTTGTTTCATATAATGTCACCAATACAATTGTGATAGTATATTATTGCAGAAAAATATTGCAATGATTACCTGGAATGGAATTGTTGCGAGAGAAAAAAGACGATGTCTCTTACGAAGACTTATTAACAATCAACGAAACTAAGTACTCAACTTTCCAGGAAGCTGCACTAGCTGCAGATTTATCAAAATCGACTTTATTAATGAAGTGTTGGACGATGTAACGCAAGTGATGAATTTAACTTAAGAAGAGCGCCAAAAACGAATATTACTAAAAGAAAAACTACATAATGCATGTAAATTACAATTTTACAATTTGAGCAATGAGTATGAACCTTTGTGTAATTTGTACATTGGGGGTTGATCCGCCTTTGGGTGGTCAGGGGTAACCCTTTCCCTTGTCTACATTAAATTAATTTAGTTCTTTGTATATTATGCAATATTTTACCTAAGTTAGGATTATATTTTGACAATATATATATTCAGTTTATATGTATTTATATATATATATTTTAAACTTATTTATTAAAAATAAACTATATAAAATTAAGATTATATATTGTGAAATAGAAATAAAACTTAGTATTAATTAATATTATATTTTATTTTTAAAGTAAATAATTTCTTTGAAAAAACTTTTATTGTTTTCTTTATCTTATAACTTCTAAAATTATAATTCAATTACATTCTTACAATCTATAGAAACTAAAATTCAGGTACATTCTTACAATGTATTGAAACTAAAAAAAAATCAGTTATTTTTATCAATATTTCAGTTCAGTTTAAATAAAAAAAATTAATAATTTTTTAGATGAGTCTTTATATTTTTTAAGTTACTCAATGAACGAATGAATGTGAGCAGTATGTATGTGAGCTAAGAATGTGGGAAGTTTTAATTATTTACTGATTAATTAATTGACTGATTAGGAGAAGCTGAATATTAAAATGAATTTTTTTGAGAAAATAAATTTCTGTTTTGTTTCTAATTTGATATAATTCTGTGTTGTCAAGGTAATGAAATATTTTTCTACCCCTAGACAATTTCCAAAAAATATTTATCTTTATTTTACCATACAATATAACTAAAATACCTGATACAATAATCAGGATAAGATTTCCAAGAACTACAGATATATTTAACTTCCAAAATTTTACTCCAGAATGTCTTATACAAAAGCTGATAAAGTGTTAGAAAAGAGGAATGTATCATATTGTTTTCATGTATCGTCGTAGCATAATGATTAATATTGTTGTTATAAAAAAATTTTATTACCTGAACACAATATGTTACTTCAATCAGAAAAGAATTGCATAGTATACTGTTTAATGTCCCCCCACACTCACTCAAAAATGTGGGCTTAAAAGTATCCTGGCTGATATATAATAAAATAGATTCATAGATAATATAAAACGAATGACAATACAATATAAACAATGTAAAATTGTAACAAGGAAGTAATAATAGAAATAAAAAAATGTTTTCATTATTCCCATACACTCATACTTTTTCTAAATTTAATCTTTAAATGTCCCTAAGAAAAACATTTTTTCCAACTTACTTCTTAAAAGAAAGTAATCCTCTATCAAAGATAATATTTATATACAGTCTACTCTCCAAAATTCAAACCTTCGATAATACGAACCTCTCGCTAATTCGAAATATATGCTGAGCCCCTGGAAAAACTTTATATTTCGAACTAAAATAATACGTTTTGGTGCCCTCAATATTTCGAAGTAACATCTGTGACTGGCCGGACTACAACACGCGTTATATATATATATATAATTTGTAGTTATATATATATATTATAAAACTCTAGACAATTCGAACACTCACCATCATGTAGAGTACTGTAGCAAACAGGCAGGAGTTTACAAGTTTTGTGTTGTATTGTATCTACATGTTTCCCCTGTAACTTAACCCTGTAAGACCATCTGTCTGCTATCCCTTCTTTGTGTTTTCTGGTTCCTCTAGCGAAACGACACTTTTATTGCGTTCCTTCTTCAAGAGGGCAATAGTCCAACCACACCTGTTGTCAGCCATCGGTATCTTTCATTTAACATGTGGCCTTGCTACACATGTGTTCAGAAAGGAGGGTCCTCTATTGAGAAGAAGAGATGCGCGGGTAGGATTGTGTATGCATGTATTGAATGTATTCTTATAATACATGAATTTTAACTTCTGTATAATACATACTTTTTAAAAATATGTTAAAATAATTTCATACATATGTACAACTGTTGTTTTATTACATAGTTTCAAATTTAAGGTATCCGACTACCCTAAAACTGTGAATTTTGCCAAAAATTAACAAATTTTTTTATGATTTTATTTTATGGGGCATCTTATTAGCTTTATAAAAATACCAAGTTTATCATTTTCCGTTCACTAGAACAAAAACTACAAGTGTTTTAGTAAAAGCAGATGTCATTACTTTAAGCAAGATGTCATACTTTAAAACGCGTTTTACTCAAAATGTGATTTTTTGAAAATAATCAAACGGGGTCAGTGATTGCTAAAAAAGTTTTGAACATAATTAACTGAATTTTTTTCTGTAAGTTCTGTATAATAGTAGAATTGTTTTAACCTTCAGATTTATCAATCACTGTTTTATTACAAAATTTACAGTCCCTTATGTGAATATAATCACTGCCTTCTTAAGCATTTTCATATAGTAACCGAGATGAGAAGAGCTCTAGTTTTTGTAAAAAAGAAAATATCTCTTATCCTGAAGGTCATTTCAAAATTGAATAATATAGCAACACATTAGATTGAAACTATTGAAAGTTTGTTCATAAACCTTTGGTGCAGAATGGGCCGCGTTTATGCTTTTTTTGTCAATTTTTACCTATTTTTCCCATTTTAGTAATAATAGTTTATTTTTCTCTTCTTAATTTTAGCACATTTTTCTTAAAGTGTACTAAACAATTCTAAAAATAACAAAAAAATGCCCATATCTCCTTTTTAAAAAAAAAAGTTGTCGCAACCAGTCCTTAATACAGGAATTTTAACTTCTGTATAATATATACTTTTTAAAAATACGTTAAAATAATTTTATACATATGCACAACTGTTGTTTTATTACATAGTTTCAAATTTAAATGTGTTAGAAAAGAATTTCTCTTCGTGTATTTTTGGGGCCTTTTTTTCTCCCCTCTTGATAATTCGAAGTTTTTCATTGGACCCTTCTCCTTCGAATTATTGAGAGTCGACTGTATATATAATTACTATTATTATTATTACTATTTCATGAATAGATAAATCTGTCGAGCAATTTTTTTACAGAATACAGTGCAATTTTCTTGTAGAAAGAAAAATTCGCTATATATATATATATATATATATATATAATGCAGTACAGTCTCGAAAACTCGGCTCTCGATAACCCGACCGAACCTTTGCAGGACGAAAAAACCCCCATTCAGCATTTCAATAAAAAAAGTAACTAGAATTTTTGTCTTTCAAAATCAGCTAATTAATTTTCATTATACACTGCTTTATGCCTTTATAAAGTATTTTTCTGAGGCATTTCTGATCAGGTAAATTAATTTATAAAATCAATTTATTAAGATTCATATTCATGTAGTAAATTATCTCTATGCTTTTATGAAGTACGTTATTTTCCTTTGTTTGAGAGTATTTTAGTAGTTTATTTTCTGTTGTATTCTCAAGGAAACAATACATACAATATTTTCTGAAGAAGTGCCCGTACTTATTGTTTTATAAACCCATTTTCGAAAACCCGACATTTTCATAAACTCGGCCACCTCTCAGTCCATTTTCTGGGCTCTTCTGTATTATTTAAAGTATACTATTTTCAATCATAAAATAATATACAATTTGTAATAACGAATTTACTGATATAATGATGTATAAGTGATTGCCAAAGTGTTAAAAAACAACTCATTACCGTGCAGAAAATAGAGTACCATTAATAGCCAAACAACGTTTATAGAATAAGAGTTTCCCTCATGTGATAAAGCAACAAGTCAAAAATAAATCAAATACGATGAAAGGCAGAAGACTAGTACGTATTATTAAGATTAACGGGCGTCATATAACAGACTTTGTGATCAATACCTTTCCAGGAAGAGCTCTCTCTCTCTCTCTCTCTCTCTTTCAACTTCTAATCACTCACGGCCCGGAAACACTAGAGAGAGAAAAGTGCTGACTACTTTCACTTCACTATCTAGGGCCATTAAATACAAGTTGATCCATAAAGAATGGGTAGAGTAAGCAGCACAGACTGAGAATTATAATGACGAACTTTCCTATGAAACTATTTCAAATGCAATCTGTATGGTAAATTCGCCCTAATCTCATGTCTGGCCGAGTCTACCTTTCATTTTAATGAAACTTGTATTTTCCTTCAGTAAAATGGCTATTGATTTTGATAAGAATATGAAATTATTTAAAATATTTAGCCAAATGAACGTATGAAACGGTTGTTGTAATTTCGGCATAGCTAATATGAATTAATACGAGTGTTAAGAGAGAAAATACAACTGCAAAACGCTTAAATATTGAAAATGATACTCAACTGAAACAAGTATTTCTCATTCTGACTTACTCGTGTCATCGGTATTACTGATTACATAAAGCGAAATTATATAAATGGGATAAACATATCTGTGTTTCTGTATATCGTGTTAACTGTTCTAAAGTTTTAAGTATCATAATAAATGCATTGTGTTAGTCACCAGTTTAGATAATTAAAAATAAGCTTGATAAAATAAATCGTCCACAGTTAACCTCCAAATAGAAAGAAATGACATAAACTGTCTATGTTGTTATGAAATGCATGATTTTTTATTTTCTAAATAGCTTTGTGCATCCTAAATTGAGCTTGCAATTTAGTACCATCTATAAAATTCGTATTTAAATGTTGAATAGGAAGGTTTATAAAAATCTACTTTGAAGAAAATTCAATTTAAATATTTATAATTCTTTATCATTGTACAAATGAATATTTGAAGCACGATTTTGAATTTTGTAAAATTTATCTTCATCTACTGAATAATATCCCAGAATCAAAAAACAATTCCGAGCATGAAAACACTTATATGAAGATAAAATAAGGTTAATAAGCCTAACTTTCTTTCTTTTTCTTATAGAAGTTTTTTTTTGCAGCAAATTTACTCAATGATCAAGTATTAAGTGTTAAAAATGTACAAGATTCAAGCAAAGGTTCTAAATTGGAGATGTCTGCCAAATTAAATCTCATTCATTTTTACGACAGTCAAAATCTGGAGGAAAAAGGAGAAGAAGGTTTTTAGACCTTGATGAAGCAATTTTAAATACCGTGGTAGACAGTAAAAATGGTGTATGTCTTACAATATTTGTTCAAGAAATATAAATAAAACATTGATAAGAAGAAAATTATAATTTATCTCAAATTATAATTCAAAGTTTATAGGTAGAATGAGAAAATGTTTTTTAAAGGTACAAAAAAATAATTAATCTTCCATTAATGGTTAAAATGTTTTATTTTTCTGGTTTTGTACATCTAAATATTTTTATTTGAAGCTTAGAATAATCGATTTACATTATTAAAAGCATTGGGCAGAAATCAAAAGAAAACATGTAAATGTTTCGTATTTAATCCCTTTAATGAGGAAATTTTTCATTTACAGTTAACAACAATTGTACATTAATCTATGCATTGTTGTACGAGATGCGATCTATATCTCCAACAGTTTTCATTTTTAAATTTGTGAATTTTACTGCGTTAATGATGTATTAGAGCAGCAAAAAGTAGCCTCACACTTTCTAGAAAAAAATGATATAATTTATTTTCTTTTGGTTTACAATGAAGAACAATAATAAGAACTTTTTGGGAAATTGCCATTTTTTTTTACATGAATAAACGACTTTTACATAGAAGAAAATTAAAAAATAGTTTTATTCTATTTAAATTTGCAGTAAATATACTCACACATGCATATAATTTGAAGGAAAAAAATATTTTAACTTCATGATATGAACCAATTTTGTTATACTAAAAGCCAAGTATATATATATGCACATACGTCATGTAGTAATTTAAAATTAAAATGAGCCCAAACATATTTTATAAATATTTTCATACAGCAAAGTTTCTTCCCGTTGAAAACATAATCGAAAAAATACAGCTACCTTGAATTTTAAAATAAAAGGAGAATTTGAAGAATTTATCAGAAGAAAATATTTTATAGAAATATTTACGGAATTTCAGTTCTAAACCTTTAATAATGAAGACGTATCTTCATTCTCGATTACAATTCAGCAGTATTTTTTATTCTGTTGTGTTTTATTAATTTTACAGCTATTATAGAGATAGGGAGAGAGAAGTAAGTATATATAAAGAATTTTTACAGTTATATATTGTGTAAGTAATTCATCAATTAATAATATTTAAATTCGTCAATTACAGCAAATAATTACATTTCCTGCATTTATATGCCAACTCATTTAGTCTCAACATGCTCATTAAATGAAGTTCAGATATGAAATGAAATTTTCTTAAGACGTTAGAAACCATTATAAGACAGGAAGGGTAGGGGAGGAAGATTTCATTTTTCCTTTCTTAATTGCTGTCCTTTTGAAAAATGCATTTTATGTAGCTGAATTTAAAAAAAAATCAAATTAAAGAAATTTACCCAGCTCGGAATTGTACTAGAAGATTCAAAAAATAGGGAAATTTCTCAAATATTTGTTAATTAATTTTAATTACTTATCTTATCAATGTTGTATTTCTATATTTATAAATATAATGTTTTGACTATGAAGAGAGAAAGAAAAAATCTAATCCTACATATTCAAAATATTTATTGTTTGTGCAAAAAATTTTTGTTGCGCAAAACATTCCATGTTGTTTTGTCTATGGTATACTTATAATACTTTATTAAATTTATTAACTGATTAAATGTTTGTATATACCGTTCGAATTAATTAGGACAAATGAAAAAAAGTGATTTTTCCTAGACCTTAGCTTTTTATCATTACATACCTTAAATAGACTGAAAAATCTGTATATTAGTACGAAGTATGTCTTCCTTTAGCAGAAAGGACCTTTTCAACCCGTCTTGGCATTGACTCCACTAGAGTAGCGCACGTGTTTTTGATTTCATCATCTTGGAAACACAGAAGTATGCTCCTGTTTTATCATTTGTTCTGTTGTGCAATTCATCTTAGTGAAACGATTCATGAGAATATGCCATCAGTTTTGAATAGGATTTAAGTCTGAGAAATTTTAAATCCGATCGAGTACTTTTATTTTATTTTCCGCGTAAAAATATGGACCAATTTCGAATTGAGACAAGAAGCCAAGTTTTGTTGAAATGTTCCATCAAATGTTTCCATGAATATGGAACAATCCTACTACATAATATAATATATGTGGCAGAATTTATCATGTATTTAATAGGAGCTAAGCTTTCATGGCCATTTGTTGAGAAAAATACCCCACACACATGTTCAGAAGGGTGTTTTACCAATATGTTGGATAATGTTTGGTAACAAAGCTTCAACTTCACTTCCTCTAACTACACTTAATTTGTATCCCTGCACAAGTAAGTGTTGCATCACTCAAAATCACCTTCTTCCAGTCGTTAACAGTCCATGATCGGTATTTTTAGCCCATATATGCTAAACATTTTTTCATCATTTTCTACGTTAGAAATAGTTTTTTTCGTCAGTCTTGTTGCCTTAAGGCCCCCTTACAGAAGCCATATCCGTGAAGTTGAGGTACTCACTGCAACACCATTATCCAATAAATCCTCTTAAAGGTCTCTCTATGCTTGTCTTCTTGGAATTATTTTGCTACTTCTTAATTAAATTTTATCAATTCTTGGGGTAGGTTTCCACTTGCACCCACATTTTTCCTTTTTTTGGAGACGATGGTCCAGAATTTTGAAATGTTTTTAAAACACTTAATTCGATCACACCAATTACCATAGTTATATGTCTCACAGTCATAGAAGTGTGCTCATTGAGAGAGATTTATTTTAGAATGGTTCTTCGGAGTAATTTCCATCTTTGAACAAGTAAAAGTAACACGTGTTATACAGAACGCAAAATTGAAATTACCAGCTGCCCCACTGAAAGGCTCACAACTGAGCTCCTGGTGCATTAAAATGTATACATTATAGTCATCACAAATTAAAAATAAAATATTCCTAAATTAATCAGGACCTTGTTTTATCTACAGATGCTAATGCATAAAGAGAAAATTATATTTATAGTTTTACAGTAAGTCAGTCTAATAAAATTCAACTACTAAAGACATGTAATTTAATTATTTACTTTTCTTGATTGAAAACGACGCCATTAATGTCGCTAAAGTATCAAATCAAAGCTAATGCGTTATTTGTGTTAAATTTAATTCTTAATGAAATGATCTCGCTAACAAACTATAAGCGTGATTTTGTGTTTTAAAAATTATTCAAAACGAGATTACTAAATAATTGAATACATCTCAAGATAGGAAGTTAATTCTAATTGATTACTTTAATTTAATTTCCCTTACAATTCAATTTCCTAGCTTTAATAGAATCTTAAGGCTTCAGTCATAATCTTCTATATTTGTTAGTATCTTAACATTTTAATTCTGCCGAGAAAATAATGAAAGTCAATAAATTATGTAATATCTAAGAGCAAATACTGCATGCTAGGTAAGATATATTTTTCTGTATGAGAATTGGGAAAAGAAGATTTTTCTGTCTGGTTACTGGATTTCGTCATTTCAGTTTATCATTTTCAGTAATCCTTTTCTTCGTCAAATATTTTAATTTCAGTAATACATTATGTAAATTACTTAAATTTATTTTATTAACTTGTTGAAAAAAAAAGGACATCAGAGAATTTGCTGGGATTTTGAAACTCGAACACTTTACATTAAACAAAGGGGTATTTTAGAAATGCTTAGCGAAAGTATTTTCAAATGTCAAAGTAAATTTATTCCTTTTAAAAGAGTATGTAATTAAAATATTTTTACTCTCTCTTTGCCATTTTGAGTTTTTCTCATAATTCAATGTAATTGTGTTGATTCAAAATATAAAATATTTAACAATATTTTAAATATTGTAAAACTTGAATTATTTGTTAATTAGAATAATTTAATATATACCGAGTCCGTTCAGTTAATTAATGAAATATGTATGTCTGTATTTTCTTAAGAATTTAATTCTGTGTGATCTTAAAAACATTCTCTTCAAAAATTCTCCTTTTTTGCTCCACAAATTTAAGATTTCTTAATACGGGTTAGATTTAACTAATTTAGAGTTATTAAAACTTGAGTCTATATAATGAGAAAAGTAATGCAATAAATAGACTACAATCTGTTCCTGTAACTACTGAAACCGCATTAGATGTTTCTTTAAAATTTCATTTGAATTTTAATACCTAACCACACAGTTTTTATATTATGTTTATGATTCCATTAAGTTATCTAATTGCTATTTTTGTATTAGTGATTTTTAGATTACTACAGAGCAAAATAATAGTGTGATTACATTATAAGTGACCATCGATATAATAAGTTACATAGAGATGGATAACCAAGCGATGAATTATTCTTTTAAGACAATTTTTGCAATTAAGAGTTTCCATCATAAAAGAATAAAGAACTATTGAATTTGTTCTTATTGAATTTAATTTTTCTAGTTAAGCACTAATAAGAAAATTTTGCAACACAGTAGTTACATGGTACATACCTATGTTGAAAAATCATAACGTGAATTTTAAAATGATTTGTTGCGCACCATTTCTTCCAAGTAATAAATAACTTCATAAATTTTCATTTTACCTATGATTTACACATATTTTGTTGTTCTAAAAATTTTATTTAAAATATGTGATACAGAGTTAAAAATATAAAATATTTTAGTAATCATTACAGGCTACAATATTATCATTTTACATTAATAGATTATGGTTTTATTTATAATAATAGTTAAACTTCTCTAAAAATTTCTAGCTTTCCCTATGGCCCAGAGTATTGGCAAATTCAGGTAAAGGTTGGCTGGCTAAAAAACATTGTTTAAACCTGCAATCCTGGTTCTTAAAGCCAGGAGTTTGCTCTAGTACAACTGTGGCTAAGACTATTCTATCATGACTATAGTTATCTTAGGTTTATAACTTTTTTTGTATATTTTTGTAATATATATATATATATATATATATATATATACACTGGTGTCCAACAGTTAAGCATAAATCGTAAAATGCGTAAAACATGGTGTAAATATTCGTAAAATTATTCCAAATTTCTTGTGGATATTAATTGATTGAAGAAGAAACATTGGGTTTATGCAAAACTTTTCAGTCGACTACGTCCTGCGCGAAACACCGGCGCATGTCGGAACGCGGAGAAACCGATTCACGTAGCATAGGCAGTTCAGACAAGTTTCGTGCAACTGCTGTACGAAGGAACGTTGTTAACCATCAAACAAGGTGAATGATGGCACGAAGACGCCAATTGGACATGTTTACGAAAGGAAGAATCGTTGGAATGCTCGAATCCTCATGATCATAAACCGTAGTGTCTCGAATTCTGAATGTGGACCAGTCTATGAACTCAAGACTGTGGCAGAAGTTTCAAAGAACGGGAGATGTTACCTGACAACCGATCGAGAGTCATAAACGCTCGCCAAGACCGATATCTGGTAATAAGTGCGCGATGTCAGAGGGGCTGTAGTGCCAGAGCACTGGGTTCGGCGCTCACAGTCGCCACAGGAATACGAATTTCGAAACCAACTGTTTACAAAAGACTCAATCATGCTGGCCTGTACGCCAGAAGACCAGCAGTTTGCAATCCCCTCACGTTTGCGTATAAACGCGCTCGTTTGAACTGGAGTTTGAAATATCAACATTGGAGTGTGGGAGAGTGGGCCAATGTGATGTTCAGTGACGAGTCCCGGTTTAGTCTGAGTAGTGATTCTCGGCGGGTAAAGATATGGAGAAAACGTGGAACACGTCTTGAATCAAGAAACATAACAGAAAGACATCATTTTCCATCAAGGGGAGTAATGGTATGGGCAGGCATCATGATGGACGGCCATTTCCTTGACACGGGTTCTGTGACTGCTCAAAGGTACAGAGACGAAGTTCTTGAGACTTATGTTCACTTGTTTCGAGGTGCTGTTGGTCCTGACTTCATATTCATGGATGATAATGCGCCATGTCACCGAGAAATGCTGATTGATGACTTCCTTGAAACGGAAAACATCCAGCGCATGTCGTGGACTGCGAACTCCCCTGATTTAAATCATATCGAGCATGTATGGGATATGCTCGGGAGAAATAATTACAGCAATTTCGCACTTACCAAGCTCAGTTACAGAACTGAAGAGAGCTCTCCAAGAAGCTTGGAACCGTTTGAGCCCACATCTGATTCATCATCTCATAGCAAGTATGGTAATTCGCTGTGCAGCGTGCCTGGCTGTCAGAGGTGACCACACGCCTTATTAAACTGCAGCATCAGTATTTTTTTTAATGTTTTCCTTCACTTTTTCTTTAAAGTGTGAATCCTTGCTATGCTCAGTTTTCTTTCAAACTTGTACTTTGGCTAATAAAATTAATTATTAATGTCTTACTATACTTAGGAATGTCTTACTATATATATATATATATATATATTTATTTATTATATATATATATTATATATATAATATATATATATATATATATATATATATATATATATATATATATATATATATATATACTAAGACATTCCAATTTAACGAATTCATCGGAACCAAACATTTTGTTCGTGATATCGGGGTCCAAAAAAACACAATTTTCTTACACTTACATCTTTTGGGAATTGTATAATAAAAAACAAAACAAAATATATTAACAGTTAGAAATTACACACAACTTATTTAGCAGTTAAAAATATTATTAGTGAATTATTACTTACCAGCTAATTGGAAGTTTTATAATATTAACTAATAGAGATGTTTAAAAATCTTACATCGCATATTTTCTTAAAACGGTCGATGAAACCGTTGAATGAAGAAAAGTCTTTCACATTAAGCTTCTCGGCAAGTTGAAGATCTTTTTACTTATAAGAAGTTTGCTAACGGCTATTTTCGTGGCATGTTGAACTATTCCAGTAAGTTGATTTCAAGAACAGAAAGAAGAATGGCTTTTAGTGACATTCTTATTTTCGACAATTTTCACAACATTCTGCTGGTGTCGTTTCAATTTCTGCTCGTTGTTTAATAATTGAAGCTGATGTCGACGTTGAAATTTTAAGACGTTCTGATAAAACACTTTGTGCTCCAACAATACTGTCAAATTCGTCTGTTAAAACTTTTCCGTCAAAGAAATACGTTTTCGTTCTGACAATCTGCTATGTTTCACAAATTTTCAAAACCGACGCATAATTATCCTCACTTCTTTTAACAAAGAGAAGAAAAAAACTCTGAAAAATATATCCTGCGTTGTGGAGAGGGATGAGATAAATGAATTTCCGGTCCTCTTCAAAACTCACACAATAGGTTACACTCATGACTCATCTGCACCTGTGAGGTCCTATAATGAGCTGTGCACTTTCCCGTCGAAATTTGCTGCTAACAAGAAAAGTCTTTTTTTATTCCGGACAAAAAGGATACGCCATTTGAAAAAAAATCCAATTTTTTCTAATTCTAAAAATTCGTTAAATAGGGGTTCACTAAATCAGAGTCCGACTATATATACGAGGTGTGATACAAAAATAACGAGACTGGTCCAATAAATCATTGTACTTACATAATCAGTTTTCCGTAACAGTATCACTTTCAGTATCCACATACTTCTGCATTTGATGCTGCCATTGCCGGTAATAGTTCTGGGACGAGTTTTTTGTAAATCCCTTTAGGAGATTTTCCGTTTTTGCCTGAACCCCTTCAACTGAGGTAAAATGGGTTCCCTTTCAGCAAGATTTAACTGCAGGAAATTATAAAAAATTCTCATGGGGCCAAATTAGTTGAATAAAAAGGATGCTGCATCATAGTAATGTTTTTGCTGGTCAAAAACTGCTTGACAGGTAGTGAGTGGAGCGGAGCCATGTGAGCGGAGCCATGTGAGCGGATGCATTGTCTTATTGCAACAGCCATCCAAGTCTTTTGAGTACTTCAATGAAGTAGTGTTGATTAACAGTCTGACCTCTGATGTGAGTGGGGACCCACTCATATCACGAATTCTGGCTATATTTTGGTCTGTAATCGCTAACCTTGGGTGCCTAAAAGGTTCATCCTCTTCCACACTGACCCTTACCCCTGAAAACCTCTTATACCATTCAAACACATCTGCACTATTCAAAGTTTCATCTCCATTAGCCTCGGTTAATGTTTGAAATGATTTCGTAGCTGATTTCTTAAGTTTCACAAGAAACTTGATGTTAATTCGACATTTTTTCTCAAAATGCAGTGCACGTGTTCACTCAATGGCTCAGTACTACCAACTGGAGGGATAGATTCAAGCGAAACTGGCTACATGGATAGAAGAGGTATGTGGGATGACGTCACCAAAACAGTTTTTGCAAACTCCACTCATTTTCAAGCTACATACTTAGTCTCGTTTTTTTGCGTCATACTTTGTTTATATATATATGTACATTTAAATGAAAAATAAATGTAGTTATTTTTTTCTTTTGAAAGATGAACCAAATTCTACTTTAAGAAAATAAGAATATTATTCTGTTAATTCATATTTTGTATGTACTAACTTGCATATGCAATAAAATCCGTTCAGCAGTAAAATAAATCATGTCTTATTTTTAACCGAAAGCAGATTTTTTTTTTCACTGACACACAAAACTTACGAATTTTTAGACAAATCATCCCTTTTATCTTTTGTGGCATTTTGTAAGAAGAAACTAAAAATTTCTGCAATAATAAGGTAGATTATGCTGTAAAAAATAAATTAGTATCGAATATAGAATGTAGTTTCTTCTCAGAAAACGCTCGGTTGTACAATAACTATTTTCTAGAGGTATTAACCTAAATTGCTACTTTCTAATTTGTTTTTTTGTTACATTTAATACCTTAATAATCACTTCTTGAAACCATATTTATCACTTATCCGAGTTTGCATATTAACCCAAACTACCTAGATCCCCACTCTTTATGTCACTCTATAACACATTTAGTCACTCATTACAAAGTGATAATATTCTGAAACAGTGCTTCTTAAACTTTCAATATTTGCGACTCAATTTTTAATCATAATTTTCATCGCCCTTACCCTCCATACAATAAAAATGCAATGAATTCAGTAAACATATACTTTGACAATAAAGCTACAATACGACTTTAATTATCAAGACAAGTGTTAAATTTTTTATATAATTTTATTATAGACATTTATATGGGGTCATTCGTAATTATTAGGGTTGTAGCCAGCTACGTATCAATGATACGGAGTCCCCGAGTTACAGGGGCCCCAACATATGAAAACAAAAAAAAAAGCTTAACATGTTAAGGGGTGTTAAAACCCAAGTTCATCTTCCCTTGGCGACGATTATAACCTGCATTTTTAAAGTGGTTTTTTACTAGATGTATGAACCCCTTTGAAGTGAGTGGTTGGCGCTATACCCAGCTCTGAACCAATCTAACAATTGGTAATTTATAGATTATTTAAGTTATGTTTTTGTTAACTTAAATTGAGTTTTTATTTGATATGAATTTATTGACTAAAGAGAAAATTTCAACGAACCTGCAATTACCGAAATAAGCTTCAATAAGGGGATCCCAAAATGGGTTTCCAGAAATTTTGATACTGTGTCCACTCAGGACTAGCTAAGCCAGTGGTACTTACTAAACACAGTATCGTTAAATCAATTATCAAATGCATTGGGAAGAACTGATACATTTATATGTGTATTTATATCAGTGTACAGTAGAACGACGTTTATTCTAACGTTTATTACCCGGAGCGTCAAATATCCGGACCAAAGCTTGGATACGTTTTCGAACAGTGCAATGCTCAACAATTTTTTCGCGTGAGGCCAAAAGGGACTTTAAAACCGAAGGGGAGGTATATTTGGGGAATATCAGTTGTGTGATTTGGTAAACATCTGCCCGGAATATTAGCTCAATTTGTTTCCAAGTGAGGGGGTGTACACGTGCTCTTTTGTAGAATTTTGTTGATGTATAAACCTATATGGTATGCGATGCAGAAGATTGTGGATTTCAAATGCTAAATGATGACGAGATTGTGACTTCCGTGCAAGTAAAATCCGACCCTGTCGACAATGAAACGGATGAAGACGAGGATAATAACAACGAAAGTAGCAAGGGTCCATCAAATACTGACGCGTTTTTCTGCGTTAGAGACAGCTATGGAGTGGTACGAACATCAATCCTACTCAACCACTGCTGCTCAAGAGAATCAGAGACCTTGCAGCAAAAAACGAAGGTGTACAATGGCACAGCGAAAAATAAGTCATTATTTTCCGCAATAAAGGTAAAATTGTGATATTTTGCACCTATTTTTCTTATTCTTCAAGCACGTTTCCCGCATGTGTTGATTTTCAATATTCGTACAGTGTCCGGTCTCATATACTACATGGATTGCATTCGGTTTTCGGTTATCTGAGTAATCACGTATCCGAACGGTGTCCGGTACCAATTGATTCGGATAAACGACGTTCTACTGTATTTTGTTTGTTAATATGTTGTAATAAATTTTGTTCTTTATTGATTCTGGAAATTAATAATTTTTTTAATAATTTTTGTTTTCCACTTTTCAATATGTTCGCGGCCCCTTCGTAGGGTTATCACGCCCCTCTATTGGAAGGGGGGGGGGCACTTCACAGTTTGATAAAAGCATATTTTTAGCTTATTGTTTGACATCATAATTGATTCTATGAGTTACATTGAAAAAATTTTTAATGTTTGATTCATTTTAGTACCACAATAACTCAGTAAAAGACAACAATAAGTTATGACATTTGACATATGTAATAACATTGATGTTTCATAGAAACTTCGATAAATACAAAAGAATGAATATCGGAATTTTATTTCGACATTTAAAATAAACCATCTCTCTATTGAGATATTGCCAATTTTTCAATTCGTGGAAGTGACATCTCCTTTAACATTAACAACTTTCTAAGCGCATAGAAACCTCGTTTGAAATCCAAATATTTGAATTTACTTTACCCCAATACATTTAGGTTAGAATTTTCATGTTTCATGTATGAATGTCATCGAAGATAAAGGATAGATCGTAAATATGGTAGATATTCTTGGGAGCGATTCCCGCTGGGAATTATTCCCCATCCTTAAAATGGAAGAAAGGCCAAAAATGAGAGGAGAAAAAGATTGAGAAAAGCAGCAGAAAATAGCCATAAAAAGCTCATGCATTGTCAACCGCCCTAGGGGTACCCCTGCATTTCATCAATCGTTGCCCTCCCTACTGCTGCAAATAGCAATGCTTCTTTCAACACAAATAAGACTCCATCCCACTGTGAGGCAAGTTTTCTTTTTTGATCGGTTTAGAAAGGTACTTTGCTTTTTTTAATGGCTATTGAAAGCTTTTCGTTATTTCACAGGAATAAAGTTGTCTATAGATATTTTGGGGAAGACCTCAATGTGTGTGTGTGTGTTATATGAAAACGATATTGACTTTCAGCGAAACGGAACTGAAAAAGCAACGCATCATGAGTTTTTTTTAATGATATATTTTCTTTTACGGAAGACGAAACTGTCTTTTGAAAATTGAACTCGAGTGAGAAAAGGAAACAATTTGAGGAATTTAAAGCATTGGGGGCAAATACAATCAAACTGAAAGCATGATCTGGAAATCTCTCAGATATTTCAGTAAGGCACAATTGCGTTTTGTGCAATTTAAAAATAAAGAACCATACAAAGCAAAAAATTCACATTTCTATATGCGATATTAACATTCTACGTGTGTTTGAAAAATGTGACTGTTAGAATATTTCCATTCTCAATATTCATTTTTGGGAATCTCTTTTTGTCCAGTGAGTAATGTATGAAATATATCTCTTAAGTAGGAATTCAGGTCATTTAAATATAAATTTTGCATATTTGAAGAGGTAGCATTGAAATTTTAAATAAAGATAATGGAAGAAGCGATACTGAAAGTAATATATTTAAGTATTCTCTACACCGTATTTGAGAAGTAATATCTAACGCTTTATTTTTTTATCATTATTTACATTTATTATGTAAGAACCTGAAAGAGCATTGAATATTTTAAAATATAAAATTGAAATGAGAGAAATACGCATAATATGTTTAGACAAAGAAACAATTTGTATTGGAAAAGCTGATAAAAATATAATCTGATTAAACAATAATTTCGCTAATTCATCATGCTGAATGTGGAGTTAAGTACAGAACTATATTAATGTTCAGAAAAATTTATTCATTATCATTAATTCTGAAAGATGAATATATTAAAAATATACTGGATTTAATAGTGGACTGCAATAATTAAATTTATCAATTTTATAACACGATTTAAGTAAAGGAACTTGCAGTATTATATATTCTTTTTTAAATCTAAAGTAGAAATTGCATATATTTACACTTTTTACTTAATTATTTTATAAAAATGAGAAATAGTACACTTCAAAAAATTCTGTTTCCTCCAACTATATTTTTACATGATATTTGATTCTATAACTAGTTTAATATATATATATATATACGGTTGGTCACTATTTAACGAAATCGCTAAATCCCGAAATAAAAGTTCGTTATTAGAGGTTCATCTTTTAATATACTTTATAAATCTTACAAATTAATTTTAAATTCATAAACACTATGCATAAAAAATAATTAATCACACCTTTTATTGTTCATTAATATCCATTTATTTTATATATCTTACCCAACAAGAAAAAGAAGGAAAAAAAACACGAGAAAAACAAGAAAAACAAATGTTGAGGAATACAATGTATTTTCAACATTAAGAAAATCTTATATTAAAGTTAATGTGAATTTTAAGGACAAGTTTAAAGCATACAAGTAATTTTAAACATACATTATTTTATAACTAGAAATTCTATACATCCATTACCACATGAGTCCCTAAATTTAATTCCTCATAAAAGGTATTAATTTTGTTTGAAAAAATGCTTTATTTCATAATACACCTCACATCTTTGCAATATGCCAAAAGTCCCTGCATGCGTACATTTTCTTCTTACATTTTTTTAGCCATCCATTGCTACCTAGAAATTGGTCGTATCCCAATGCTTTTGCAAACTGAAGAGCTGTCTTTACTAAGAAAGGTTCAGAGATCGGAACATATTTATCTCGCATTGTGTTTATCCACATCTAAACTGCCTCGTCGACATCTTCATAGTCCTTAAATATTTTGAACAAGAATTCGATTAATCATAATTTTGTAATTTGTCTCTATTATTTTATAATAGTTCATAAGCGGTTTGGAGGAATACCATATTTTAAAACACAATATCCTTTTCTTGACTATTTTATCCACTTCCTAAAGAATTAAATTTAATTATCTGATGCTCAAGCACGTACGTTTTGAAGTTTCCGAGTGGCAAGGAAGGAAGTTACCAGAACGACTGATCAACACTACAAATGAACGAAGATTAGTTCAAGGACACGGGGACATGAGACAACTCCACTGAGTGTGAAAGGGGATATTGAAGATGTTTTTAGCGAACTGGACAGTGGGGGTTGAAGGTTGCACATCTTGAGTGAAATGCTAAGAATTCTATTACTCTCGGGGAGTTAGGCAAGTAATAAAACCAGTTTAAGATTTACGACCACCATAAAATATATTAAAAGAGAGATATACTTAAAATGTCCAGAAATATTTTAAGAGAGAGAGAAAGAAAAATTAATCACAAGAAAAAAGTTCGTTATACAGAAAATGCACTTCGATATTGGGAAATTATTTTAAGAAGAAAATAGTGAAATATTCTTGGTTCCAGGAATATGTTCGCTCGCTGTTTAGAAGTTCGTAACATGGAGGTTCGACTGTATACACACACACATATATATATCAGTAACGCTCTAATTAACAATTAAAAATAAAGATATTTTTAATGTTTCGCAGAAAGAAAGTTTCTTAACAACTTTTTAAAATCATTAATTGCAGTGTATTTATTTTATACAATAAAATATTCCTTGTTTTGTGAAATTGAAAATAAAACGGGAAGCATATCAAAAAATAGATGAAAAATATTTGTTGATAATTATATAGCAAGGATTGTGTATTTTTCATATATCAAGATGAGTATTAATATAATATATATAGTATACTTTATTCTGCTAACAAGTTTTTCTCATTTTTGTTAAGTTTACAATAATCTACTATATTTTATTCAATTGATATTTTCGAATTAAAATACTTTACTCATACTTCCTTGAGATTAATTACGATTGACTTTTATTGACTATATTTCCTACGAGGCTTACAACTTTTATAAAAACAAAAAATGCACGCCATACAGATACAGCATATAAGATATTCTTCAACTTCGTAAAACTAATTTAATATTCCTTGTTTAAAAGATTTTTAAAGGTAAAATTATTCATTCACATACGTATAAATATAAAGGAACCTATCATTTTAAATAATTGTTATTTAATTTTAAAATATTTCTATTTTCTATCTGCTAAAAAATGCTTTTTTTCTACTATTTGCCATTTTTTCTGAATTTCATATGCTTCTAATTAAGAAAATGCAAATAATCAAACCCAAATAAACAAAATATTTGAAATATGTGCTAAGACATTAAGCATTTATTTTATATTTATTTAATTTCTCAATATCAATATTATAATGATTAATGTGTTTTCAAATAACTATAAATTTAAAAAGCACTGCTTTCTTTTTAAGACAAGAATTTTCGAATGAAATTAATTGACTTTGCCAATAATCCCAAAATTTTATGAGAATAACGTATGTATAAAGACTATGAATTATATTGGATAATCGTTTAAATTATATTTTCGTGTATGCTCTAATACATTATAATCAATAACTGTATTGCATTTACTCCTGGAAGCTGTAATTCCAATCGAATAAAATTGAGAAATAAAAAAACACAGATAAGTTTTATGAATTCAGAAAATAATTGACTAAAATCAATTCATTTTATTATTTAATCACTCTACTAAAGCTCTTGAACATCTCTATCAAAACAGTTTTAATTATTTTCCGGGACAAAAATCAATATTTATTTTTTTAAAAACTGTTCTTTAATAACTGTTTATTTTTCTTTTTGTCTTGTACTCAAGTGTGTATGATTAATTCATTTAGTCTCACAATATGTATTATCAAGATGTGTTTCCAAAAGAAACGGAAAATGCAAACATTTTTATTTGCCACTGTTCTACTAGATATTGATTATTTTGACAATTAGTTCTCATCTGAGGTGGAAAGACCAATACAGAACTGATTTGGTCACTTCCTTCATCCATTAATCTTTCTTTTAAGAGTTATTAACTTTTATACAAACATCCCCAGTTTGCTGATGACCTATTGTTAAATGCTTGAGATCAGTTCATTTTTCACATTTCTATTGTATATTAATAAACTAATAACAATAGAGGACACACAGCGTAAAACAAGAACAAACTCAAACATTCCTTAATTACGTTAGACAAACATTTACATTCAATTTGATGTGGTCATGAATAACATTTCGTTTTTATATTAGTTTCAGAACATAATATTGGATTAATAAATGTATGGCAGTTAAGTTAAGAAAGAAAAATGTATTTCCTTAGAGTTAATGACGTAATAATAGTTTCTCCCATGTTCAAAAATTATTTTGGAAACTTAGTTTTAGTTTTCTTCTAAATTGGGAAATTATTTAATAAGTTGAAGGTTATTATTTCAATGAGTTATTTTAGTTTTTATGAATAATACCTAATTTATATATAATAAAAGTATAGGTTTCCTTGATGTGAAATGTTATTGGATTTTTATTTATATGTAATGTTTATTGAATTTCATATAATGAGCTTAATACTTTGAAAATTTAATTTTTAGAAAATGTAGGATAATGTTTTCATATTTTAATTACTTATTTTATGAAATATTTGTTATATATTTTTTACTCAAGGCATTTTACACTCGCATTAAGTCACTTTTAGATTTTAGTTATAAATCATGTTCTTTTTTTTTAAAAAAAAGCGTGTAAAAGCATTTAAGAACCTTTTGTTATTGCCATAAATCAGTAACATCACTTGCATGTGTGTGTTTTCAGGTATGATTAATTAAAACAATGTTCCATGCAAAATGGTTTAATATTAATTTATTTCAAGAATACTCATCCTTCAAAGATAATTGATGTGTTAATAGGAACTCTAACACACATTGAAAGTATTAGTACTAATGGTTATCACACGCTGTAATGTAAAAAACAGAGAGCAATTTACCAACTTAATGTCATCCACATTATCTAACGGTAATTCATTATTTACAAAATTCATCATCAGTTATCTAATACAACATAAAAACAAATCACTACCAATAGTTTTTTTAAACTTTATAAGAATGTCAATGACAGTAATCAAATTCGGGAATATTTGGATTCGAAAGCCTATATCACATTGTATTCTCAATGTCAGAAAAGGAGCAATGTCAAAAGAGTAAAACTTACTGTTTCGACATTGTTTTAAAAATGAAAGAAACTGAGAATTAATGAAATCTGAAGTTGCTGAAACTCATTCAGATCGGGGAAATACTAATCATCATTGAACATCACATTGTATTCTCAATCTCAGAGAAAAGGGGTAATCTCAAAAAAGTATAACTTACTCTATTAACATTGTTTTAAAAATTAAAGAAACTGAGAATTAATGAAATCTGAAGTTGCTGAAACTCATTCAGATCGGGTAAAGGCTTAAAGTAAATGCTCAATGTGCCATCACAGGAGTCTTTTCCCAATAAATATAGATGGGAAAAAAAGATTGTCTCACTATCTTGGCGATTCCTGGCGTTACATTTATATCGTTCCCAGTATTAAAAATTCTTGCTACGTGATCAAACACATAAATTTGTATTTGATCTCTTAATTTGAAAAAAAAAACACTGTGAAAACTATAATTTCTAATTCCTTTCTCTCTCTCTCTCCCTTTTTTATACAGAAAGTCAGCTTGGGCATTTAATTTCACATTTTTCTGACGTTCTGAGTGAAATGTAGTTTCAGGGCCTATAACAAATATTTTGTCATAGTTATTGTAGTTATAACTAAAAAAAATATAAATTTTACTATTTACCAAAACACAAGTTATTTGCGTTACTAATAACATATTTCAAATACATAAACATTTCATGTAAATAAAACCAAGTATTCATGGATTTGCTAACTTGCCTTCTTTTTTTCTTATGAGAGAAGTTTCTGCTGGAATCATTACTCTGAATACTACTGCCTGGTTTCATTGATTAGTTCAAAAAAAGTTTTCACAAACTTCTGGAATGCTTTAAAATCAAGACATTAGTGTTCATCATCCCTGACAACTGAATGAAGGTAGGTCGCATATAGGAAAATTTTCAAATAACCCTTAAAAGACTTTGAGCTATTTTTGAGTAACCTCCTCTTCTAAAGCACATCTGGGATTTACTGCAGAAAATTTACACAAATGGCTCGTGTCTTTTGACAAACTATCATCTTTGACATAGTGTCTTTAAGGAGTTTCTTCCTTGCCGACCGAAATATCAAAAGGTTCTCCATCTTCTTTTATGGACAGAATTGCGTAGATTTAAAATAATGTTCTAAGTTTCATTTATAGCTTTAATCTTTCAAATCTTTTGTTACAGAATAGTGCACATCATACAAGTAATAGAAATGCACTGGGCGTTACCAAGTTTAATTCTCTTACATCTTTATCATGTTTTTCTATTATAACACCTTTTTTTTCTTAAAATCAACATATTTTTCTTATTTACACTCATGTGAGTATATATATATATACGAAAAAATAGTTAAATAACTATCTGCAAAAACATATTAAAATTCGATGTATTAGGAATTTTCACATGGTAAACGCGTAAATTGAGTATCCGTTTGATATGAAACTTTTGAAAACTGAGTTTTGAATCCCTTGAGTATCCGTTTGGCTTGGATGCCCTCGGCAAAATTAAAATCCTAAGTAGAAATTTCACATCAGAAGAGCTCAGGTTCCTCCCTCTAGTGAGGAAACTGGGCTTCAAAATTACTTGCGGCAATTGGTATTGCCTATACGGTGACGCACTAAGAAGTGATACCAAATCCTGGTGAATGTACTAGGTCTGCAAAGGTAGAAATACCAATCCGCAGCCCCATTAGAGGGGAAAAAATTATGTATTACATGTATATATATTATTTCCAAACTTGATTTAATACATTATATTACTGAAGAGATCCTTTTTGAGGAGTGGGTGCAGTTACTGAGGGATGAGGTGACTGTGTATTTTTAAATCCACATTTTACTTTACACAAACATAAAACAAGTAGCAACAGACTAAGCAAGTGATTAACAAGCGTGGTTTACATAAACCTCACAAAAGCATTCCCTTTTCTTTCAAAAATCTCAACCTTTTATAATTTTGGTCAAACGGAAGCAGTTAGAATTAAACGATTTACAGTAAAGACTTTTCTGATTGTCCAAATACGCAGGTGATGCAAGATTGCATCCTACTGATTTACACAAATGCTTACTTCTAGTTTTGTGAGAGAAATGAGATTATTTCTCAAAAGGCGTGTGAAATAAAAATTAATTATCACGAGAAATCTTGGAGGGCTCAAGAGAGTAATGCATTAAAATCCTTTTAGAGAAAATTTAAGCTAATTATTACATATATGTGTGTATGACGATTTAACTTGAATTGAATCAATTTTATCTTGTTGCAGTCGTTAAAAAATTATGAAACATTTTAGTAGTTAAAATCCCCATCTTAATTTACTTATATAAAACGAGCAACAGAGTCAGACATAAGACATCACCCAAGAGCTCCTTCCTTCGTTCCAGAAATCTCAGTTTTTATGGCTTCTTCGAATTGAGAATCATATGATTTCCGTTAATGATAACCAAGATTGGTCAAAACATTTGGATGATGCAATATTTCATTTCCTTAATTTTAAAAGTGCCGATGTGACAGTATTTTAGTTGCTAAATTTTTGGTTAAAAGGATATTTTCTCGTTTGGAGTGTTAACTAAAGAAATGATGTCTTGGAGGGCTCAAGACTTTGATTTATTAAATAAATTCCCTCGAGAGAAAATTAAAATGGAAAACTATTACACACCGCGCGCGTAAATCTACGTTCTATAACAAAAAAAATCGACGCACCAAGAAGAAGTTGCTTGATTGTAATGAAATTTCCCATACAAAGACATTTGGACTGAGCGTACAAATGATTAAAATTTGTTGTCCAATAAATGGATAGAGGGAGCTTCAGTGCATCGTAACTGTGCCTTCAGCTGGAGTATATAAGGAGCGATTCTCAATCTGAAGGTCAAAATTTCTGCTGTATTTCGACAGCAGTATCTTTCGTCGATTGTAACAATGCCTTGCGAAGGATTTATACACATTACGAGCAGATTTCAGAGTTTGAACGAATTCTTTCGAATGGACCAAAAGAGGTAGGTTGGACGAATAAAATATTTCTCAACATTTGGGTCGAAGAGAGGTGGGATTTGAGGATACTAGCAAGAGTGGGTCAACAATGGCAGATATCAACGTCAGAACGATATGTAAACAGAGGGCCCAACAGAGCAGGAAGACAGATCGATTGTCAGAGCAGCTGTCACATTCGTCCGGATTCGTCGTTATCAACTATACATTGTATAGATTGCACACATGTATCCAATATGATCCTCCACAGACGACAGAGAGAACGGAATTTCCTCTCGCACCAACCGTTACACCGCTTACCTCTCACGCCTATACACCGTCAAGTCTAATTGCAGAGGTACCAGCCTCTATCAAAGAGGAGCTACGCTGACTGGGGAAGTATATTCTTTAATGATTATTCCCATTTCCAACTGGGTCCTGAAGACAACCGTAGACGTTCAGGGTAGCTCTGGCACACTGACAGCATAGCGGTACCTTGACGACATCATCCTACGACCAGTTGTGCAACCCTTCCTTTTGCGACACCCAAGACTTACTTTTCAACACAATAATGCCCGGCCGCCCACGGCACGTGTTCCTATGTTTTGTCTTCAAACTTACCCTACACTTCCTTGGCCAGCTAGTTTGCCTGATCTCTCTCTCATAGAGTACATTTGAAGTGATCACAAACATCCAGGAATTTTGACGATTTAGTCAAACAGCCAGAGACAATTTGGCATGAAATTCTACAGTATACCATCCGAGAGCTTAATCAATGTATGCCACGCCGAGTGACAACTTGAATATAGGCCAGAGGTGAACCACCACCTTATTGACTTCCTCCTTTTGTAACAGTCAAACTCTAAAACAATTATTCGTTCGGAAATTTTAATTGTTTGTTTCTCTATATGTATGATCTTCACATCTAACAATTTTTATCGCAAGCGGACAATTGCTTCTTGGTGCTTTTTTCCCTTTGTTTCTTTGTTATAGAATGTATATACATATTAAATATTAGTATTTAAATACAATAGAAGGTTTTTTTTTACTTTAATCTTCCAAAATACTCTATGCCAGGGGCAATTGTTAAATACTGGAAGGAAAACTTTGAAAAGAAATAGTGTCATTTTTCAATCATTAATAATAAAACTTAGAATTAAATAACTTTTAACTAAAACACAAAACTATAAAAAAACAAAATGTAGAGTTATTTTAAATACACTTCTCACTTCGAAGCTGAATCCAGCTTTGAGTTTAAAGAAATGTACGGTGCACATAAATTATGTTTTACGATTAATTAGAAGTGAACAGCTAAATTCTATTTTACAGGCTCAAAATATAATAGTCTTGATATCCTTTATTTCATAATATTTTGCGTTAATAGCTTATACATGGATGTTAAGTTTAATGACAAGAGCATTTTTTCAAGAGCATTTCACAAGAGCTTTTAGCATTTTTTCATGGAAAACTCTGGAGTTGACAGAGTGTCCCTTTTTTATGCCGTTTTTTCACAACCTTGCTATTTACTGTATTATCATGTAGACGTGAAAGTTCTGTGTTTAATTTTTTCTTACGAATACTTACATGTATTAAATGTAATAGCGAAGATAAGAAAAATCGGAAAAAGACCACGCTTTATCATAACAATCGATAAGGAAGGATAGATATTGATTTCGTATATTAATCTTTCCATCATATCTAAAAACAGGAAGGTAGATGCTTTGTTGTATAAATCGATCATTAATGCCTATTATAAGAAATACATTATTAAAGAAATAACTGAAGGTTTCCTTCCGGGCAGATAATAGCAAACTTTCCCGATTAATTTAAAAAGAATAA
The DNA here is from genome assembly GCA_019973975.1 of Trichonephila clavata. Taxonomy (NCBI): domain Eukaryota; kingdom Metazoa; phylum Arthropoda; class Arachnida; order Araneae; family Nephilidae; genus Trichonephila; species Trichonephila clavata. Next base: position 159,182 of record BMAO01022880.1, read on the forward strand.
GACATGTTCCCATATTAACCCTTTTTTTAAACCCCTGAATATTTAATAAAATAAAAGAAGCATTTGTGGTACTATAAGAAAATGTGAAGCAACTTTCATCTGTAATTTTTCACCTATAATTTTTTTTAATCCTTGTTCAGAAGGGGAACATACTTTATATCAGTGCTTCTCAAACTTTAAAAATTGGCTGTCCAATTTTCAGTCATAATTTTCATCACCTCCTCTTTCAATAACAATGTATTAAATGCAATAATAATGTACAATATTTTTATATAAAGCTACAATACGACTTTAATTATAAACAATATAAATTATCAAGAGAAGTATTAAATTTTGTATATATAAGCCTATGGAATCACTAGTAATTGCTAAACGTGTTTATAATTTAGTATTGATAAATTAATTATCAAATACTCTTTGCACAGCACTGATATTTCAACGTATATTATATCAGTGTGAATGTGTATTTCATATTTTATTAGTTCAGAATGTGTTTTTTGTTTTGCTTCATTTCAGTAAATTGGTAGTTATTTTAATTTTTTGATTTTCGACTTTTTGATATGCTCGCACCACACAGTTTGAGAAACGCTGATTTATATTATTTTTTAAAACTATGATTTTAAATGTTTAGAAAAAAGTTCTTCTGAGAACTATTTCCTAATTATACTTTATCAGGTCTGTTTATACAGATAAAGAAAAAATTTTAAGATTTCGTTATTTTACTTACCGTAAAATCTGACGTATAACGATAACTTTTATCATAAGAAATAGGGTCGAAATTTATAGGTGCGCGTATTACACCATGTATTAAAAAGGATAGTTTCAAATATAAAAAAGGAGACGAGCATAAGAAAAAAATTATATTCTACACGGATCGGAATACTGTTTATTTCAAAGAAATAACATACCTTAAAAACTTAAGGAGTTGTAGTCTTATAAGTATTCTATTTTCTCAAAAGCCGAGAATAATACCTCGAATAAATTACTTCAAAACACAAGAGCATTGTAAAGGCTTCTTCATAAAAAAGAGGATCCGAATTATACAGCGAAAATACCAGCTTCTTCATTCTCTCCAGATGAAGACTCTACAGGAATCCCTTTTCCTGGTAAATCTCGACTCTTCACTGAAAAGAACAGGCCTCCATTCTTGTGATGTCTTCAGCTGATGTTTTTGGCTTCGCAATATCCTATCTTTCCTGTTGGATACAGTCAAATAGACACACAAGACTGGACGTCAAGCGTAAAGGACAGTCTCCGGTAGACAGCTGCTAACTGTTTGTCTTGAAATTCTTCTTCCAGACAAAGCAGCAAGATCACGAGAAAGATGAGAAGACGTTGTCTGCCTATGTCATCTAACGTTTAAGTCCAAGTAGCGATCCTGTGTAGATGTCGATGCTCTGTGGTAACCTTGGTTGACCTTCGTGGTGACAGTGCCACCTGTTTGGAAGTGATTAGACAGCCGAGAGACCACTTTCGGGCCACTTATAACCATCGAGCTACCTCCAATTGAAACTGGCCAGCTTCCAGTCTGACAACCTGCTCTCCATTTCAAGAAATCATCTAAGCGATTGTGAGGAATCCATCGCACAGTAAAAAGGTTAACTTGTTTGTTTTAATACAATATTCACAAAGCTGCAGGCAAGAATTCTATAACCTTAAGTCGTCTCAATCCAGTAATTCTGCAAAAACTGAATTTAAACAACATCTTTTCCTAAACTGAAGGTTAATATTGTACTACCCATTCTTTAAAATATATAAAATACAAAGTATATCAGTTTTTCTGATGGCAGTATAAAGTTATGATGAAAAACATGTTTGTGACCTTAATTTTGGGCATGAGTGTAGTATTAAGACATTGAAATTTGCAAAATGTTGAATTCCCATTTTTAACAAAAAAAATTGTAAGCGTTTCCTTAAGATTTTGAGCTTTAATACGAAAATAGTTTTTTTTTCATAAAAAGATTATCATAATTGTTTCCTTTTAAGTCATTTTAAATACAATTATTTGTTTGTTGGAGATAAATCTGAGGACGTTAATCTTATATTTAAGGCAATGCAAACATTTTAATTCTATTCTCTATATATATAGTTGCATATAAAATTACAAAAACATTTTTCATCTTTAATTTTTTAAAGGCTTTTCAAAATATATAAAAATTTCTGAAGCAGAATAAGTGTTTATGATATGCAAATATAGCTTCTTTTAACTTTTTAAAAATTATCTTATTAAGTATGTATTGTCATATTAAAATCTTAAAAGGATTAATAAATGAGTAGTTAAAAGTAAAAGTTCACACATATTGGATTTATATTATTAAAAAATAATTTGCTGGGGACAGTTAAATATGTATAATGTCAAATGTATGCTCTCCATTTTTAGAAATGAGAAAGTATTAAGTTAATTTAATTAAAAGAAACGGCATACAATTAAAACAAGTGCGGAAAAAGCAGAAGATAGAAGCACCATTTGGTTGTTTGATATTTTATTATTTTATCATCTTAAATTTTACTTCAAAGATGTGAATATAATTTTTTTTAATTATGCAAATTCATAGTTCAAAGCAGTGTTGAGAAATAATTATTTTTGAATGATACAAAAGGGCATCAGGTCAGTCTTCTTAAAAAATGTTCTATTAATTTTGAAATTTGTGTTTCATAACTGTTCATTTAATAGAATACTAAGCCTTTAAGCAATCATTTAAAATAGTTTTTTCATCAATATAAGGCCATTTTCTGAGACTTAGATTTTTTTATATACATTTTCTTTTTTTTTAAGGCATATAAATTTCAGAACTTGTTTTCTTTTTTGGTTTGTCTTTGTTATGCATTTAGTGTAATACTCAAAGTATGCTATAACCTACGGCTATTTGCTATTAAACATGCATTTAAAATTCAGATAAATGTCTCTCCGGATCCACAAAAAAACATGAAGAAGCGTTTATTTAAATATAGTATGAATAAAACATTTTAATTGGAAATTTATACTTTAATAAAGATCTAATTATAATGACAATGTTTATAATTAATGTATAAATTATAATCTTGTCCCCATAATTTCAAAATAGTTTAAGACTTAAAATAAGAAAAAGGGAAAAATTGTTCACTGTTAAAATTTCTCAGTTTATGATTAAGTTAAACCTTGGAAGAAAAAATTTTGATGAATTAATTTAAAAATTTTTACATGAATATAAAAGCTTAATTTATAATAGATAAATTACTCCCAGATGTATGAATATGGTTAAATATGATATAAATTCATAGCAATAAATGAACTGTGTTTATTTTTATCGTTTTTAAGTCTATAATAATTGTAAATCTTGCAGAAGTTTCAAACAATGGTTGATTTATTTCACGGCAATTAATGTAAGCTTACATATATTTTTTTTAAAAAAAATACTTGATTTTTTGTACTGTACAAATCATTATAAAGGTTATTAATGAGATGGAAACAACAATTTTAGAATTCTACGTCTTTAAGAAGAGAGAGAATTACATAAATATTACAGCTCTTAAAATGAATATTGTTAATTGGATCTCTTTTCCTAATGCACAGATAACAATTTTATAGTATTAAAAAGTGTGTTTAAATATTTGAAATCTTGGTACTTTCGTACTATCGCAACAATGCCATTGTTCAAGATAACTCCCCAAGTTGGCAGCCCCGATTTTGCGTGTGTTGTACGGATTGAATTTGCAACCCTGTGCTTCATTTCATATAATGTCACCAATATGGTTACGGTAATACCTAAGTACCGAAATCTTTATTAATCTAACTATTTAAAAGGAGAATAACTATAAGATTTTTAAAAATATTTTGTTATTATTCTACATGCAAATGCGAAAAAAATAAATATAACTGTTTTATTACTTACATCGCATGGTATAAATTATTTTAATCACAGACTTTCAAATTGTCTTACCTAACAAAGAAATCTCAATATGTATCTCTTTGGAAAAGAAAATAACTAAATTTAATTCCAATTCATTCAGAATATTCACACATACACATGAATTTAAATACTGATATTCAATTGTATATTATTCCAGTTCAACTCACACACATTATAGTTTTTCTCCATCTTAGGTTTAAAAAAAGATCAAAAACCTATTACTAAGACAATAGAATAGCAAGCATTTACGATTTGCTTACATTATCAATTAGTTTGAATTCATTGTTTTTGAAGAATAAGCTTTGAGAATTGTTACTCTATTCAAACCAGAACAAAAAAATTCTTATTTCTTGAATTGATACTCTTCTTTGCTCATTGAGCCTTTTATATTATACGAGAGCTAGATATTGATTTTAACATTTAGAACTAATAATATTTACTGCTAGACTATTATTTACCTTTATCTTGTTTAAGAAAAGGCGAACAAAGATGTAATTGCCCCGTCATATGCTCATATATCGTACTGTCGAAACGAATATGATCAAAATAAAGACACATTTAAAAGGAAACCTTGCAAACTGCACATTTAACTAAACCATTTTGCCTTTGATGTGAAAACCAATTTATATAAGATGATTGAATATTCCTTTAAAAATAAATATAAAATTTCAATAAATACAAAAGATTCTATATATATCACTCTTATAGGCCTATATAACATAAGCTTGTGTGTGTTTAAATCTGAATATTAAAATATAAAAAACGATGTCTCAGCTCACTGAATATCAGCATACATCATCCAAAGTTATGAAAGAAACAAGTATCATTTACATAATATACATGTAACATGTCTATGATATACAGGCAAGATATGCATTACCGCTGTATGCTAATATGATACATGCAACTAGCTTGTATAAGAGAAATAAATGCATGTAAGAAGAACATAAAAAAAGAATCACTTAAATATTATCAGATTTTCTTACAAGAAAATAAGTTTGTTTATATGGGATATTCACTTGAAATATGGTAGAAATAATTTACGGTAAAATCTAGCGTATACACGCACCGCCGTATAACGCACACCTGTACTTTCAAGCTGCATTTTTTTAACTTTTAGGTATATTTGTCGTATAACGCTTACATTGCCATTTACTGTAATAAGCTTGCAATACCGAATCGTGAAGAAATAGGCACGTTCCTCTAAATCATTAAAATTTTAAAAATTGTAGTTTAAAAATAACCCAAAAAACACCCTTATAAAGTTAATCAAACTCAGTTGTAACTTTTAGTCACCAAATTGGGAATCAATCGCCAAATCGGGAATCAGTCGTCAAATTGGGCATTAGTCACCAAATCGGGAATCTGTCGCCAAATCGGGAATATGTCGCCAAATCGGGAATTAGTTGCCAAATCGGGAAATGGGATCTGAAATTAGTCACCAGATGCGGGAAGGAATCTGAAAATGGGAAATCGTTAATCCTGTAGGTCCTGATCAGGACAATGGAAAAAATTATTAAATTATTGTATTGTCATCGTTCCTGGACAAGTGAGCAAAATTTCGAATTAATCTGACCGATTCAACGGTTCCGTTACATACAAGGGAAGCTTATAAGGGGGTGTTAAAAAATAAACCTCTTGCAGACTGGGAGAGGTTTTAGACTAATTTTAACACCAGCCTATGAGTCACAAAATAATAACCGATACTTAAGGCTAAATGTGGATTGGTGGTATGTTCACGAGCTTGTGGCCAAAATCACTCCAGATTAGTCCCTAACATATGCGTAGCTCAAGGATTTGTATCTAACGTATGCGTAGCTCAAGGATTTGTATCTAACGTATGCGTAGCTCAAAGATAAGTATCTAACATATGCGTATAGTTCAAATATTAATACCTAACATATACGCAAACATAAAACATATTTATTATTAGTTTAAAAATGAGTAATAAAAAACAGAGCAGTTGACTCTACAATAAGACTTACAAGCATTTATTTTAAACAATATTTTTTTTCTTACTTCTTTCAGAGTTAACGAAATAAAGCTGTTCTGAGAAACTAGCTACTGAATTTTGTTTATTTAATATAGTACACTTTCCAATCTTAATCTTTCAGAAATAACGTTACTTGCAAATTTGCTTATAAAATTTGAAAAATAACTGGAAAAGAAATATTAGTCGCTGTGTTTCATTTTAGGGTGCTTTCAAGAGAATCTCATTTCAACCACAAAATATGTTAGATTTAATCCTAACATTAGAAAAGAATTTATCTGCAATGATTGCAGAGGATTAAAGCTAAGTTGTTATTTCAGAAATTGTCTATGCTTATATACAGTTCTTGTCTTTAAATAGAAAAGGTGGGAGGTAGGAAATGAAATTCTTCACTCTTTCCCATCTCGTTTCAGGTAAAGGTTTCCATGGAAACCATTTTAATGCTACACTATCCATCTGATCGACGTCATGGGTTGTTTGCGTTTGGGGAAGAATATGTTTCTTTCTGGAAAGAATGAAATGTGCTGTTTATGAGTGTCGAATTACTGGTTCACTGTCCAAAAATAAAGAATAGTATTTGCGAAAACATTTAATAAATTGAGATAAAAAGAGCTTGAATTGCTCTTTTTTTGGAACACTATCTAAACAAATGAATTAATCTTTAATAATGTCCTTTGAAAAACTCAAACTTTTATTGAAAGGAAATTAATTCTTCATTCATTTTCGTTTTATCTTTTTTGAAAAATTGTACGCTTTTTTGGGATTTTTTTTTTTTGAGTTACATAGTATTACATTTCAAAAAGACTGTAAATATGCTTTATATTTGCTACTGTTAAATGCACAATATCTTATAGAGTGTATAAGAGAAATATTTTACTTATTTACGCAACAATTTCAATTATGCCCATTTAAAAAATATGTATCATTCTATTATTTAAGCAAACAAAAAAATAGCATTTCATAAGTTATGCAATATTTACTGTAACAATTGAGGAAAAATAGTAAAATTTCTATAAAAAAAAAAGAGAAGATTCCACACAATTTTAAAATATATTAAATAATGTCTTTTAAGTCAAAAAAGAATTTTTTTTTAATTTTAAGATTATGCAAGTATAAGATTTGCATTTTTATCCTGAAGCAGTGGTTTTTCATTTAGTTCATTTCTTTTCGGGAATTTGTTAAAATATGCAAATTCTCTTAGTTTCTTACACATGTGTATTTTTGTGGGTACATGTATATCTTTAAAATTTGCTTATGAAGTGTTGCTACCGTACATTTTAAAATTATCATATATTATAAATAAATATTTTCAAAACGTGTGTCTTAAAATATTATATGCTCTTATAGCGTTTTCAATTTCTCACGCTTTCAACACATTCATATTTACTTTAGAGAAGAAGCACTGTGTGCGTGCGTGAGTACGAAAAATAGAGAGGAGATACAACATCGTGTTATTTTTAAGAAAACAGTCTGAAGTAAATGCATTCATTACTAGCAGAGACATAGGATTTATTTATTTCTCTAACAAATAACATGATGCAAAGTTGGTGTGAATTTTTTTAGCTTTTTGAAGTATCCTCTAATCTTTAAATATGCTTGGTATGAAGTTCTTTCTCCGAAGAAAAATAATTGACACATTAATCAGCTATGTATTTTAATAACTTCCTTTACAATCTATTTTCAAAAAGAAGTTCAAGAAAGAAATAAAGCGTTCAATTCTGATTAAGAAGCTATCAGGCAGAATTAAAACCCCCATGCCATTTAAAAAACCCCACAAAATAATAAATTCCAAGCATTCATTACGGCGTTTTAATTCCTGGTAGAAAAATAAACTTTTAATAAAAGCTTAAGCTGTCTTGAGAAATTATCAATATTTTTAACACGCTTAGTATTTTGTCGAACGGAAATTGAAGAATGGATTAAATAAAAGAATGAACAAAAAAAAGAGACAAAATTAAAATCTCATTTTCGGAAAACAAATTAAAATGCTCTTTATGTAGAAAATAATTGAAAAAATTAAGAAAAGAATCTCGATAAATTTATGTGATTTATTTCAGAAAAATCTCTTAATTCGAAACAGAATTAAATTGAAACTTTTTTTATTTTCTCTAGGAGCTGAATTTGAGAATAATTCAAAAATTTAATATAAAATCAGTCAAAGCACATCTTTAATTCATTAGAAATGTTTCAAAACGTTAAGATAATCACGTTTTTGAGTTAAGTTTTGCATATTCCATTCAAGTATCTTAAAGAAGTTGGACGAAATTTTTACAAGAAGGATTTGTGTGTACTTAAGACTTAGCATGTAATTTATACAATATCTTCAAAGACCTTATTTGAAGCAAAAATAATTAAAAGGGCTTAAAATTTTTAAGAGAATATATTTCAGAAAAAGAAATATCTTTTATTATCTCGCTTATCTTTTATTTCTGTGTGTTGATTTGTTACGATATAAAAACACATTTTTACAAATGTTGACAGGTTTTTATATAATCAGAAATCAAGAAATATGCATGATAAACAAAATAATAAGTTCTAAATTAAAACATGAATTCGGGAATAAGGAATTAAAGAGTTAATTTTATCTCAAATATTTCAAATAATTTGATTGTGTTGTAAAATCTCTTCATTCTAAATAAATCTAAGTATGTTTTATTGTATTTTATTTTGTTTTTAAATTGCTGCAAAAAAAAGATTTCACCAGTTTTAAATGGGCTTTTAAAATTATTTTGGATTAGATAAGATATTTCGTTGTTTTATGGAGGGGAAGAATTCAATTTATTTACTTCCTTCACTTTGAAAATGTTGCTGTCCAAATATGTAGAGAAAATACTTGAATAAAAATACTAGATTGGAAAAAAATTATCAATATCTGTTGTAATATTTTAAAAATGACATTTTATCGTCCAATATATTTAAGTGGCATTCTCAGAAATATTTATTCATTTATATTGTTATTTCCCTTTCACAAAAACATGACAACTCGGATCAAATTCTTGTATATCACTCATTTAAGCTTGTACACTAACAAAATTGATAGTTATTATTCATACTCTTAAGATAGTTTTTGTTTTATATAATAAAATTAAACGAATCTTCTTTCTTTAATCAAAAACTGAATATGTTTGCCTATTTATCAGTAACAGTCATTTTTCCAAATGATTTTTACTTAAGGTAAAACCTCTTAGTTAAAATATGATGATTTTTTTTGGCTGTAAGAAGGTTGAGTTTTAAAAATATAGTAAAAAGTATACCTCAAAATGTAACAAAAATAATACTAAGTATCCTCCAAATTTGGAAAATTTTTTTAATGATTTGGAATAATTCAACATTTAAAAAGAATAAGAAATCACATAAACACATGATAATTTATGCGCATGCGATCTCCTTGCAAGAGAGATTATTCTACATCTGCAAATATTGTTTCCGTATTAAAATCTCTTAAACTGTTTCAAAAGTAAGAAAGTTTCTTTTTTTACTAATCATATAATAATATATCCGACTATTTTTAACATAATAATAAAGCGTTAACTTTTTAACCATAATAAACTTTCATCATAACGCGAAACATTTTCTAAGCTACCTTCACTAATATTGAAGACTTTGTTAAGTTTTCTTTACCCAATATATATATAATAAAATATATATATATATATATATATATATATATATATATATATATATGAAGTTATAATTTTAAATTAAACACTAACTTATTTTTCCTAATTACCTTAATTTAGTAGAAACAAATAATAACTTTGAAGCAAAGTTTCTAGATATTCAAATACAATCTAAAGAAGAAGTAATTAATACCATTATATATATATACATTATTTTTAACAGGGCTCTTTTATCATTGCAGATCTGGTACATATCCCGGAAGCTGGTATTTCTTTTTAGTGTGACATTCAATAGGTGGTATACCAATGGACTCATAAAACTTTGACACTCAGTCTCCTCCCCAGAGAGACTCCCCTGATCTCTGACGATGCGAAACCATACCTGGAATTTTATTTTACCTAAGCCAAATAGGGGCACTCAAGAGATGTTCTACATATCGCTGAATATGGATACTGCCGATTTTTTGCATTATGAAAATCCCTCGACATGGCAGGAACCCGCAAACTTGGGCGTATAAGACCATCGACAAACTAAATACGCTACACATCCGGCATTAATACTAATATTTAGGACAAAACATATTAATTTAATTTCAATATTATTGAAGCATCTCACTGGGAAAGAAATATACATATTTCAATATTCAAAATCCCAAAATTGGAACGCGAAATAAAGAGGAAGAAAAGAGAAAATGTCATACTCGTGACGTTATGATTGGTGCAACTTCATTATTAACCAATTAGGTTTTGTCTGCATCATATGGACGAATGAGAATGTTTTGCGCGTAATACTATTTACAATAAGAAGAACATCCATTTTTCTGGTCGCTGAGTAATCCTAGATGAGCTCTCGAAGTTCGAAATCAAGTTAGCTGGTCGAAAATGTCTGGTGCGGAACATTCAAAAACAGACTGGTTGGTCCGGTATTTAACGAGGGCACGTTAACATACCCCCAATACTTGACATTACTGTAGGATATACTATCCGATTTTCAGGAGTATTTGTCATTGAGTGGTCTCCAGAATGTATAGTGCCAACAGGATGATGCCCTGCCGTACAAGGTATGACATCTCACCCAGTACATTCTAGACACATTCCAGCAGGAAGTCATAAGGTAGGATGGTTGGGTTGAATGACCTACACGGTCATCTGACCTGAACCCATTGTACTTTTTTCTGTGAGTATACGTCAAAAGAAGAGTGTAGGCGCCGCCTCCATCATTCCATTAACTCTGCAAGAACTTCGAAACCATATTGTGGATGCTTGTGCCAGCGTGTCACGTGCCATGTTGAAGAAAGTGCAACGGGAAATGCCAATCCGTGTCCAGATGTGTTTTGTTGATGAACAACACTATTTTGAGCATGACGGAGAGATAAGCCTTATTTCCAGAAAGAGCAGTTTTAATCAACTCTATCGAAGACATGTATGCTTTGTGTTTTTCATTTGTTTCAATTTTGTGGGCGTTTTTTTTCGATGATGCTAAACAACATTGTAATTGACTTTTTCCATGTATCTCGTACGCTAACTCTAGAATTATATGCCAGGTTGTATTGTTAACAGATTGTGTGTGTGTGTATGTGTGTGTGTGTGTGTGTGTGTGTGTGTGTGTGTGCGTTTGCGTGTGTGCGTGTGTGCGCGTGTGCGTGTGTGCGCGTGTGTGTGTATGTGTGTGTGTGGAGCATGTCAACTGTACTAAACCAAGACCCACCTTTTGACAATAGCTTTTGTCCGTTCATTAATTATTCGAGTGACAATGAACTTTAGTAGGCATATTGTGTATAGATTCTAAATCTTGTATCCCTCTCTGTGAAGAGTTGTCAGAACATAACGGTCATCTCTTCCTTTAAAGGAGTCCCGGCACATGAATTTTCGAACAATCGATTTTCACTTTACTATATGTTTTAAGAGTTCATATATTTTTTTGTTTAAAATGATATATGATATTAGAAAATACGATAATTAGAAGTATTTTGATTTAGTTTTTATATGAAGTTACCCCATGAGGCACATCAAATAAGTTCTGGTAAGAGAGCCTATGTTTTCCTTTACTGAAGTTTCTGATGAGCGCAAATCCTTCTGATATTCAAGTGAAAAGATTAGAGTGTATTGGGAATATCCAAAAGTGCATGGGTACACGTCTTTTGTTCAAATGAATCAGTTAATAACACCATATGGTCGGTGATTCCAAAATCTACATTTGTGGAATTAAAAACGCTAAAATTGGGATAAATATGGCTATTGCGCTGTTCAATATGAGTCATGTAACAAAATTAATGATCTTAAGATATTGTGATATTGAACCAAATTATAACTGTGTGCCATGCTTCAAAAAATTAGATGCTCGTAATATTGGTGAAGCCGAACGAAAGCTTCTTGGGATCCAAAAAAGGCTAAATTATTAAAAATAATGAAAAAAAGAAAATTAGAAGAGCCTTTTGTAGGATTAGAGGGTAAAGAAAATTCTTCATATGCTTCTGAAAAGTACTAAATAAAGTAAATGCTCAAAAATTAAAAATTTTTACTTTAATGCCTGTTTTCTCAAAACGTAATATTTTTTTTTTTTTAACTTTAAGTACCTTTTTCACAAAAACTGCTTTTTATATAATCCTCAAATTTACAGTGAACATACTTTTAACATGTTTATACATTTTAATGGAGGAAATTAGATATATCTAGCAAAATTTTTTAGATGAGGCTTTTTTAAACTAAATTTTAGGGGGGGGAGAATTGGACACTTTTTGAAAAATTCATAATTATTTTAATTTTAAACAAAAAACCAAAACCTTTCGTTAAAGTTTTATTGATAGTACACATAACCTGCTGGAAAAATGTTATCTATGAGAAGTAAGTAGTTTCTGTGAGAAAAAAGATACATATATTCTCATAAATTATAATCATATTTTTATCATTTATATTTTATAAAAACTTATTTCTTAAAATTGCAAAATATATTAAAAATGCCCTATTAATTCAATTCTTTTCTATTTCATAGTTCCTCTTTTTTTGTACTGATAAAGACAATTCAACTCAACTACTTCTCTTCAACTATTTTGCAAAAAAAAGTTTTGGCACTTCAAACAACGAATCGACAGCGAAAAAATCCCTGAAGGTAAACCATTGGATTTTTGTGATCCTGGCAATACGCAAGATTTTTTGCTACAAGAACACGCCAAATAAGAACGGTCTCAAATAGAACGCTTACAAGTGCCTTTTTCAATTTGTTCTTCACCTTCGTGAAGACTTGGATTTTATTTTTTCGAGATATTTTACAGACTGCGACATATTTGAGCTCCATAGCAATTTTCCTTCACTTTCATAAACCACAATAGAATTCTCGACCATTGGGTATCCTGTTTTTTGTAAAGAGAAGCTTTATATTGTTATTATGTGCAAAAACTCTAGATTTATATATAATTCATCAAAAAGGAAGCAGTTTTATATTCCTTTATAAATTATATGAGATTTTATAGTATTTCGATATTTTTGGAGTGAATGAAATTTAAGAAATAGAGTGCCGATGTGGCTGAAATTTTTTAACAATTATAAAGAAATAATTTATATCTAGGATTCCCTGGATACTTTTTCTGAAAATAAACATTTATATAAAAAACCGATATGTATATATTTTACTTCGACAAAATTTTATTTTGCAAAGAACTATATTACGTCGCTCTATCAAGATTGCAGTATATTAAAAAGTGTTGTTGTGTTTCTAATCCCACCTGTCAGACGGTCTCAGATAGAGGCCCACGAGATTAATACGTGAATACGCTTTAAAATCTTCCTTATTCTATGACGTATTATTGTAGTTATGACGAAGAAATGTAATATTTAAATAATTTAATAAATACAGTGTTTAATAGATACAGTACACAGTATTTTCGAATGAAGAAATTCTCTTCACGGTTATGATGAGGAAAAAGCAAATGAAGAGTATAACAGCAAGTATCATTCCTCCACTGAAATCGATCCAGATTTAGAAAAGAGAAACACTGTTGAAATTAAATGTTTTATATGTAGGGACACAAAAACATTTGAGAAGAAAGTAATTTTAAAGGAGATAACAGGTACACATCTTATCAACTTTCAGATGAAACTTTGAAAAAAATTTGCTGGAACAAAATAAGGGAAAGTAAAAAAGAAATTCCAAAACTTTTTAATTTAAAGAATAAAGAAGTTTACTCCTATATATTTAGTCTGAAAAAGATACAGATAAAAAAAAAATAAGATCCAGTGAAAACATCGCATTTACTCAAGAAGTGATTAAAGGAGTGTATAAACAATGCACTGAATGCCCTTATAAAAAGAACAGAAAAACTAAATTTAGGTGTAGAAAATGTAATAAACATGTTGTACTTTCTACTTTTCTTCCTTTTTAACCTTTGTATACAAATTTTACGATAAAAACACAATGTAAACACTCTTGGGTATGACACACCCTGCGCGAGAACTTTCGGTCGTTTTTTCATGCGAGTGATGCCGGGTTAAGGAAGTTGGAGAAAATTATTTTTCTTTTGTGGACGCCAAACATCCGTTAAGCAGTTGTTATAACTGTAAAAATGAGGGGCATCAATCATGGCTTAATATCGAAAAAAACACATCAAAATATCGAGCATTATTAAAATGAAGCAGATTTGATAAGTTTTATAGAAACTCGAAGAATCACTTAAGAAATTCGTCAATGAATAATCACTAAGCAATTCCACATACTCTAAAAGTATAATGTTGACCTATAATTTTGAACTGTGATCAACTGATGAAGTAAACGCCTGAGAAGGTACCCCAATCTGTTATGTTTGAAACTTTTTTTGCAAACTGAGGTTGTGCCTTCGGTAGCCTAATGATGATGGTCAAGAGCCCGTGATCGGCATGTCGTGTGTTCATGCCCCAGTGACAGTGAAGTTTTGCCGTGTAGAGGAGCTGATGGCTGTGAAATCTGACATGAATCAAAGTTTTTCCATTGGTATGGATGCCCAAAGAGGGTTGCCATCTCATGTGTCATTCTAGTCCTTTGACCATGGGTCAAAATCACGAGGTCTGTCAACAATAGCTCCCGTGCTGTTTTATAGTGGTTAGCAAGCATTCTCACTCGCTGCCAGTTGGGGTTATAAAAACACCGTCACTGAAAATCATTCTCGATTCTCCATATCTGCTGACTCCAAATCCCACTCAAAACTGATGACGCTTCTACATTATCCCGGCATTACTCGAGCGAAATAAACGAAAGAAATTTCACGCTCGGGGTACCTCATACCCAAGGGTGTTTACATTCTGTTTTTACCATAACATTTACATACAAAGAAGAAAAAGGAAGAAAATTAGGAAATACAATATATATATATATATATATATTACACTGTTAACACTTGTAATAAGTGTCTGTTCCTGCTTCCCTCTGATCCCCCTTGCCTTCGCTCGGACGCGGCTAGATGTGTGGGAAGAACTGAATAAAATCAGTAGATATGATTCACTCTAATTATTTTATTGTCCCAAAATAACAAGCAAGCACAATAATAATCTAATTAAGAATGTTGATCAGTATGCAGAGTGCGAAGGTGAGACCCGTTAGACTGGGGATAATATTACAGAACCCTCAACTCATTCCACGATAACCTATACAAGCTCAATTTCAACTCCACCGCGCTCTAATAAGTTATTCTTTAACTTTAATTAAATAAGACTCACGATACCTGTACTCTTGTGAAGTCGAAGTCCTTCTGGTGAAGTCTTGAACATTAATTTATAACTGGATTCGATCACATCCGAGTGATCCTCTCTTGGAATTCCTCAATTGATACTTTTATGAACTTAGATTTGCATTCAATAAACTCACGTCCTCTACTCACCAACTAACTCTCAATACTCACGAATACAGAATTTATATAATAAACTTAATTTGCACCATCACGTTTTCTTATCTTCGGTGAAAGTTGGTTGGTAAAAATGTTTCCCCAGAAGAGTCCCCAAGGGGTTAGTAATAGACGCGCGTATAGACCCGTCACACACTTAAATTTAGTTTTTCTATTCTTTTTATTAGGGCATTCTGTACAATGTTTATTCACTCAATTTGTCTTCATCGAGAGTGATGGCGATGTTTTCATTGGAGCTTAGTTTTTTTTTTAAAAAAAATCGTAGTAGCATTGCTTGCTGGTTTCTACATTCCTTACATTCTTCTGTAAATTGAAATCCAAAACACACTTCAGGAATGAGTGTCTGGTTCGATGTTTAGTAAGTGGTTTCCGAATAATTGACAAAATAATTTGCTCATTTATTGTCGCAACGTTCAACAACACAAAAATATTGCCATAGGCTAACGAGATTACATTTTCTAGAGATTGAATATTATGTGGTAATTTCATCAAGAACAATAATTGCTCCTTTAGTTAAATTATTTGTTCAGTAAAAGAATCCTACTTGTTATTATAATCTTCGTCATTCGATTCTTCCTCATCATCCTCGCAAGGACACTTTCTTCACCCGTAAATACTGTTGTACCATGTCTATTAAATACTCTGTATCTGTTACATTATTTAAATATCACATTTCTTCATCATAACTAATTTAATGCGCAGTTACATAAGAAAGATACTAAAGCGTGCTTATGTATTAAGAACTGTAACGGTGATTCACGCACAAGGTATGACATACCCGAAGAGGCGGTACCCAAAAATATATATTTAGAACTCGTTACAAGCTAAGGTCCCTAAAAGAATATGATTTTAAATTCCTACCTAAGGACCTACACGAGAAACTATTTATTTTACAAAAAAAATGTAGATGGAGTCGCGTGAAAAAGTTAAGCTGTGGGTATGACATACCCCGCGCGAAAAGTGCCGGGTTAATCTTTGATACAATGTCTCTTTTATTTTATATTTTTGGATAAAAGTATGTATATTGCGTTTTTTCGTACCTCATTTATAGAATATTGCTAGATTAATATTTCGTCTAATTTTATCACAAATTTCAACGAATGAAAACTTCATAATTTGATTTTTTCTTATTTTCCTTGAATTTTGGAAACCGTTATTAATATCTGCTTGAATATTTTGTGAAAGTAATTTTGTTACTCGAATTCATTACTTCTGAACGAAATCAAGAAATATTAAGAATTAATATTATTCAAAAAAAATCTCAGTGCATTAAATATCATTGTATCAAAAGGGTGAACTTTTAGAAGGATTTATCGGCATATTTCTTGACATGTTCGGAAGAGCGTAGTTCTGCATCTAGAGTGAGTCCTAAGTAAACGGGGTTTTCAGTTTTTGATAGAGGTTGGTTGTTAAAGATTAAGTTTGGTTTGAAGAGATATCTATATGATGTTTTTTGTGGGTTTATTGTTAATATTAATGAGTACGACCACTAGGAAATTCCTGTAAGTGAGTAGCTGAGAGTTTTTTCTTTTGCAGTCACACTGAAAGATAATTCAGTGACAAGGTCTAGGTTCAAAGACAAAAATGTAATATTCAAATACCAAATTTCTGAACAACAAATCACAAACGTTACTTAAACGAATACTCTCACCACTCAGGAAACACCACCTGAGATGAATGAAAATCCACAAAGATGGAAGAACTTACTTCAATGTAGGAAGTGCCCTCACACAAAACTGACCCCCAACTACTTGTTCCCCTGTCCTGCCATTCTGGTGAACTTGCACCGAATTAGTGACTGTTTCCCGTATAATCTGCATTCGGACAACTGTCTGAATGCCGCCATTGCCGATGTGGTATATAAGACCTTCGGTCCCATATGAAAATAAACTTTCATTTCCATAAAAGCGCCATCCAATGAACCAAAAGTGTGAACAAATGATTAAATAAAAATACATCATATATATTTTTAAGCAAACACATAATTTCTTAAATTTGATTAGTTTAAATAAACTTTGTAGATTTAAGCGTAAATTAACTCTTGGCGGAAAATAATTAATTATCTATCCAAAAAAAATTTAACTGCAGATATATATTACCCTTAAAACTCATTAAGACCTCTTTATCGATGTAACTCAAGCGCGAAAAATAAGTACTTATTTAACTAAATGTAGCAATTACTATGTCTCTCCAGAGCAAGGAAATAGAAATTAATTATAATTTTGTGTCGTACAGAAAATAAATCCCGGTAAAATTTTTAAAATTTCTATAAAGACAAAAATTTTAAATTATACGTTTTGAACGAATACTTAAATTCTTTAACGATTTCCATAAATTTAAATATGATGGTATTTTTCTATATGTCTGGAATAACTTTTCTATGATTAGCATCCTCAAACGTTTGCTTTCTTCAGAAATTTTTGTTTCATTGTTCGCGGCTAAACTATACATAGATGCGTGCGTGCGTACGTGTGTGTGTGTGAGAGAGAGAGTTTATATACATAATATATTTTATTTTTAGATATTGAATTTTCATAACTGACTTAATCCGAATGGTTACATATTTTTACTGAAAGAGACAAATTAAACACAAAACGTACAGATTTCTATTTCATTTAATTTTCTACATTATTTAGATTTTAATTACACGATTTTGACTTTGCATTTGTGCATAGTTAAAAGTACAAAAAAAATTTAATCTTCGTCATTTAACATTCATGCAATGCATTCTTAGGAAAAAAATTCCCCCCTTTTTTGAATTGTATACAATGAGAGTACTAATGGATATTAAACAAATGAAGTTTATTGAGTTCCATAAAAGAGAAAAAAGACAAAGAAATTACACTCGAACCTCCATATTATGAACCTCTTATTGCGAATTTTTCTACATAGCGAACTTTCTCCTGGAACCTAGAACCTTCCACGATTTCTTCGTAAAATGACATCCCAATAGCGAAGTTCATTTTCTATATAACGTACTTTTTTTCTTGTGATTCAATTTTTTTCTCCCTATTTTTAAAGCATAAAGGACATTGCTTTAAAATTTGGTATTCTTCCAAACAGCGTGTCAACTATTATAAAAAATCGAGATAAGTTACAAAATTATGATTAATCGAATTCTTGTTCAAAACGCTTAAGGACATGTGTCTATGAAGATGTCGACGAGGCAGTTCAGAAGTGGATAAACACAATGCGATATAAAAATGTTCCGATCTCTAGACCTTTCGTAATAGAGAAAGCCCTTCAATTTGCAAAGGCATTGAGATGTGACCAATTTCTAGGTTGCAATCGATGGCTAGAAAAATTGAAGAAAAGACACGGAAAAATACGCCTGAAGAGATTTTTGGTGCATGCAAAGATGTGCGGCGTATTTTGAAACAAAGCATTTTTTCAAACAAAATTAACAACTTTAGTGAGTCATTATATTTAAGCACGCGTGTGGTAGATGGATGTTTAGAATTTCTAGTTATAATGTAATGTATGTTTAAAATTACTTGTATGCCTTAAATTAGATATTATCCTTAAAATTCAGAACTTTTAATATAAAATGCTTTTCTTTAATGTTGAAAATACAGTATATTCCTCGACATTTTTTTTCTTGCTTTCCTCGTAGTTTTTCTTTCTTTTTTTTTGATGGCTAAGATATGCTAAATAAATAGATATTAATTTGAAAAAAGGTGTGTGAATGTGTATATATATATATATATATATAATTACTTTTTTTAATATAAAGTGTTTATGAATTTCATATTTGTTTTATGTGTTTCATAAAGTATATTAAAAGATGAAGTATATTTTGAATGATGAAAGATGAAGAAATAACGAATTTTCCACATAACGAACTGTTTTGGGGGATTTAGCAGCTTTGCTAAATAGAGGTGAGACTATATTTAGATATCTGAGATTTTTCTTTTAATATATACCGGGATTAAAGTTTATTATAGTTACTAAGAATTCTTACGGTTGTCTTCTCCATAGATAGAGGATTTATTTGTGTAGTGTTTAATGCAGAAATTCTCACAACATTTTACAGGCAAAAGAAAATGATAAACTTTAATAACCATTTCTGTGGATTTTTTCTCTTTTTTTTAAGGAAGAAAATAATATGTGCTTGTGAAAATTTATTTACATAAAATTATAAACTAATTCTGAAGAGAAGTTGTTCGTCTTTTGAAAATAAGAAAAATTGAACAACTATTATATGTATAAATACATGTAACATTTGAAAGGAACGGAAAAATTTTCATGAAATAGTTTTTTTATTCATTTATCAAGATAGCTTTTCAAATTCTATTAGCAATTAAAACCAATATCAACTGTCTGATTATGAATTTGATTGCATATATTTAATTCTTTAACTACTAAATCCTCCTTTTTTAGCTCAGATTTCAAATAGAGAGCAATGCGTGGGAAAGTTAGGCCAATGGTCATACATAGAAATGAAATGTGATTGGAATTTGAAGGTAGGTTGGATGATTCTTCCTGAGTAACTAACTGTTTAAGAGGAAAAATAAATATAAAATAGTAAGTAGAATTTCGGTACGTTATAGTTTTATATATATATATATATTTCTGTGTCATTATTTTTAAGTCCTGTCGCTTAAAAGTATAAAATTATTATATTATTTAACTTTCTCATGAACTTTTTAGATGTTTCAGGGAAATATTGATAAAATGCATTGTCTGAATTTTTTAGAATATGTGAAAAACAACTTATATATTTAACTAATATTTTCATTATTTTCCGTACGTGCTTTCGATTTCTTTCTCATAATAATAATAATAATAATTATGGAATAAAATTTTATTCAGGTACATGCGCCCAATCATCATGCTGATGTTAGTAAATAAGAATATAATCCACACATTTGTAGTAACGTACACAATTTAAATAATTCATATAAAACTCACGTTTGTATAGGTCAAGAATACTGTACTTATGTTAACACTAATTTCTTATTAAACTTTCATTTTTATAATTTTTTTCTTATTCTGAAAAACTTTGGCGAAGTATTTTGAAGGAATGGTAGCTATTTCAAGAGATTTTTGTTGTTTAGAGTTCATAATTACTGGGTTGTGTTTTTTTAAACTCACACACACACAACATATTCACTGAGGAATTTCCACAAACTATTTCCGCATTCTCTTTCTACGTGAGCCATGTTTCAAAAATTTAAATTACAGTCGTTTTGAAAGATATAAGTACACAGTTTGAATTTTATCTCGACCTAACGTACAAATAAAACTTCATTACAAAGCTCATTTTAATGTTATATTCTCAATTTCCTAATTTTAGAATGATAAAATTTATGTAACTTCCATAAAAATAATATCAAAATAAGTTTTTCTGAAACATTAATGTGACTATTTTGTGTGTTCAAAAGCCCAGACTAATCAGAGTTATTACTTTTCTAACTTTGTTGGAAATTTTTAGCTATTTTATGAAAGCTATTTTCCTTAAATGAAAGCTAACACATCACTTAATATGTCCCAGGCCTAACATATAGATGGTGCTACCTTCTAAATTTCCTAAACCTAACCAAATAGTACTAACTTTCAAATGGCACGCGTCAAAATTTCGTGATAATTTCTCGTTTAGTTGAAAAGTTACCGTGGTTTTAGTGAAGCAACTCTTGTTTGTTTAGAAACCATGGATTTAAAAAAATTCGTGTGTTAATTAAACATTGCTTTTTGATGGAAAAAACACTATTCAAGAAAACAATGGATTGATAAATGTTATTCGGAGTCTGCTTCATCGCAAACAACAGTTAAGAGGTGGTATTCCGACTTCAAGCGTAACCACACAGACACAAACGTCGCTCAACTTCCAGGTCACCTAAGTCCTGCAGTTGTTCCGGAAAAAATCAAAAAAGTCCATAAAATCGTTTCAGCCGAGGGCAAATTGAAGTTGCGTGAGATAGAAAAGAATTTAAAGGTATCATAAGGCAGTGTATTTGCTAATTTGCATGATCATTTGTCAATAAGAAAGCTGTGTTCAAAGTGGGTGCCGCGTTTGCTTACTTTCCATCAAAAACAACAAAGCATCGACGATTCAGAGCATTGTTTGGAGCTGTTTAAGCCAAATAAAAAGGATGGCTTTTTTTACGTAGTTATGTGACAACGGATGAAATATGGATCCATTACTACACGCTTGAATCAAAAGGATCCTCAGCTGAGTGGACAGCAGCAGGTAAAAGTCGTCCAAAGCGACCAAAAACTCAAACATCAGCTGGCAAGGTTACATCATCCGTATTTTGGGATTGTTTATTGCCTACCTTGAAAAAGGCAAAAAAATTCATAGTGAACATTAAATTGCGGTATTGGATCAACTGAATGAAAAATAAAGAAAAAACGTCCTCAAATACATAAGAAAAAAACTGTTGTTTCACCACGACAATGCTCCGTGCAACAAGACCATGAAAACGATGGTCAAATTGAAGGAATTGCGCTTTGAATTACTTTTCCACCTACCTTACAGTCTAGATCTGGTCCCCAGTGACTACTGGATATTTGCAGACCTTAAAATGATGCGACAGGAAAAAAAAGTTTGGTTTGAATGAAGAAGTGATTGCCGAAGCAGAAGCCTATTTTGAGAGCAAAGACAAAACGTTCTGCGAAAAAGGTATTTAAAAAATTAGAAGAGAGCTGGGCTCAATGTATCACCCTTGAAGGGAAGTATCTTGATAAATAAAGTTCAATTTTTTGCCTAAAAGTTGTCTTATTAGTTAGGCCCGGGACTTATTAAGTGACGAAGTAACGTGTCTTTCC
The DNA here is from genome assembly GCA_019973975.1 of Trichonephila clavata. Taxonomy (NCBI): domain Eukaryota; kingdom Metazoa; phylum Arthropoda; class Arachnida; order Araneae; family Nephilidae; genus Trichonephila; species Trichonephila clavata. The sequence goes on from BMAO01022880.1 coordinate 181,320, forward strand.
TGTACTAATCCTCTTGGGGTAAATTTATTTCTTTTTAACTGTTGTTCTATTGAAAACTTTCTCTTGAAGAAGGCGACCTGATTTATTCAAATGAATGGTTCTATTTAAGCATCGATTTTTAGATACTCTAGATTAGTTGAGAGTAGTTGGGTACTAGTCGAGAATTAGTTGACGAGTAATTTCTGGATGACCGAATAATGCTAACGATTAAGTCATAAGATAGTGATTAATAATAACAACAGGAGGTCATACAACTAATAACAGAGCTATGGTGAATTAGACCGTACACATCTAAAGTGTTCTGAGTGTGAGTGAATTAGATTATACTCAAATATTAAGAATCCTTTTTGTCACGTGATTGTTCTTATACTTAGAAATGTGCATTTCTTACCCTAAAATGATTTCAATTTAAGTTAGAGAAATAATAAATTGTAATTTGAACTGATTATGATTGAACTTTACTCGAACCCCCAAATACCAATAACCACTGCACGAGCAGGGTTATTACAATGTTTTACAATTAGATTATCAGGTTGTACAAAAAAATTATTTAATAATACATATAATCCTTTGGGTTTATTGGTATTTAACTATCATGAAAATTGAATTCATAGAGTAGAAAAAATGTCATTTAAAGTAATATTTTGTTTTCTAAATATAAATAAACTCTAAGTGCAGCTCTTTTTTAACTGAACGTTATTTCTAATTTGCCGTAATAATGCAATTAAAATTAAGAAATTTTTATAAAAGGAATTAATTTTGTGGAGCTATATTTGAATTGTCTTTGAGTTTTAATTTGATCCAAACAGAAAATTTGCCTCGTAACAGCCCTCGAATAAAGAATTATACATTATAATTAATTTTTAAGTTCCTACGGAATGAAATTAAATACATAATTCATTTCATGAAATTGAAATTCTGCACAAACATTTTCAAAGTGTTAAAACGCTTTTCTAAAGCTCGTTAACGGAACATTTGCTTATCAGGCAATTTATTTCGAATTCATTCAAACGTAATGCATTGAATGAAAGTATTTAATCTAGAAATGTCTAGAAAATATAAATTTAAAAATGCCTATCCACAAAGGAAAGTCTTGTATATTTTCGCTTTTTCTTCTTAATTAGAAAATATATATATAAAACTATATTTCGTAACTTATAACATTCTTATATAGGTCTGGGATGGAAATTTATTGTCAAAAAACAATCCTTTAAATACAGGATTAAATACAGGATACACAGAAGCATTATTCACAGAATAAATCTCAAAAGGCCTTCAAACCTTCTACGGCGTTCAGACACAACTATCAGTGTCAAAATTTCAAGTATGTTTAAGATTATTCGCAAACATTAGCTCTTCCTTCACGACCCCCTCAGGGGACTCACCTTCTTTAAGTGAGTACGGGTGTCATAATCCCGAGGTGCCCTAGTGATCTTTTCCTCTTCCCAAGGGGTTTACTGTCTTTGGTAAACACGGGTTTCACGAACCCGGGGTACCCTAGAGATCCTTCTCTATTTTCGACCCTTCATCTTGTCATTCCATTCGTCCTTTTCCTTTCCCGTCTGGACCACAGATTAAAATTTTTTCAATATACATGATTTTAATCTTAAATTTATTTATTGTGATTGTATTATATTAATATATATTGTTATTAACACAGTTTAGTTTTTATTTTAAAATGCGTTAATATGGCTCCTTTTTTATTTTCGATATTCGTGTTGTGTTTTACTAACACCGTTGCTTGTCAACCCGCATGTTTGCCATGTGCGGGGTCCCGTAAGGAGGAAAATGGTGTTCTGGGGATACCTTTGCGTTCCCTTTGGCCCATTCTTCGCTATAGATGGGAGGCAGGAGTGAGCCCGCTCCTGTCAACGGCTGGTGATAAGTTTGTTCGGAGACATTGCTGTAGGGTTAGTGCTGCAAATAAGGGGTGGCGGGTTTACCCGTTGGATCCTTACCCTGATGCTGTAGCACTATATTCTGGGTGTACTCCAGGTAAGCGCCGTGCCTGGTTTTTGCCAGATGACCGGCACACTGCCTCCCTTGTTGGACTCCGTGGTGGGTGGAGGCACGCCAGGACGAAGTTCTTTTTCAAGCATATGGATCCAAGTCAGCTGTGCCAAGGTAAAGGCTTTGTTTTACCCAATTTAGACGTAGATAAAATGCCACTCGAACACGATTTTTGATAATTTCCTTACCAGATAATGAGATGCGTACAAAATCTCCGTTTGCTATAAATAAAGCTCTTATTACTATAGGTGGTGAACCGAAGTCAGTAAAACGCTTAAGATCTGGTGACCTGCTTATTGAAACTTTGACGGCTTTACAAACAGAATCTTTTCTATTAGCGAAGACTTTTTTAAACTCTTCCGTAAATAAGAGTCCGCACAAAAATCTGAACTCCTGCAGAGGAGTAATTTCCGAAACAGACTTGTTGAGCACTCCTGAATCAGAGATACAGGAAGGATTTTCTGATCAGGGTGTGACACATGTTAGAAGAATCATAATTAAGAAAGATGCATCTGTTATTCCGACAAAACATTTAATTTTAACTTTTAACAGCCCTAAGCTACCCACAACAATTAAAGCCGCATACTTGAACTGTAAGATTCGCCCATACATTCCAAATCCTCTGCGCTGTTTCAAGTGTCAGAGGTTCGGACACTCTCAAACTTCCTGCCACGGTCAATTAACGTGCTCTAGATGTGCGTCTGCTGGACATTCTTCCACTGATTGCACTCTAGAGCCAAAATGTGTAAACTGCTCACAACCCCATCCATCGAGTTTTAAACTATGTTCTAAATGGAAAATAGAAAAACAGATACAAGAATTAAAATCAAATAAAAATATTTCTTACCCAGAAGCTCGTCAATTAATAGTCCCATAGATATCTCAAACATTCGCCCAGGCTGCTAAATCTTCAAAATCCGTTACTACTCAGACAGATGACAGTATTACAGAAATAAAATGTCCTCCAAATTTACAACCACCACCTTTATCTACTCCTTGTGTTTCCACATCATCTGCAGCCCAAGCAAACCTCTTACCATCCATCTCTCCAATAGCAACTACACAGCCACCTGCTGCTTTGTCTAATACCGTCACTAATAATATCTGTACTACTATTGAATCATCATCAAAGATATCTGCTATCAAATCCAAATCCGCTATTCAACCTACTACAGTTCGAAATTTAAAGCCAAATTTAAAGACTCGGGCGAAGGAAAAAAGTTTAGTAAAATACAATAAACCAAAAATAGAAATAAAACTGACGCCCCACAAACCGCGTAAAAGTGCACCTCAGCAGGAGTCATCAGACGAAGATATGATTATATACGATGAGGATGAATTCCATATACCTAATGTTTTAGTAAAAAATATGGAATATTCCAACATAACGCCTACAAGAGATAAAAAAAAGCAGGAAGTAATTGTTATACTGTTCCAAAACGTATGAAAATGATGACTTTTAACTTATTATAAGAAATTTCTATATGTAATGTTACATGTTTTAATTCAATTTTTTATTGATCTGTTTTGATCTGACCTTGTCAGATTTTGGGTGGGGATACCCCACTAAAAATAAAATGTTTTTATTGTTGTATTTTAAATGATATTTTATTTTATGCTATTGTTACGGTATTTTGTCAACATTTTAAAAATGCTTTTCATTTTTTAACAAAAGTTTGGCGCAGTATAGCCAAGATTGGCTATTGCGCCATTAAACTTTACAATCACTCACTTCCTACACGACAGCCGAAGTAATTACTAATAGCTGGTTGATTCTTTAACGGTCAAGACAATACTACAGTACAACGTCGTTTATCCGAATGTTAACTATCCGGAGCGTCAAATATCCTGAGCAAAGTTCGGACACGTTTTCGATCAGTGCAATGCTCAACAGTTGTTTCGCGTGAGGCCAAAAGTGATGGGAAATCCCAAGGTGAGGGATATTTGGGGAAATTCAGTTGTGTGATTTGGTAAACAACTGCGTGGAATATTAGATAAGTTTGTTCCCAAGTGAGGGGGTGTATACGTGTTCTTTTGTTGAGTTGTGAACTGCTATGGCTTCGAATTCAAAACGGAAGCGCAACGTCTTGAACATAGAGACAAAACTTGAAATATTGAACCATCTCGTAAAGGGAGAAAGTGGAGCGTCTCTAGCACAATTTTATAATGTTGGAAGGTCAACAATTTCTGATATAAAAAAAGGCCGAGAAACCATTTTAAATTTTGCGTCAAAACTTGACTCAGAAGATGGCGCAAAGAAAAGGAAAACCACAAGGGAAGCAAACGATGTGTTTTTGATCGTCTAGTCTACTTGTGGTTTTCACAAAGAAGGAGAAAAAGGGACCCACGATATCGGGCCAACTGTTGTGCGAAAAAACTCTGGAGCTTAACGAGAAATTAGGTGGTTCGGCTGATTGGTGTACAATGAACGAAGGTGTACAATGGTACAACGAAAAATAAGTGATTATTTTCCTTTATAAAGGTAAAATTGCGGCATCTTGCACCTATTTTGCTTTTTCTTCAAGCACATTTCCCACATGTGATGATTTTCAATATTTGTATAGTGCCCGATTTTATACTGCATGGATCGCATTCGGTTTTCGGTTATCCAAACAATCGCGTAACCGAACGTTGTCCGGTCCCAATTGATTCGGATAAACAACGTTCTACTGTACTCTGCAACGGTCAAAACAAGACAAACTGAGAGATTCTCTATTTATATAGTCTGCACAGATTTTTCTCGATAAATCCTCTTACGTCATAGATCGTGATATTAGTAGATTTCTTTAGTAGTTTCTAGAAGAATTCATATGGTCACGAACTCGCCAAAAATGATGTCAACTTGGCTTTATCGTCAAGATTTTGCTAAATTTCCATTGAATCGCCATTATAATGTAAGGAATGGCGTTGCTTGCGAATTTAACAATTTTACATAAAAATAAAAACAACAGAAAATAATACTAATGTATTATTCATTCAGATATAAATTATTTACAATATTTTTAAGCATTCATTGCACAAAGTTTGTAACAATATAGATATTTTTATTTTGCAATTTCATATTTAATAGTATTCAAATATTTTTATTCATTCAAAGGATTACGCTACTGTAACTTTTAATTATTTATCTTGATAAAATGCAAAAATAACTATTAAAAAGATACGCTAAAATAATTTAGAAAAAAAGAATAAAATGAGCTCGTTTTTTAAAGGGGAAAATATCACAAAATATTATCAGATATTGTTTTTGCAAACTTATATACGTCAAAATCTGAAGCATGTGTTATCTACCTCAAATTATTGTTCCAGTATGATTTATTTTTTATAAATAAGAAAAAGCTATTTTCAATGAGAATATTACTATTGGAAAAATGTATTCTGAAGCATAATTTGTACTGTTTTATACAAAACTTTATTTTATAAAACTTAAAAAATCAGAATAAAATGTCTAAGAAATCTCATTGCTTTATTGAAATGTATTAACTCATGAACTCAATTGTTTCATACGTGTTAAGATGACTGACAACCATAGTCTATTCTTGAAAAAGTGTGCAAATTTATATATATATATATATATATATTTGATATTTATAATGTCACAGTTGAATTAGAATATACGTATACAATTGTTTTAAAAATATTATTACAAGAAAATATTATTTAAATGCAAATTGTGTTTTACAAAATGTTAAAAAATAATAACATATTTTCAAAACATTCTCCTTTTATGAAAAATGCTCTATAAAAACAATATTTTGCCTTTATATACATGTAAGACATCTATACCTCGGCTTAACTAGGAGTTTTAAAAAATTCACATTATTTTAGAGATACGATCAATTGAAATAGTAATGGACGTTTTTTGTTAAAATTTCTCTACTCTGATATAATAAAATATGAGTAAATCCCCTTCTAAATTGTGCATATCATAACATTAGTTCAACTTTGAAGCATTTTTCATAACCGGAAAATATTTAGAAAGTATGTTATTCTTTCTTCATTTTTTGCCAAAAAATTGCATTGATATAATTTTTTCTAATATTAATATTCTTAAATAATTTTATATGTATATTCCAATTCAAATGACACTAAATATAAAAAAAATTATGCATTTATACGTTTTATGAAAATTACGATTCTAAACTTAACACATCACCTTAAGATATCCAACTACCCTAAAATTGTGAATTTTGCCAAAAATTGACAGATTCTTTTAATAATTTTATTTTATAGGCTATTTTATTAGCTTTATAAAAATGCTAAGTTTATCATTTTCCGTTCACTGGAACAAAAACTACAAATGTTTTAATAAAAGCAGATACCATTACTTTAAGAGCAAGATATGTCCTACTTTAAAACGCGTTTTACTCGAAATGTGTTTCTTTGAAAATGCTCAAACGGGGCCAGCGATTGCTAAAACATTTTTCGAAATAATCAACTGAATTTTTTTGTGTGTGTTCTGTATAATAGTAGACGTGTTTTATTCTTCAGATTTATCAATCACTGTTTTATTATAAAATGTACAGTCCTTTATGTTAATGTAATCATTATTTTTTAAGCAATTTTACTTAATAACTAAGATACAGTGCTCTAGTTTTTGTAAAAATTAAAATATCTCTTATCCTGAAGATCATTTTAAAAATGAATAACATAGCAACACATCAGAATTGAAAATTTGTTCATTAACTTTTGGTACAGAATGAGCCACATTTATGTTATTTTTGTAAATTTGTACCCATTTTTTTCCATTTTAGAAATAATAATTCCTTTTTCTCTTCTTAATTTTAGCATATTTCTCTTAAAATGTACTCTAAAAATATCAAAAAAATCCCCATATCTACATTTTTTCAAAAAAAAAAGCTGTCGCAAATAGTCGGATACCTTAAATAAGGTCGTTTTTGTTAATATAATACCAACTAAGAGTTATTAAAATTACATAATTGTTTTCCCTATCTTTATTCTAAATATTATTGAGCACTATATTTATGTATTTTATTTAAAGGAGTTTCTAAGCAGGATTACTAAGTTTTCGGTTAGTAATCCTGCATTTATAAGATAAGTTTATTTTATGACTAGCTTTCATCCCATGGATTGATTATAAGATGGGAGTTATTCATCACAGAATGTGCGTCGAATATGTCAATATGCTAGAATATAGTTTATTGATGAACATCAGAAGCAGATGGTCTTTTAATAGCCATTCTCTAAGCTAGTCTCTTCGAAATTCGATAAAGGAGACTTCAGGGAGAGAAATGAGCGAAAAACCAAACAAGATTTAAAGATGGCTACCGGGAAGACTCAATTTGTTACATTATTGAATGTTACTTGGCCTCAAGAACTCATTTGCAGATAGAAAGAATATCCGAGTTTATAATCGAATTATTATGTAGCGTGGGAATAAGAAGTCCCCAAAACTCGATAATTTGAATAACATGAATCAATATACTGTAAAACAGGCGTCGGCATGGAATTGGGTACTTTCGCGATGAAGGATTTTGCCTTCTAGTTTTGGAAGACACATTGTTTGTTTTCGAAAGTACTAACTTTCATCGCAACAAAAGACACTCTAACGATTGTTTGCTTGAGGGGAATGTAAATTCGAATAATTAACTTAATCTAATTTAATATGAAGGGAAAAATAAAAATATTTAGTTCGGAATTATTTTTTTTTCTAGCACATGAGGGATTCTCACTCTTTATATATGTATTTACTTTTCTTCTGCAATTTATTCAGATGATTTGAGCTCTTTGTTGATTGAATGTTTTTGTAAGGCAAATGTGTTATGTATTCTTTAAATATTGTCATTTCCTTTTATTTTTGTTTTTACCATTATGCGTTTAGTTTCATATCGATATTTTTTGTTTTCCTCTAAACAAATCTGCTGCTAAAGAAATTTTTTTTCAAACTTCGTTGTCTTTTAAATAGCTTAAGTGGGAATTAATTCAGACATTTACGAATTAAATTAACTTTTGTTATTCATTGTTACGTAAAATAGATGCACAATGTTAATAAAAGAAATGTAAAGAATGTTTTTAAAATTTGAGGCAACTATTAAATTCGCATTAAAATAATGCATAATGAGCTTTTATAAGAAACTTCATTATTTTTAAATAATACTTAACATAAAATTTTCGTAAATTAAAATTAAATTCCGATTGATTTGTTGACGTTTCTTTGAAAGAATTCGACAAATTACTCAAATTGAATTATATTAAGTCATATGTACGTTTTAATTTTATAATTTTCATACGATACTAATAACTTTCAAACACATTTGCCACCCACAGATTCAATTTTCCATCACTTAAGCATAATTTTATCTCAGAGTATTGACTTATACTCTTATTCACAAAAAATTTTAATTTCAGTTTTACTTCAAGGTCTTGTTAGACTTTATCCATCCAGTATTTTGGATTTTCCCCGTTTGTCCAATATTACAAGACATCCCAAAGTTAAAACCAAAACATTTGAACCATACTTAAATACCCGGCCAGTTATAACTGTTAAAATTTTGTATAGTTAAATACACGTTTAGCAAACTTAAGTAACAGAGAAGAAATAAATTCAGATTACTGTGTGATAATGCATTGCTCGTGTCGAGCTGCCAAAATAATCTACCTTATAATTTGTCGTTAAGTAATAAGATCATACATTTTTCAATATTTTTAATTTGGTTTACCATCGAAATCAGAACACAGCATTATTAACGATTCCAGGCTTGGGCCAATTGTACCCATGACTTAAATGTGTCAGTTTATGAATTTGCTTCTAGGGAACTTTGTTTCGTTCTCGACTCAGTCAATAAAATCATAATTCAAATTATTTGAATGATCAAATGTCATTCGCGGACAAATTCTCTAAAAAACTGTAAATTTTGAACTACATGCCAACTTAAAACAGTGGCAAGACTGCACTAATATGTCATGTCCGTCGTCCATGTATGTCGGCCTAGATCTATCACCATGCACCATCATTTTTCACTTAGTCAGAAGGTGGCAGTCGGTAGAATCGGTTTAGTTTAGGTTTGTGAGATTGTGAGCCCTAAGGACTAAGGTATCCAAGACTACCCTAAAATTGTAAATTTTGCCAAAAATTAAAAAAAATATTTATGATTTTATTTTATAAACCATCCTATTAGCTTTATAAAAATACTAAGTTTAATATTTTCCCTTCACTAGAACAAAACCTACAAGCGTTTTAATAAAAGCAGATGTCGTTACTTTAAGCAAGATGTCATACTTTAAAACGCGTTTTTCTCTAAATGTGCTTTTTTGAAAATTCTCAAACGAGGACAGCGATTGATAAAAAAAGTTTTGAAAATAATTAACTGTGAGATTTTTTGGGTATATCCTGTATAATAGCATAAGTGCTTTAACCTTCAGATTTATCAACCACTGTTTTATGACAAAATATACAGTCCCTTATGATAATATAATCACTGTTTTCTCTTAAGCAATTTCATATAATGACTAAGATAAAGTGCTCTAGTTTTTGTAAAAATTAAAATATCTCTTATGCTGAAGGTCATTTCAAAAATGAATAACATAGCAACACATCGGAATTGAGAAACTGAATATTTATTCATAAACGTTTGGTATAGAATGGGCCCCGTTTATGTTATTTTTTACAATTTTCATCATTTTTTTTCCATTTTAGTAATAATATTTTCTTTTTCTCTTCTTATATAATTTTGGCATATTTTCTTAAAATGTACTAAACATATCTAATAACCACAAAAAAATCCCCATATGTTTGTTTTTTAAGAAAAAAAAAGTTGTCGCGAGTAGTCGTAAAACTTGCACAACTTTCATGATTTCAATGCACAGAATTTTTCATGCTAGAATTCTCCCAATTTTAAAAAATACATATATTCTTCATCTGATGAAACTTCTTTAAAAAGACAAAAATCTCAGTTTAAAATATTTCTAAGTAAAAGAAAATCTTTTTATTTCATAATTTATGACACTGTAATTGTTGCTAACCGCCTCTGTTGCTTTTACATACACAAAAATTTAACTTTAAATTTCGAATAATTTTTAACTCGAAATTTATTTGATTTCAATTTGCAAACTATATTAATATAATAATGTTTAGTTATTCTATTTAATCCAAGCAAAGATTTTCTACCATATTCTTCTTAAAATGGAGAAATTATTTTTTTGAAAAAAGTTATACTACGTTTTTTTGCTAAATTGGCTCTTCTACAAACTCCAAAACTGCTGAAATTACAAAAATGAAGCTTGAAGCAAGTTTTTTTAAAAAACTTCCAACAATTCCTTTAAATCACTTTTATTCTTTTATATCAGAGATATTTATTAGGTATTCCCTAATATTTTGTATCAGATGAGAATTTAAATATTATTCATGGATTTTATTGAAGGAAACTATATATTTTCCCCCATTAGATTATAAACATAAAATTCTGCATCTGTAAATCAACTAATTCTTGACGTAGTACGAAATAGGAGCACTTAAGCGCTCACGTTTGCAAAATGAAGATATGCATCAAGTAAATGGAATGAGACTGAAAAAAGGCAAGAATAAAATTATATTTATTAAGAAAAAATGTATTTTATGCAACTGTAAAAGATCTATATTTTATTGAGATAAGCTTAAAAGGTAATATATGTTGAGTTATGTGTGTTAATATCGCGAATAAAAGGCTTATCCAGACAAAAATAAATCTTTGTTTAGTGTTGCAGTTGTTTTAAGTTTGCACTGGAATTATAAAAAAGTTATTTATGAAAAGAATTCTTTCAAAGCGAATGTACAGAAAATACTTATTTCATTGAGTTAAGTCTAAAAATGCAATATTTTCAAATCGCATATGGAAATAATGTGAACAAAAACTCTTACTTATACAAATGAAAAAGTTTGTACAGTTTGAAAGTCATTATGGAAAAGAAATAATAAATGCAAATTCGTAAAAATTATTGAACTTCTCCTCGGAAAGTTGGAGAAATAACGTCGCCTAAGCCTACTTTCCTAACAGATGGAGAAACGAGACTTGTCTTAGAAGGAATACGCTAATGCCAATAAATCAAATTCCTTCTTCAGACGGTTATTAGGAAACATAATGCGTCTTTCCTTTCTCCAGATCGCAGCTGGTTTCTCTTTCTTTCCCAGAATGGATGAAGCAGCTGCAACTCAATACTAATGAGTTCTAAACTAGAATAAGAAAGTTGTAATATAAGTAACATTATTAGTATAGGAAAGGAAGTTTATAGAAAGTTTATGTAATGAAATTTTGATTAAAAAATTTGAATAACAGTTTGTAGCAAATTATTTAATAGAATACATAATTGTTAGTTTATAAACCCACTAATTTTCCATAATGAAAATATATCGTGGGAACTTAATTGTCATTTAATAAATTTAATGCTCAAAGTAATTGCGTACGCGCATTAGAATCTTCATTATTGCCTACTTATTTAAACACGTGACGAGCGTTATTTTACCTGCAGCAACATCCTCTTTATGGGGAAATTGAGTTTTACAGACAAAGGTGTCTCCCTAGGGTGAATTTGAAAAATAAAACTATGGCAAGTTTTTAAAGATGTTACTAAGATTACCACATTGACGTTTTTTCACTCTTGGAGAAACATTTGGTGAAAACTACGATATAGACAAGGAACCATCTAGAAGGCTCTAGGATTGATCTTTCTTGAATTAGCTTGATGCTACGTAAAAGACCTTTGAAACAAAGTTAAAAAAAAAGTCCAGTCATCTATTTCACTTTTCCATTAATAAATGTGTTTTTATTTTTAAAAAAATGGAGTTGTCGGCTGATTTGCTCTTACACAAATTTGTAACATTATTAACATCGCACTTCAAAGCAACACGAGGGAAACTGATAAGAAGTCTCCTAATTTTGAGCCATGATCTAGCGACGCGGATGACATTTGAGCTGGCTCTCTACTTTCCGAAATTCCGCACTACACCATCGTGAAGACATTAAGTTTCGACGGATTTAATCCCAAAGAGGTTCGTGGTAGTCCATTAGTGGCTCCAGGATCCGAACCTGCGATTTCGTGACCATGACCATACGGATACAATGGCTGTCATATTTTTCATGAATGAATTTCTAAGCCTTAATTCAAATCCGTAATGTAGAGAGAGCTCTGTATTTCTTTTTATTATTATTATCCTTAAAGTTTCAGTTGATAGATTGACTATTAATGTTTCCCTATCTGGGAAACAGTGATGGCTTAAGACTTCTTCTAGCTCTGGCCCCTGTGCAAAAACAGGCATCATCTGTGACCATTTTCAAGTAAACAGTATAGAGCGCACATTGTCAAATACTCGTACTAAAGGTAACCTATAACAAATAAATGGGCGGGAATCACAATCTCACAAACCTAAGCCCAAATCGACTCGACCAACTGCTGCCTTTTCACTAATAAGTAATGGGGGGTTGACCCCTAGACATGGATAAGACATAATAAAGGAGACTTTGTTGCCAGTTAGCATAGAGTTCGAAATTCGCAGTTTCTCAGAATAATATTTGTCCGGGAATAATATTTGGTGACTAAAATTATACTCGCGAATCACATTATCTTATTGATGATGAGTCAAGAACAAAAAGACGCCCCTTTCCGAGGCCGGATAACAAATTTCGGGCCCGATTTGTTCATGCCTAGAAAGGTCACTTCATATACCGATCTCCTACAACATATTGAGCTTTATGCTCAAAGCAAGAAAGATCTTTCTCAAATAAATGAGCCGTCTTCTGCTCATTCCCAGGACCCCATTACTGCAACCCGGCCCGGATTTACCCCACCGGAACCCAAGATGGACTGGAGCACTGAGAACGAACAACTCCCGGAACCTCCCTGGAATAACAGCCCGACTGAAATGCTACTTAAAGACCCAAGACTGACGAAGGAATATACAGACCGCTGCGAATACCACAACGACTCGGAAAAACTCCTTGAAAGTATGCTTGACCGCGCAAAATTCATCAGTGAAGTAATACAACAAGCACAGCAAGGCACCGCAAACTGGGATACGAACTTCATAACCCAGAGACAGAAGGACATTGAAGATTTAATGACAATGATCGAACTCGTACAGGGTAAGTTAGCTCCGTTTTATCCTTGCCCTAAAACTGATTGCCACGATCATTTAACAGATCCTGACTCCGTCTGGCAACTCACGAAAGTGAGAAAGACTCACCCCCTCCCCCAAACAAGTAATGCTAGTAAAAAGAAAACTGATAAGGAAGGTTTCACCTCCCCATCCAAAACTAAAAGAGTAAAACTAACCGATCACCCCAACGTTAGTACTGATAACCCAATTCCGATATCCAATAAGTTCGACGCTCTCGCAACAATGGATACTGACCCCCGATAACTACCGAAGAACAGATACCCACCCCCAAAATCCCTCCAATTATGCTCAAATACGAAACAAACTACTCCAACTTAACAGCCGACCTACTCTCAAAATACCCCGATTTAACTTTTAAACTTGCCGGAGATTTCTTAAAAATCTTTACTTCGAACCCAGAACATTACAGTCAAATTACAACTTACCTAACAGAAAAAGGACAGCAATACTATGATTTCCCTCCCCAAGCCTCCCGCCCCAGAAAAATCGTTATAAAAGGACTCCCGATATCTACTGATATCGATGAAATAAAAGACGAACTTACAGACCAAGGTTTCACTGTTATAAAGGTGGCCCAACTCACAAAATCAAAAACAAAACATAAGCTTCCCATGTTCATGGTGGAGCTTACCGCAAAACCCGACTCCCCCGACATTTTTAAATTAAAGACTTGCTGCCACTTAATGGTAAAAATTGACACTTTTAACAGACGGCCGGGGATTACTCAGTGTTACAATTGTAACCTGTTTAATCACTCGTCCAAATACTGTCACATGCGCACTAGATGCTTAAAATGCGGACAACAACACAGAACCAAAGATTGTGAAATTAAAGAAAAATTAGAAAAGCCAACATGCATCAACTGCAAAGAAGTGGGCCACCTGGCCAGCTCATTTAACTGCCCCAAATACCCCCAAATCAAAAAGAAAACCGAAAAAGCCCAAAACCCAAATGAAAATAAAAATACATTCCCAGCAAATAAGGACGCGGTAAAGGATTTTTCCTATGCCAACGCCCTCCAAGGAAAAAATTCAACACACAACCAAACCCCACAATCCAACACACAGACAACTCAAAATCAAAATTACCCTCACCCCACTGATACCGAAAACGCAAATGAAAAGCCCTTTGGAATAATGGATGCAGTCTTCGAAATTAAGAAACTCTTCGCTGATTACCCATTCCTTCTGGAATTGGGGAAGCAGTTGAGAGCGGTAAAGGGAAAAGATAGGATAAATGTGTTCTATGAACATGTTATGCGAAATTACGAGTAGTTCATTCTACTCCTTTTCAAAAAGTAAAGATAAACCCTTAAACCACGCCCTCGGGCGCACTCGAGCTTCCAATGGGAGCCGAGTTGCCCGACAAATAGGATAGCTTGCTGTCCTACTTCTGAAGATTTTTACTTTCCGGGCCATGTAGAACCACCTGATTTTTCCCCAAATTTCCAGAACACCCACTGACATCCAGATACCCCCCCCCTCGATAAAAAAAGTCTCATTAAATATAAAAATATCATTTCAAAAAAGGGCAAACTATAAAACGAAAGCTAACACCCAAATTGAAAAGAAAGGGAGAATTATGATCTCGGCAGAGATCGAGCGCTCCAATTTTGTATTATCAACACCTGCTCAGAAGATACACTAGGGCAGTGCTTCTCAAGCTTTCAATATTTGCGACCCAATTTACAATCATAATTTTCATCGTACCTCTCCCTCCCCCTCTATAATAACTTTGTATTAAATGCAATAATAATGAACTTTGACCCTAAAGCTACAATGCAACTTTAATTATAAACCCTACAAATTATCAAGAAATGTATTAAATTTAGTATATAGTTTTGTATATGACAAACCCATGAGAGTCATTAGTAAATATTCAATTTCTTATTAATTTATTATTGATAAATTGATTATCAAATACTTTACGTAGTACTGATTTATTTATAAGTGCATTATAACAGAGAGTATTTTTTATTTCTTAGTACGCCAAAATGTATTTTAATTTGCTTCCTTTCTGTAAAATCAATGATGTTTTTTAAATAATATTTTTCAATTTTTCGATATGCTCGTGCCCTCCACGTGGAGTTATAACGTCCCCCTAGGGGGGTGCACCCTACAGTTTGAGAAACGCAGCACTAAGACTATTATAGTGTCATTAAAAATATTAAACCGTTATAGAGAGATCCATACTACTTACGTAAAACATAAAATTGCTTTGCCTTTTTTTATTTCTAATGAGGCTGCAGATTGAAATTTTACTATTGCAGGCCTAGTACATTCCCCGAAAGCTGGTATCTCTTTTGTGCGGTACCCTATGGATGGTATACCAATCACCGTAAGTAATTTTTACCCCTGGTTTCCACCCTAGAAGGAAGACCCTGAGCTCTGATGATGCAAAACTATTCTGAACTTTAATTTTGCCGAGAGCACCCAAGCTAAACAGCCACTCAAAAGATCTTTTACATGCTTCATGATCATACGACATGGGCGCTGTTGATTTCTTTCATCATGAAAACACACCGATTTGGGCCGAGGTCGAAACCGCAAGCTTAAGCGTGCAAGGCTAGTGCCAAACCACCCAGCCGGTGTGCCTAAAAATTTACTAGTATATAAAACTAATTTCATTGACTACAGAAACATTGTAGGTAAGTAAAACATTGTGCATTCACTTTCATCCATGTAAATTGAATCCACACGTTAATGTATCATACATTAGTAAGCATACTGGTTAACTCATTTAATTTTTATCAAACGAATACATAAAAATATTGATGAATAAAATAGGGATGGAATCTTTTTCTGATATTTTAAGATACATTAGCATTCTGTACAGACAAATTTTAAGAAATCTAAGTAAACTATGATGGGAATAACTGGAAAATTAACAAGAGCTTCTGGCACAATGGAATAATTTTGAGTAAGAATCACAGCTAAAAGGGGAAACAGTTGTTGAATTCGATATTTTTTTTTTGGATAAAAACAGAATAAACAAATCGTGTGTGCATAATCATTAACTCTTTCTGTCAATTATTTAGCTAAGTGTAACGTATCTTACCCGAAATTAATTTATCTATAGATTCAAGAGGTTTAAAGTGCAATAGAAAAAAATTATATTTTTTTAACAAATCAAATGTCTTCACGGATATTTATTGAAATAAGGATATGAAATTTTTAGAATAGGGGGGTATAGAATGGTAATAAATACTTAAACCCAAACCATATCCATAGTAGCATTTGATACTTTAAAATGAATTTTTGCGAAATGAAAAACATTATAAAAATAATCCGGCATAACCTAATAGAAATATTAAATGAGGAGTATTATTACAAACTAAATAACTTACTATTTTATGATCCACATAGTCTGTTTAAGTTTAAAATCCGGAAAACTTAGGAGATTTAAATAACAGCCTTTTAAAGTTAAATTAAATATAATTTTAATATTTGTATGTATCTTATATTCAGAACTAATGTGATAATTTTCATTCAAAATACACATTTTTATTGATACGACTTAGTTTCAAGTGTAGAGTCAATAAACATTTTATGAAATAAATATTAGCTTAGAACTAGTTTTGAAGGTAAACTATATTGAGGTGCAATAGCGGCGTTACAACCAGAAGATTGAATTACATTTCTACTGTTTTATATTATGCATTCAAAATATTATCAATGTGAAAAGATTATTTCTCATGCGATGCATTACCCTTTTACATGCAACTTATAAATCTATGCTATAGATTTGTGATAAATATTGAGACAGAATGAGGAAATTCTATTTGATAATTCAGTATGACATGAAAAGTTTTATTGAATTAAATTGGATTTTCGTACGGTATTTACATTCAAAAAGGCATTTTTTTCTGATTCAACACTACAATTATATATATTAATGAAATTTGTGTATTCGTGCAATTTATATCGCTATCAAATTAAGATACAAAAAGATTTTAATAAACTTACAAGAAAACTTTTAAACTATAGAAAAGGAGAGAGAAAAATGAAACAGAAAAAAATCGCGCATTCATGCATTTATGAAAAGTAATGAGAATTTCCAGAAGCTCTCGGTACGCTCCTAATAAATTGAGTATAAAATTCATATAATCTACACAGTTATAGTCAAGGTAAAATCATATTTGAACCGTTTGATGGTTAAACCTATTGAAATTAAGAAACAAAAGGCGGAGGAAAAAATTATAAATGGCCTAATGTAACCATCGATACATGTAGTATAAGTTAACCTTTTTTATGGTCTCAAACTTTGTTTTATGTTTAAAAAATTTGCGTTGAAACATTTACAAATAATAATTAATCTGCTCTTTTGATGACAATATTTTAAAAAGAAAGCCTTTGAGAAATTCGTAGAGGTATAATCAATGTAGAGGTATTTACCGGGGGGAGAGCTAAACACCCCAGTACCTTTATTATGGCTCAAAGTATCTGTTAAAAACTGAACAAGTTTTAAAAATTTACAATCGACATCTATGATGGCCATGCTAAACAAGATATTGTAAACAGTATTACACGAAATTTACTATAGAATATAACTGAATGAAGTGCCATTAAAAAAGGAGCATTGTGTCGTTGTATTCTTTAAAAATAATCGTGCAAATATTTATTTTAAATGAATAACCACACTAAGACAAAACAGAATGCTGAAATATATCGTGAAGAAAATTCACTTCAGGAGCCTCATAAGCAGAACGAGCAAGAGCCTGGAATTGAATGTCTCAGCATTTACCTCCCTGCTATGACTCTATAAACTCGATTTTCAACCCCGGAAGCCCAAGGCAAAGCTATTACTTAATCAGCAAAAGAAGGCCGTAGGGCGTGTCGCAGAGACAGATTGTAATAGGATATTCAAGACTAGAATAATGTTGTTTTTAACATTGAAGCGATGTTTTGCGCACCCCATTGTTAGCTGGGTATATAATGTTGTTGTTTCTGATGCCAAATTATCACCGTGGCAAGTGGCTAGTTTTACGTCTGTCGTTATCCGCAGTTTTGAACACCGTTTAGGTACGTTTTGGCTTGGTTCCACTCCTGTAGGTGGTCAGGGTTTCCCTCCTATCTTCCCTTTCCACCAATCTCTCCAGAGGATTTTCGTTTTGACGAATATTTACTGTGAACCCACCCCGCTCAAAGAAAAAAAAAAAGAAAAAGAAAAAAAAACACTACATATTCAAACATCCACTCCTTCTTCGGGATTTAAGCCCAGACTCTAAGGAACAGCAATCAGCGTCATAAACCACTATACCAGATGGGCGGCTGTTTGGTGTTACAAGCAAGAAACGTTTACTGCATATTATTTAAAGCACTTTGTGCAATTTAAAACATTTGCCATGATTTAGTAGTCTATGAGTGATGAGGCCTTGTGACAGAAAAAATAAATTCTGAAGTATACAAGGTGATGTACTTGTACATTTTATGATCTCATTGGAAGATATATCAAACTATATGTTTCTGAATCTTGCCGCTTGTCAGACATCACCTGCTTAGATTAAGAACTATAAAATTAAACAACATTATTCGTCAGACTAATTCTCTTAATGTAAACCCTATAGAGAATATTTGTGTTATAAAGATCCAATATATATAGAAATGTGTGAGAACTAAATATTTTATCAATTCAAAATGTTTTTCTTTTGGATGAATTATGCTATTTTGCATGTTATTCTAATTTCCTCAATTTCTAGAAAAAATAATTTTAAAAAATTTGGATCATCACATATTTTTTTCATTAAACTCGTCTGCAAAAAATGTAGAATAGAATACTGTATTTTAAAATTCTCAAGCAATAGTTCCTACCAAATTTAATATAAATCCCCCACAGTTGCTTCAGTTTTAAATATTCATCCATTTTGAATTGGAGTTAGAGTGCATATACGAGTAAGTATTAGTGCAAAGTCAGTGTATGATTTGTTGCCTAAATACCAAAGTCAAAAAATTTTCTGTAAAAATATAGTACTAAAAGGGTCTCTTAACATTTCCGAATCAGATGCGTTTGTTTTCTTAGATGTGTGAATAAAGTATGTGTGTGTGTGTGTGGGCGTGTTCTTATCATTTCCGTGATGTTTATTGAGCACTCAAATAAGGCGCATTGCATTAAAAGAAGTTCGATTTAAGTATAGCGAATTTAAAAAAAAAAGAAATGATTTATACTCTAATATCGTAAAAAAGGTAGTACAAAATATGTATATTACTCAAAGAGAAAGATCTGTCCTATTGGTGTACGTGACAAAACATATTTTTTGTGGATTTGTGCAATGTAAATCAATACAAAAATGAAAAAAAGAATTATGATTTTGGGAGTGAATGGAGCTTTTTAAGTGCTTTGTCAACGCAGAAAGAGTGTTAAAACATGATTTTTAAGCACCTTTTTTTATTTTTTTATTCGCAAAATAAAATGAGTTTTTTTTTCTCAATAATTAAAAAAATATTTTTAAGTTCTTCTGCAGCTCACCAAAGAAATTAGCAAAATCCAAAGAATTCCTGTGTGCTGTAGTTGTTCTAAAATCAAATTCCACAACATAACTGAAAATTTTATATAATAAAGGATTGCTAAAACATTCCATCAAAAAATTAGTTAGAAATATTATACTGACTGAATTTGAATGTGTCATATCATTTGTATTTCAATCTATTAAATATTAAAATTTAAAATTTGTTGATCTGTTATTAAAATTTTATACCGTAACTTTGAATTTATACTGGTTGGCTCTTGAAAGCAAAACTTGGGGGTTTCAAAAATAAATACAATTCAAAAACATCATCTAAAGTATAATCATAAACACAATTGTCAATTAACATTCAGAAAACTAGATCAAGAACATGCATTTGCAAGATAAAATTTCATGCAATATTTTGTTTTACTTTTCATATTTTCCAAGCATATCCACCGATGAATAAGCATGAAAATCTGCTCATTTATTAAAGCAAAAGTTTTAACTTAAACTTTTTATCAATGCCCGTAATCACAATCTAAAATTGTACTTTTTAAGATTAGGTCAATCATATTTGAACAAAACATAGAGAAAGAGCAGAAATAACAATACATGTAAGACAACTTTAATAACGATGCACAAATTTTAAAACCTATTTTTTAAAGAAAGGAGAAAACACTGATATGGAAATGTAGTTGAAATTAAAAAATTAATGTAAGTATAGTTTTCATCAAAAAATGAATGGAAGTGTAGTTTTCAAAAAGATTGTGTTAACATTTCTATTGGTATTGAATCAGCTACAACTCTTTTTTATTAAAAACACACAGCCACCTAAGAATAATTTTTAATGAAACACTGTATTTCCAAACTGTTATTTGTTTCTTTTTCCACTAATTTTTTGACTAATTTGACTAAATGCTTATTTATTTTAAGCAATTGAGTGATTATATTCAACAGATGGGTCCGTTAAACTTTCAACTGTAATAAAAGATTTAATAGGGCCATATGCAATGGACTTGATTAATAACTACTGTCCAGTTAAGTAACTATCATTATGTAACTACCATTATTTAAATGGCCTAATTTATTTCATTATAAATGCACTCTAAAGAGAGGAAGTTGACTATCAAAGCTGTTATGTATATATTGGTACATTAATTTTACAAACTCATGAGTCTAGTCTATTGTATTAGTGTTTTGAGAGTACTGTCTTATTTTAAAACAAAGAATTATTTTTATTGCGCAAAAAAAAATTTAGTTTTCAACTGCCGTAATGAAATTACATGGAGTAATATGAGAGTTTTTTTAACTTAAATTCGTTCAACAATAAAACAATAAAAGGTTTGAGAATAAAATAGCCGTGAGTTCGAAATCTTTCTTTCGGCACAGTTTCATTTTTTAGTTTTAATAAACCAATCCGAATGAATATTGGCAGATTAAGTTCCCATTTAAGCATTGCACTATTAGGTAAGTAAATTTTGTAGTAGATAATTTTGTTTTACTGCCTATAAAAGGGAAATAAAATATACATCTGATACTCAAAAGTTTCAGTATACATGCATGGTGAACTTTTAATTTCCATTTTATGTCCATTTTTTTATTATAAAACGAATGTGTAATTCTGAAATAATAGAGAGAGATATATATACTATAAGTTCAATATCAAACACTCCATTTTTACAAATGAATACAAGTTTTAAAAAAAAGTATTTAATACTAAAATTACAGCTTTATGGTTTTTATCAGATGGCAGAATATTAAAATTAAAGAGCAAATGTAATAATTATCAGTAATATCATTAAAGCAAACGCAACATTATAAAGCTATAAATGATTTATAATTTTATTTTAAGTATTTGTGTAAGAAATAAATCTTTTATAATTTCAACAAATAGAAGGGTCTGGAATTGAAAATGCATCTATAAAAATGAATATTTATAAAAACTAAACCAACTTAATAATTTTTTTAAAAATTCATCCTTTCAAGAGGAGTATATAAAATAAAAATAAACAAGTTTATTATTATGAAAGATTTTCTTTTCAATGGAACAATTAGTCACTGATTGAGGATTCGGATTCTAAATGTGTGAATGAACAGACACTACAAAATGATAATTGAATGTCTGCGATATAGCTTGTGGATAGTAGGTTCTGTGAGTGTATCTGACATGTAATTGTATGTATCACTAATCTAATGTACAATATAGATGATGAGGCTAGGTATCATTTAATCACTTTACCTTTACCAAATGGTGTTCATATATCTGTGTTTATAAAGTAAATTGGAATATTCATATAGGTAAATTAAAAGATTGCAAATAATGATTTTCTTAAGTATGGAGGATGTAAAAAAATAAATATAAAAATAAGCATAAATAAAAACAATTTCCGTAAATTTTTACTTATTGTATGTATACAGCATGAGGGAGAAAATGAGATTTAATTTGTGGCAATATTGGGGTATAAAGGGTCCAAAATGGGGAAAACACACCTACCGCTTCTGGCAACTGAGACGTCTACAACAAGGTTAAGCATCTAGTCGAAATGGACTTAAATGACAGATTCAGGCAAATAATTTAATTTTCTTTCCAGTCCAAGCCGCACTTCATCATTGCAATGTCCATAAAGCGGTGGCGACCCAGTTTCTCAGAAACTCATGGTCAGATGATTTCAATGAGACAACCGTAGAGAGCGTGATGAGCAGGGAAACAGTTGAACTTTTTGTGTGTCAAGATAGGTCAGGATATGACAGGCAACATACAGTTTTGTGTTATCTCGTTGAAATATGACGTATCAGGGACCTCGAAAATACAGTACAGCCATCGTTCTTAAAATAAGAGAAATGTAATGCCGGTAGTTCTGATTACCGGCTACGAGGACAAGAGATGTTCGTGCCATATACCTAATGGTTGACCATACCCTCACAACATATGCAAGTCTTGTATGACAATATCGATTTTAAGAAAGCTACTTGTAATCTCCTTGTTGTCTCCAGACATAACTAAGTCATTCATGATGCTGCACGCAAAACTAGGACTCGTGGGAAATGTCTACGTGGTGCCACTCCTGTATTCGGTTTAACAGTTGGGCACACTTGTAATATTCCTCCCTGAGAGTCTAAAGGTGTAGGAGGATTGGAAGGGAACACTAGCCATAGTACAACAAAATAATCTAATTTATTCACAATATTAATCACCACACAAATTCAATCGATCCAATCTAAGAGATGCCCCCAATTAATCACTATGCCGACAATAAACGAGGTAAGCGAGATATGAGAAAACTGTAATACACTAATCACACTTACTCAAGGCGATCCCTTTGACTTCTTATCTATTTAATCTGGATTTAATCTCAGTGACAATTAGTCACCTTAATTAATTCAACTATCAAATATTAAATGTCCGCGATTCGCATTCAATTTGATTAATCTCTGCTCCGAAAGCAGTCTAGCCTATTTCTTTCCTATCTCTCCTCTAACCTGGAAACCAAGACTACAGTATAGACTAGACTACATAATCATGTTTTCTTCTTCGAAGCGGAGTTTTATAATAAAATAATTTTTAAATACCAGAAATTCCCCAAAAGGACTATTAGTAGAAGGACCTCATATAGAACCCTCACACACTACAGTCGCCTTACATCTGTATACAGCAGTATCAAGGAAAACTGCAATAATGGTCGCCGTACAGACGGTCCGTGTAAATACTTGCAGTGCTGCTAACTAGTCCAGTTCCTGAGTCAAAATCTGTGATCTAACTTTTCAATCTGCAAGGCCGACCTGAAAATATTTCTAATGCCTCGAGCATTAATGGTGGAAGGTCGTTTAGATTCGTCATGATGGCGTTT
Organism: Trichonephila clavata; assembly: GCA_019973975.1. NCBI lineage: Eukaryota > Metazoa > Arthropoda > Arachnida > Araneae > Nephilidae > Trichonephila > Trichonephila clavata. The sequence continues at coordinate 204,733 of BMAO01022880.1, forward strand.
GGTATGATCCTCTTGAATCTCTCTTAATTCCATATTCGCATTACAGTCGTAGGCATCCCCCCAATGCAAAAAAAAAAAGAGAGAGAGTGCTAATGCCACATATATCTTTCAAAAACATATTTCATTTCACTTTCACTGCATACATATATTGTCCGTTTAATAATTTTCCTGGACATTTATTTTAGATTCTGTATCACTTTCTTTAGATTTTTATGTAGTGTTGATAATATTAATATAGCTCTACTATTAGTAATGCTGCTATTATTTTATTAATTTTAAAGTCAATTATTACTGTACTTATTCAGCGCTCACAAATAAGCAATATGAATAAAAAAGAAACGACATACAAATCAGTAATTTTTCCGACATTTTCTTAAGGAAAAAATGAATATGCAGGGGAAATTAAATACATTTCGATAAAAGCAGAAACTATCTAAGAAAAACTTTCTTTTAAAAAGGTATCTTCAATTTCAAAAAATACGAAAGATTTTCAAAAGGAAATAAACTTAGAAAAATGTCGGAAATAGAGATAAGAATTTAAATATGATATTTGTGAGGAGACGTGAGGAAGAAATGTAGTTTTTACAGAGTATTGAGAACTTGGTTAGGAAATAGAAAGTATAGGAGAACGACATTTAAAAATAATGCTTCTGAAAATCACTACTAAATCCTCTTTACGAGCCTACTTACTAAAATACGTGACTATTCAAAAATTGTTCACCTTATCACTGAACTTACTTTAAAGAAAAATTCAAAAGAATGGAAGAACTTTAAATCTCTTTCTTTGACATCAAATGTTGTTCGCTTTTGTCATTTTCTGATTTATACTTCTTTTCCAAAAAAAATATTTTAAAAATACTTTTCGTACATATGAATAGAAGTAAAATATTTTGTGAACCGGATTTATTTATGTTCCCATAGCTTGTTATTTCTGTAAAACATTAAATTTTCCTGTTCCTATCAATATTGGATTGAAAATGTTTTACAGATAACTTTTTTTACACGAATCAACTTTTTAACAAAAAGAAAATAACACATAAAGAAGTTTAAATAAAACCGTATTTTTTTCTTGAATAATTTGATAGCAAGTATTTCTTTTTATTAGTGTCGAAATATATTCTAAATAAACAAAATTCTTATATATTTCTATTCAACTATACCATAACAGTTTCCCTTTTTTATCTTAGATAATCTTTTTGGGAGGAAAAAAATTGTCTCAAAATAGAAGCAAACTCATCAGTAATTGAAAACAGTACTTCTTTTAAAAAGCAATATTGCCCTTTAACTAAAATGGCCACAATACTTTAGATAATGGATTATATTGATGATGAAAGATCGCCGAATTTTTGTAAGAAGGTACTCAAAGCCATAAAATTCTGTAGAAAGCAACTGCCCACGTTAAGTTAAAACACATTAAGTTAATGAAAATGCTTTTTTCTATTTTATTTGTTTTTGTTTTTATAGAGAAGCTTTGTTGTACTCGTAAGAAAACTGATATCTTAGAACTTATTCATCTTTATCCTCTTAGCGTTCTATTGGTTGAATCAAAAAGGTTCAGGGAAGACAACAAATGGAAAATGATAACCACTTCTAAGAAAGTTTCCTTTTTTTTATTATGTGAAATAAATTGTTTACATTTCATTAATTTATCAAACGCTCATTTTTTAACCCTTAAATGCAGACCTTTTTTTCCCCTTGAATTTTAAAAAAATGTTTTCTTTTAGGAATGTATTAGAGGTTACCTTAACCAAAAATAAATAAGTCCAAGTTATAATATTAAGTATTTATTTTTTAAAAAGTTGTATGTAGGCTTTTAGAAACATACAATATTTCCTGAAAATCTCTCATATAACCAATAAAACTTTTAAATGCTACATCAAATATTTATAGCTTACCTAACAACAGAAGAGAATTTTTTTTTCAATTAGAGAAATCATCCTTTACAGGAAACTCGAAAATATAAAGTATCTCTCCAAGTAACACACTGAACTTTATCATTATATATATATATATATACACTCATGTCCATAAATTAAGGATTCCATGGAAATCGAACTCTGGACTAAAAATTTAACCTGTAGAATTAGCACACACATCTTCAACAATAATATACAAATTAGAGGAAGCCTGAGACATATGGCACCGATAGAGTACGTCACATTGACAAGAGTGTAAAAGAGGAGTACATAAGGAATGGTGACAAAGAAGTAAAATTGTTCATATGCATTTTGTAAGCCACTAAGTGACATAACCGAATAGTTATGACACAGAGGTCGCATGTGGATGTATTTTAAATTGTATTTTATGCTCAGCCGCCTGGAATGTATCGTACTCGGATGGAAATATCCTAGGAACTTGGAATTGCCCAAAGTTTCACCTCTAGGCTTCGATAACGATTCAAGATGAAGGAAATGTCAGTAGACGTTACAATAAGATCACCCCCCCAAGTTACAACGCCGAATGAAGACCAATATTAGGCATTACCTCCACCAACTTGCCGGCAGAATGAGGCATCCGACCTATCTTGTCAGCTAACTGCAGCCACAGGTACGAGAGACTCGAAACTTCCGCCAACATACGTTTGAGACATTTTGGTATATATGCTCGTAGGCTTCTTAGATGTGTTCCGCTCACGACAACTTATTGTCTCCAATGGTTTGCCTGGAGTAGAGAACATGAAAGATGTGCAGACAGCGTCACATAAGGTATGTATGAGGTTTTCTAACGGGTCTAGGTTTAGCTGGAAGTCCGATTCACATCAGATTTTAATATATATATATACCTATATATACTATATATATATTATATATATAAGATCTTTTTTTACACTCTCTTGTTGATTGCATTTTTTCATGTAAGTTTTAGTTTTTAAAATTATTTTTATTTTTATCTTGTTAAGATTCATTTCCTTTCATATTTTCTATTATTTTTATTGTTTTTATTTTATTTTTCTGTTGGTTGCAAATTACACATGGTTGGTTTTAGGCCTAACTTTTCAATATGGCTATTATGTCGAAAATTTCTGCTGAACGGGGAAGGTTGGATCCATAAAATTTATTTAACGCTAATTTTGCTGGTCCTAATTCAGCAACAGCTTTAGAAATCATAATAGGTCTTCATTTTAGTCCATTGACTCTTCTGGTTTCTTACATTTTAAAGTTCTAATTCTGTTTCATGTTATACATATGCTTAGTTAATTCTTGTACAATAGACTTTTCCATCTTTTTTTAAAGTTGTGTTTCTTGAAATCTGGTTTAAATCTTCTAGCTTTGTTAGTGATATAATTTTGTATTATCAATTTTATTATGCTATGTATTTATATATATATATATATATATATATATATATATATATTAATTTAGTACAGACAAATAGTAACAATTATGAATCAAATTAAATTTTCTTGATATAGAAATTAAATTAAAAGATAATAAAATAGTTACTAATACTTATAATAAACGAGAAGACTTTAATTTCAATATTATAAAAGTACCGCATTGAGAGAATAATGTGCATGTTTCTATATTCAGAAATATTGTTATTAATTACACACAACGCAAAAAATTTATAGTTTCAAATAAATCAGAAAAAATATAGAAAACTATAAACATTTCTAAATACTGATTAATTCAAAAATACCCAATTAATTTTATTAATAGATATTTGAATAAAGAAATTCTAAATAGTAAGGATTAAATTTCCATAGTTTTAACAGATTATTATTATAAATTTATTATTCTTCATATATAGTTTTAGATACCCCAATTTCTAACTTTAGATAAAATTTCCTTTTTTTTAATTTATTATAATTCTTACATCATATAATCTTAGAGTCCCTAAGATAATGGTAGTATGTTTACAATTCTTAATTTATTATTTCTATTCTTTTCATACTTTTGCTAAGTGCTACTTTTCAGCCATTGCTTTGCTTTGAATTTGTATTTGGATCCAGAATCTGGCAATAACTTGCTTATTGTACTCAGATTTATTGTACTCAGAATCTGCATTTCTGTATGCAATTTTTAGGTAAGTTACCTTTTTCTCATAATGGATTTAGATTTCCTATCCATTATTTTCAATAGGTTTTTGCTCAGTATTATTAACAGAAAGGGGGAAGGTTAGCTGGCCACAAAACATGTTCAACCCCACTTTTATATAAGAAAGTTTTATATATAAGTTGTCCTAAGTCAGCAATGTTGATAATACTGTGGCATCCATTCTTTTATATTTAACTCTGTTATTTTAATTTTTGATATCTCTTTTTAAATTCTGTTGTCTGGTTATCTTGCATTTTCAATTATTTTCAATTGTAATCATGTTTATTCATCTCTCTCTTGTAGAGAAATTTTGATTATAAATATATATATATATATATATATATATAAACAGAAATAAAATAAATAAAAAATCTTTATAATTCATTATAGATAAAAATGTAGGTTCTGTGTTACAAAGGACTAATTTTCTATCCATACAAATAATATATATTATTGTATAAATTATTATTTGATAGTTAATTCTTTATACAACTTGCGTAATAGCTTTTTAGTAAGATGCAATTACTGAAACAATGCGATCAATAGCAACTCTTAATTTAAAAAGATTTAGTTAAAACAATTTTTCTTGTAATGAAAGTAAACAATTTAATGACAGCCTTTCAATAAAAGAGAAAATCATAGCAGTGTTTCCACAAGAAGCACCTTTAAGCTCCTTGAAATTTCCTTTAAGTATTCTCCCATTTTCTAATTTAAAGTCTTCATACATGACTACAGACATCGTATTAATAGAATAACGAGAAAGCGATAAGCATATGTGAAGAGGGAAACATTTACCAACATCTTTAAGGTTTTATGCGCTTCAACACATGAAAAATATACTTTTCAACGATATCAAGAGCTATTTTCATCTTTGTTCAAAATTAATTACTTCCATTCAAGACAGGATGCTTTGCATTTTCGCTAAGATAATTGAAAGCATTTAAATTATTTTCAAGTATTTCATAGAATTCAAATTGTATCATGTCTCGAAAAGTTTGGCGAGTATAAAAGATCCAGTATTTCGTTTAAATTATTTAATTATCTGCAAACAGCATATTTATATTGTAGTTTAAAGAAAAAAGAGCATTTTTCAAAGATTGTAACAATAAACTATTCACGAGTCTGTCCTCTCTAACTCGGGTTTTCTTCAGGACAACCATAATGGCCCTTTAAGGTAGAACAACACCATACCAAAAATGAACGTTACTACCAAATAGTATTTAAATATTTAATGAGATACATTATATTATAGAAGATTAGAAAACAATATATGTCAGGGGTTGGCAGACTTTTCCAGAGTGCGGGCTACTTCTGATATTTTCAAGGAGTTGCGGTCCACCCAGTGTTAATGGCGCACACAAATGTGGGGGAGAGGTCCACGGGTCCGGACCCTTCCTCTCATAACCCTTCCTTTTCTTCCTTTCATTATAGTCCCCTGTATATAGTATGTAAAATGTAATGAAATATTTGATATTAGTAAATTTTATTTATTAATGTTAATTATTTATTCAGTAATTTATTCTTTGCTGTTTTTTGTTCCTGATAATCGAAAAAATCAAAAAAATATGTTTGGTAGCGTATTGGGTATGATACGAAAATGGTAGACCTTCAACCCTCGACCCCCTTCCCTTTAAAAATTCTTGTGCACGCTACTGCCCAATGTCGCAGGTGTGGTGTGAGGTAAGAAAAAGTTTATTATTATAACTTAATAATAAGTACGAAATATATACCTACAGAACTAAAATAAAAAACAACACTTTTAAAACCGCGTTTAAAGCAAAACGCGATACAAACTTAATAATTGCCCCAGATGTAATTATATCAAATGATACATTTATTATGAAACAATTTAAAATACATTAAAGAAATAAAATATTTTTATCTAAAGTTAGTTTTCGTAGTTATAGTCAGTAGAAGGCTAGTCTGCGTACTGTCAACCAATCTTGAATGTTCCGTATATAATTATTAACAGGTAAAATTTTTAGGTCACCACCCCAAAATGTCTTGGTGGTCCACCGGTCGATCGTGATCGACGTAATGCCCACCCCGGACGTATGATATGGACGATAGTGCCATATTGCGCCGAGTATGTCCGAAAAATAAGTACCGTTTCTCTTAACCGAAACTACAGTAATAGTTTTTCAGTTCAAAACTTTGCGCACACGTGTCTAAAGGTTTATTTTCAGTCCAGTGACATTATTAGAGCCAGATTGTGTTGTTTTTACACGTTTTAATGAACCTTCAAAATGTTAAGACAATTGGCGACCCTGCTGACTGTGAAATGCGTTCTGTAATCCGTTTTTTGAACGCAAGAATGTTAAGCCAGTTGAAATTGATCGTCAACTTGTAGAGATTTTTGGTGATAATGTAATAATGAGAGAGAGAGAGAGACGAAATAGTTAGAAAGTGGGTTTGAAACTTCAATGGTGGGAAGCTTTGAACCAATGTTCATGAAAAAGCACAGAGTTTGTCAATGTTAATGATGGTTTGGTTAAAAAAAGTGAATGAGAAAATTCATGGAAGCTGACGGTTCAAAATAAGATTGCTTTGTAATGAGTTTCCACAAATTTCAAAAAGTTTCCTGGCATCATCTTTCTTTAAAGAGGGTATAGAAAAGTTGATTTCCCGCTATGAAAAATGCCTGAAAAATAGTGTACGAAGAAAAATAGTTTCCAACATGCACTGTCATGTGAAATACATTTGGTTTTTTAAAAAAAAGGGGGGGTGCGATTTTTTTCACACAAATCGGTATTTATTTCCAGACATGCCTCGTATTTAATTCCTGAATTATTGCTGTGTAGCTACTTTGAATTGAGGAGGTATTGGAGGAATTTTCTTTAGCAAGTTCAGGAAGTTGCACCTCATTCCATATAATTAAAATGTATTCGTAACCTTTAGCTTGTCTTGTTCCCGTATTGTGCTCATATCTAACTTTTAAATTAATAAAGTTTGGGATTGCAAATACCTGTTGGTAATCATTTCGTCTCCAATTTAATGGCTTCTTTATCCAAGCGGCGTTCGGATCTCACAGAGAACACCAACGATCAATGAGATCTCCACCTCATCCAACATGAGGAGGAGGTACCATGACGAAATTTCGTAAGTAACGCTTTGAAATAAATTTTAATGTTTTTGAAATTTATTAAAAATCATATATGGTGGTTTTTTCACAATACTTTAAATATGATTGAACATGCCTCCAATTTCTTTATACAAGGAGAAAAATGTCTCTTATTTCGTTAAGAAATGTAATCTAAAGTCTGAGCTTTTAGTTTAATTATTAACGAATTTTTCACTAAAATTGATTGATAAGAGACTCCAATGAAATATTTTATTATCAACTCATTTTACTAGCAATGAGTATAAAAAGGAAATCAAAATGTTCTTCTGCAAAGCACTTTTAAAAATTAAGCCAACTAATTAACATATGAGCAAAAGAATTATTTATAATCTAAAATTTAGTTTAGAGGATTCAAAAAGATACAATTAATTTATAATGCTTTTTTAAACAAAAAAGAATACTTCACATTATAAACACGTTGTCAAGAGAAATGCCTTTAACTGTCAGAAATTATTATAATCAATAATCTAGGCTGGTTTGACTGTTTGCCGAAGAGAGAATAAAAGTCCCGAATAATCTAGAATTGATTAGAACGAAAGCCGGAATTCTACTAGCCGTGGAGATTAATGCTAAATCTCCCAGCAGAGCATGTAGAGATTTAATTAGAACTTTCTGGTACTATAATTGTCAATAAATAAATGACTGCATAAGCTTTGGGATTGACATTCCCAATCACGCTTTATTAGAACAAGATTAAATGTTTAAATTGCAACATTATTAAATATCAAATATTCCATATATTACATTTTCCAAAATGCTGCTCTTATAATATTACTTTGCGCTTAGAAAAAAATGTTACTTATAATTGATTTTGTTTATATTTTGGAAGAAAAGTTTTAATACCTAAATATACTAGGTATATTAGATAAATGGTTACAAACATTCTGGACAGATAGATTACATGTAGACGAAGGGAAATCACATAGGAAATGTATGGTAGCGCGGAATCTCTTTACTGCGTGTTAGGGACGACAAAGAACACAAGACAGACAGGACTAGAATAAGAGGACAATACATGTGTATTATTTTTAGTACAGCAAAAATGCTGGGAAGTCTTTGGTTGGTGAACGTGATAGAGAGATGTCGCTACATGAAACGAAGCATCAGATGCCGATGCAGCACACGCACGCACGGCTTTTACTGTCGTGCCAACTATGAGACTTCAATTCGCCAGTCGATAAAGTAGTAGCAGGATGGAACATTACACGAACGCTGAGATTGCTTATATCAGTGCTTCTCAAACTTTCAATACTTGAAATCCAATATTCAATCATAATTTTCCTCACCCCCCCCCTCCATACAATAACAAAGTATTGAATTCAATAATACTGTACTTTTACGCTAAGGCTACAATTCTACTTGTACCTCTTAAGTACCACCAACGAATATAAACGTCTTGCTCAGCCAAATCATTAATGTAAATGGACGTATATATACGTCTTTCCGAAGCAGATCTTTTCTGTGCACTGCCATCCATAAAATTATTACAAAGGCTTTGAAATGCATTAAAAAGACCTTGACGGTGTTTGCGAAGGATTTACTTGTTTCAGAAGATTTGCTTATTTATTCCATTTCTCCCTCCCCCCCCATACATCACATACGCGCGCTTACGTGGAAAACGATGGCATTGGAGAGCGCGAATCAGGTAACTTTTAATAAGCAGTTTAGGGATTAATTATAAAGCATATGAATTATCAAGATGAGTGTTCCTTTTTGTATATAATTGTATTTACGACAAGCCCATGGAGAGTCACTGGTAATTATTACAAACTCTAACTTACTATATTTAAATTAAATATGAAATACATTGGGCAGTTCTAATACATTTATAAGTGTATTATATCAGTGTAATTGTGTAATTTATTTTTTATTATGTCAGAATGTATTTTGTTTGTTTACGTTCAGTAAATTAATATATTTTTTTTAAATAATCATTTGTTTTCGACTTTTCAATAAGCTCGCGTCCCCCTCGTAGAGTTATCACGCCTCCTCAGGGGGGGGGGGCACCCCACAATTTGAAAAACGCTGGCTTATATGCATCTGGCACATGGGACCGCTGATTGCAATAGACAAGTCTCAATTCAGCTGTGCGCCCAAACTTCCCCATGAGGCAAATTTCCAGCCATGCCTTCTTTACACGCTTGCACCAGAGATTGCCCGGCAGCGGATCCTTCATCGTGGATACACAGGAGCATGAGAAAGCAGTAAAAATGCCAAACTAGGAGACTGTGCTGGATCAGGTACAGAGCAATCCCTGTACCAGTACGCGAACAATCGCCAGTCATGTAGGGATTTTCCATACATTGCCTGGTAAATCCTACATACTAAAGATTTGCTCCCTTATTACCCCGACATGCTCTCCGATTGCCCCTTTAGTTCTGCTTTTTTCTTATTTTTTTTGTTGTACTAAGAATAATAAACATGCTTTCTCCCCTTATTCGTGTCCTGTCTTTTTCGTGTGTTGTGAGGTAACTACCACTCCAAGAAAGCATTTCCTACCATGCTTTTCTACCGTGATTTCCCATCGTTTAGGTTTACTGTATCAGTCCTAAGAGTTTGTAACCGCTGTACTGGTACAACCTGGATACTATACCTATATTTACTGTATATTGAAATGTTGTAAACATTGATTTTTCAATTCATTACCTGGAACTACTTTAATGAACCAATCTAACTTGAGGAATGTTTATTTAAGGTATCCGTCTACCCCAAAACTAAAATTTTTATCGAAAATTGACAATTTTTTTTTTGTATAATTTTTTATAGTCCCTCTTATTTTAGCTTTATAAAAATACCACCTTTTTTCCCCCATTAAATAAATTAAAACTGCAAATGTTTTAGTAAAAGTAGATGCCATTACTTTAAGCAAGATGTCATACTTTAAAACGTGTTTTTCTCGAAATGCGTTTTTTTTTAATTCTCAAACAGGACAGCTATTGCTAAGAAAGTTTTGAAAATAATTAACTGAAATTTTTTGTTATAATAGTAGAAGTGTTTTTACCTTCAGATTTACCAATCACTATTTTATTACAAAATTTACAGTCCCTTATAATATAACCACTGTTATATTTTAAGCAATTTCATATAATAACTGAGATAAAATGCTCTAGTTTTAGTAAAAATGAAAATATCTCTTATCCTAAGGTCATATAAAAATAAATAACATAGCAACACATCAGAATTGAAAATTTGTTTATAAACTTTTGGTTCAGAATGGGCCCTGAAGTTGTTGCAAGTAGTCAGATACATTTTAATGTAAATATGTATATTCCCTTTTGTTTTAATTTACTGTCTCAAAATTTAAGCAGCATTCAATAAGAAGTTAAGCTATATTTCTAATCTAATACCTCTATAGACTACTTAATTACAACTCAAGATGCTTCATATTCAGTCAAAAAATTTAAAAACAACAACGGTGTAAAATATATAACATAAAAGGCCAGAAAATATTGACAATTTATATTTCAAACCAGTATGAATGCCTTATACTAATATGTGTTACCTCATTCTCTATAGCAACAATACCAATAAATTCTGCTGGATTTTGAAATAATAAGACTTAGGAAATCCAATTAAATTCATATGAAATTTATTTGAAACAAATATTTATTTACAGGGCAGGGAAACACATTTTACAGAAGTTTCTGTAATACAATCAATATATAAATGATTACTTTATTTATTCTCCCCATACAATTCAAGTTTAACACAAGAGCTCCTTTTTCATATTTCCATCGACTTCTGGCACACACAATATGATTATTAACATAATCACATCGTTATTTGATACTCAAAATTTTGAATAGTGAATTATGGGAAAATTGATACAGTTATTTTTTTAAGATTAAAACAGTTTCAGTAACAACAAAAAAGTAAGTAATATCGATAGTTTGCAAAATCAAGTTAGATTTTATAAAATGATGTGAAGCGAAAAGAGAAGCGAGTAATTATTTTGAGAAAATTACTATGTATGGGAAAGAGTAAAGTTTTAAAGTTACAATACATCAAATCAGGTGCCATTTATAAGTTACGTAGGTAAAAAATGTCAACCAAACAAAAAGATTTTTTAACAATGGAAAATTCTAGACGGACTATATTGATTCATAATATAATCAAAATCAGTGTCTTTCTTTTCTCATTTTTCGATATGGCAAATCATTTACAAATGTAGAAATTATGTATAATTTTGCACAATAAAGTAGATTGAATATTTTATGTATTTAACTATGTGAGTGAAAAATTTAATGTACCCTTCTTAAACTGAATATTCAATGTGTACTTATAAGAGTTAAACAGTTTTGTTGCTTCTGTATCTTTCAACATCCTTCAAATGCAGGAAAAATCCATGAAATTAATTAGCAGGCAAATTCTTTTCGCAATTTATGCTGTAACTCTCTAGTAGTTACAGTAGATTTTTCTCTCACAGCAAGCAAATAACACTTATGGATCAATCTACAAAAGTACAAACTAAAATAGTCTATATTATATTGAACACAGCATTTCAAATTCGTAATCACAATTTCATATAAAACAAACGAAGCGCATAGTCACTGTCAAATGTTTGACTCCCCCGTTGACTTCTTGCATTGTCCTCTTATAGACTGAGAAAACCCTTCAATAGATAGTTAAAAGCTTCCCAGTGAAAAAACCATCCTAAAATCCTCTGGAGTTTTGAAGAGGCATCAAATTTTAAGTCATTTGGCAACCAAGTTTGCAACGATGGTCACTTTTATTCACTTAGCATTAATGTGAAGGGTATTTTCTTTCGGTCAACAAATAATCTTCTGGGCCCCAAAAACCTCTCCGGCAGGAAAAAACAGCAGAATCCAATATTTCCGTAACACTGTACAGTCATTACAGAGGTACTAAGTCTCAAAAATCTTATTTTTTGGAAAACAGAACATTATTCCTTAATTTAATTCAATTTGATTAAATTGTAGTAAAAAGTATTTTAATATTTTCTAGAAGAGATGGCAGGTTTACTATCAAAAAAGCAATATTGAATAAATATTCGTTGTAATTAATCTTGTTTTAAGAAGCTTTTATATTTCTGAAACAGATTAGAGACTTTTCGAAAATAAAAATCTCAAGAAATAATCCTCATTTTCTTTATTTGAACTATTTTTTTGTGAGTTTTCTTTTAGTTCCAATAATAATTCAGCTTTGTTTTGTCTTGAGCTTAAGATTGTTACAGAAAATCAAGAAAGGATTTGAAAATGCAGTTTTGAACATTCTTTTTGGAATTAGATCTTGAGGCATGATCTGATGAAAAAGTTTTAGCTGCAATTGGCTCTGTCGTGTTTTAACAGCATCACTTCATGGAAGAATTTTCTTATATGCCTTATCAAATTTTGATCCTGTTCATCTTCTATGATTTTTTTCCTGACATTTATGTACAATGTTACGAAAGAGATTGGAATTATGAATAGTCTTTCCAGATTCTTTTAATTTGTGAATTTTCAACATAAAACATTTGTAACTTTTTTCCTTTAAGAAATAAAAATTCTGTTTCTATATCAGTCTAATAAACAAAGGTATTAGAAGCGTATTTCACACATAATTTTCTGTTGTGAACTATTCAAATTAGAATGAAATTTTCATTTACTTTTGTCATGAATTTTAATTCCTTATTTTAATTATATTAATTAATTTCAATTCAAGTATTCTTAGAATTCTTAAGACTTAATCTTTATGATTTCAAATTCATTTATAGTAACTACTATCTTGAAATCTTGAAATATAATTCGCAGTTTTTTAACAACTTCAGTTTATATGTTTCCGTAGTTGTAATTAATAATACTTTTTGTTAAAATTAACATATCTTTAACTGTTTATAATCCTCGTTCCACTTTCCGTAATTCTTAGAAGTAAGTGATCAAAGATACATCCTTGCACATTTATTTAACAGTAACTGTTAACATTAGAAGTTAGATTGTATTAAAATCTAGTTTATATGTTTCCTAAATAGCCAGTTCATATTGTAATAGGAAGAAATAGTAAAATCCAATTAACTAAACTACAATATAAGAAAGAGTAGCAATAAGTTGCCTAAAAGATTTTAAATTGACTATATGTGAATCTTTTAGTTCTTCCTTTCTTAAAAAAGGTATATTACAATAATTCTTCATGTACCGCATTAAATCATTGATTCAGGGACTTTTAGAATTCCATTAGTGAATACTTTGTGAAATGGTTCAACGAAAAAACTATTTGCTATGTTTTAATTACAGATCTTATAATTTCTGGTAGTATTTCTTGTCAATTCATTTTAGTTAGTTCAAATTAAACTGAAACAGTATATTTTCTAATTTAATGAGCTGGAAGGAAAATCATTAAGTTTTTCAAGAAAAGTTTTCTGTATTCAAATTTTTAAATTATCCTTTCAGCTAATTTATGTGAATGGAATTATTGAAATATATATAGAATGAGTCTCCAAATTTCACATTGTTTACTTCGCTTTGACCTTTACTAAGTAAATATTTTTACATTTTTTTCGTAGGTACCATTACGAAGCACTAATTTACCAAAATCTATTACAAAAAATATATAACCCTTTAAGACCCAACCCTCATGATCGTGCAGGTTAGATATTCTTATACGTTTTTTCTTCTGGAATAGTCATATGTAACAAAAAACCGAATCGAACGATTGAGAAGGTTTTCAGCGAGTGTCAAGTATCACTTTTAGCAACAGACGGTGGTGGTAGTCCACGGTTTTACTTTCAGCTGGTAAATCTTTTTTTGTTTACAAATACAACGAAAGCACTTCTTTTATTTGTCGTAAAAAGGTAATTCGCGATATATTTGTAATTGCTTAGATACACACTTTTGCCTTAATGTTTAAATAATTCTAAAATAGTAAAAATATTATCTATACTCTATTAATGTTTGACTTGTAGGATACAGGATTTCATTACCCTCACGTTCGTGCGATTCGGGTGTTACGTTACTTGTCACTGCAGCTGTAAAGGTAAAAGCTTGCCATGTGAGTTTTCTTTTCTGTTTCCATAATTTAGATGAAAGCCTAAATAAAAACGGAATATATTATTATATAAATAATACCATATTTTTTCTTAGGTGTGCTCATAGACATATCTTTTTCTCTAGCTCTTTTTGTAATTAATTTTCTCTTTCATGCATTTGATGAGGGGTATGGCATTTTCATCCTCTACACAGATGTCTGTATTGATATCTCTTCCTCCAATACCAGATTTCGGGGAATATTGTATGTTGCTCAATGTCTATATATGCAACATTTTTAAAAATAAATACTCAGCATTACTAACAGGATTTTTTTTATTGATTTATTTTTACGTAGCCAATGACTACCTTCTTATAAAAAACGATTGTTTAAAACTAAATCAATAAACCATGCATTTAAAGGTAAAAAAATTGTGTAAATAAATTCAAGATACTTAATACATAAAAAAATACATTCTTTTCATGTATAAATAAATTTTTCTAATTATACATCACATCATATGTGATAAAAATCAATAATATTTTTTCCAGAAATATCCAAAACCAATATCAGCTATGGATATGTATTATTAGAAGAAATAAATGATATATTTCAAAAAAAAGTTGTTGTAAATCTTAATCAGAAATAGTACTTCTAGTGTCGAGATAAAAGAAGGGGGTCTACCTTTTTAATGAAAAAAAAACTATTTTATATATATATATAAATTTAATCAGATATTTACGTAAGAAATATAATTTTGTTGCTAAAATTAAAAACTCAAATTAAATTATTATTTCGATATAGAAAAGTTCTCTAAATTAACCTCTCATTGTATTCTTTTTTATATCCACATACAATATCTATATAAAATTATATCTAAACTTTCTAGAAAATTCATCTCAACATTCTTCAAAATTAAAACTTTTCTTTTGAATAATTCCGTGTCTAGAAACAGTATCAGGAAAAATGAATAAAATAAAATCCAATGTCGTTTAATTGGAACAAAGATTTTTCAAACTTTCACATAAAACCCAGGAGATTATAAAAGTCAGTACTTATGTATTTTTTATTTGAGGATATAATCTCATCTTAAATTCAGAAAACTTTAACCATAGTGTTTCTTTTATGTCTAATTATAATAGTTTAAGAATAACTAACAAATAATGTCAAAAGAATAGTGAGTAATAATTTTTATAAAAAGTATCTTATAATACGTATTTTAACCGAAAAAGATATCAGATTACACCTATAAAATTTTTAAGTAATAAATTATTTGTACCACTATAATAATTTTATAGAAATAATAATAAAATACTCTGTAATATAAATTTTGGGAGAAATAGATGCTTATATAATTCTTAATTATATTTCAATAAAACGTTTATATCTAATTAAATAATTAATGGTAAATAATTTACATTTTTCTGATTGTCCATCAATCCTGATTGCTTAAATAAATATTTTATTTATTTATTTCACCAAAACTCCAACAACTTTGAGTTTTTTTAAATTCTAATTACAATTTTTATTTTGTGAGAGGTAAAGAAATTACCAGTAATAACAGCTCTATCAGGTTAAAAGCAAACTACTATCACAAGATGTCAGCGACTGATAATGACGAAATGATTTGCAAGCCCGTATAAATATCAATAAATTCAGTTTTAAAATATCATTTATGTGTTGAAAGAAATAAGGAAAATGAGGAAAGATATACATGATTTTTTTATATTTATTTTGAGATTTTTATAATATGTATGCATGAGGCATTTGGAGATCTTTATAGAAACAGACGGAATTTTGATTCATAATTAGTTGCATGATAACAGTCTTCAAAAAAAACATATGATGGTAATGATATTGTATAACCGACATTCATTCGGAATATGCAAGTGGTATCAATAACCTTGTGTAGGGGTGGCTAACTCGTGGCACTGCGGAGTTGTAATAGTAGCACTTGAAGGCTTATTGAAAAGTTTGAAAGTAAAGTAAAAATTTAAAAAAAAATTTTACAATTTTATTGAAAAGTTGTTGTTTTAAACAAAAAATAAACCCTTAAAATCTATTTTAAATACGCTTAATTAATTAAATTACAGCAGAAAATCATCATGCGGAGAATACTATTCAATGTTATGTGCACTGGCTTTTCAAAGGAAAGTGTGCTCATGAGATTTTGGAATTTGTGAGGGGCCTGTGTGTTTTAAAATATCTGGAAGAAAGCAATGAACTGCCCGGTAAGTGCTTGCAACTCAAGAATGAAGACTGACCATGGGATCAAGCTTTTCTTACCGATATTATGGGATATTTAAATAATTTAAATTTAAGATTATAGGGAAAAGATTTATGTTTCCTAGCCTAATTGGTCACACATCCTTTGTAAACAAAATTTAGAATCTTTTGACTCTATTTTTGAAGAAAACAGATTAACATGTTTAACCATAATGCAGTAAATATCTACCAAAGTTAATAATGCTCCGAGCAATAATAGATTTAAAAATTTAATATTCATTTTGAAGAATTCATTCAGTGCTACGTTGGATAATTTTTAATAGGATAAAAAAATGAATAGTTTTCTAAAAGACGTTAATTATTACCCACCTGAAATCTAAATCGGAAATAAAAACCTACTGCACCATACTAGACGGAAAAGCACGTACTAATAACTTATTTCAAGTTATATTGAATGTTGAAAATATGACCCAACAGGCAATTTTCCAAATTTACACGATATGCCTGTCAGATATTGGTGTAGTTTTTGATCAAAGTTTGTTTGTGAACAAATATTTTCTATCATAAGTTCTATTACTTATTCTATTTTCTATTCAAGATTAACTGATATACACCTATAAAACAACCTATAATTTTGTTAATATCTTCAAGAACTAATCTTATATAGAATGACTTGGTAAAAAAAATTACTAATTCAAAAGCCACATTAAGCAAATAATGACTGTTTAATAATAAGTTAGAGTTAAATGTTTAAAGTTACTCATTTTTATTTTATATCTCGAAAGTTTACTAAAAATAAAATAAAAAATTTATGAAAAAATAAAAACTCAGTATTTTTTATACTATTTTCAAATTTCCATTACTCAGTCCTGTACAAAATATATGCTAGTTGTGTAAAAATCCCATCAGCCAATAAACAACATTTTTCACTTTTTTATATCCTTTCGTTTGTTGGAAAAGTTGGAAGTGGCATGCATAATAGTTTATTATGAAATAGTTGAAAGATTGGCTACCCCTGACCTAGTGGTTATTGTTGTGACCCTTATGTGCAAAGGGTGCTAGTCGTCCTCTTTGCTTACATTTGTACTCAGTATGCACTTGTAGACTAGTACTTTTAGAACTTCTATTATTTGCGACCCAATTATTAATCATACTTTTCATCGCGTCCTCTCTTCCTCCCTCCATAGAATAATACACGGCGTGTCATGAGTTCAAGCCCTAGTGTCATTGAAGGCTCACCGTGTAGAGATCCAGATGCGCATGAAATCTGCCATGTCTCACATTGGTGTGGGGCATAAGTTAAGAGAGAAGGTACAAGCTCAGGTGTCGTCCTCGTCACTTGACTGTGACTCAAAAGTACGTGATCCGCCATCATAGTTTTCGTGTTGTCTTATACGGTAAAGTAAAAAACACAAATTCGGAAAATATAAGGCGTAGCAAGGATCGCTACTTTATAAAAAACTATATATTACATAAAAACGATTGTTTTGCGAAAAAATAAGCATTTTATAATAGCTTCATATTCCTTCAGACCACAAATATTTATGATAAGGGCATAGCCAAAAGGGGAATTATATGTTTTCAAGACAATTAGATACAACATAAAATACCCACGCATTATTAAATCTCAAGTCCTTCGTTTTAACGAAGCCTTGAGCAGCCTTTCTAATACTTTGAAAAGGCAGAAAACTGCAAATTTAAGCCTTTGAAAGTCCTTCCTCCCTCAAGAATAATCCATATGTTGATCACAATATAAGTTCTATATTTATCCTCTTTTGGATATTTAAATACTTGGATAAGTCGACATGTACTGATTGCTATCCAGATGCCTGGAGAAACGCTGCATCTATTCCTAGAATAAAATTAATAACCGTTAATTAAGACTTCTCCTTTGTGAAACGATGAAAGCAATTCCTTCCTGTGACGGCCATTTTCTACCTCAATTAACAAACTGCGGGGTCAGAAGACTAAGAAGTATGTTTCTTTATCTCAAACACTATTCAGTCGTGAATAATTACACAAGGCGTTTCCTAAAGCCATGTTTCAAAATAATAAATAGCAAAAGTTCAAAGGCTCTTAATCAAAAGGGAAATCAGGCCAAAACAGTATAATGCTGTTAAATCACATTTTCCGAGGCATTAAACAAGGATGAGCTAGCATTATTAATTTATTTATATTTTCTCCCAAGATTTAATTGAAATATTTAAATAAAATTAAAACCATTAACAAATTTAGAAATATTGCGACGTGTTTACTTTTTTTACAACACTATAAGGTTCTAAATGAAATGTTATTACTTTTGGGTGCCTCCTAATAAATTAGAGTTTAATAGAAACTAAAGATCTCTTCCTAATGCATTTAAAATCTTTGTAGCTCCGATAAAAGGTTGGTAAGTTTATATATTTCTTTTTCCTACTTCTTCAATGATTTGAGTCACAATGGGATATCCCTTTCTTACTCCGATTTTTTCCGTACAGACAAATTGGCACTTTGAACTAGAACAACTCAACCCCGCAAATAAACGTTGCTACTAAATAGCATATAAAAAGTCATTGAGATAGAGAATAGATAGTCAATATCTTCACGTTAATACTGCCCGAACTGCCGTCGCTTATTCCCGAATTATAGACCGGATTTATAGTTGCTTAGTTATTCAAAGCAATAAGAGGGTTTCTGTTTGGCAGCTTCCAAGAGGTTGCATCTCGTTTTTGATAAGTAGCCGTCCTTTCGTTTTATTCATTTTTGTCTTGTCTACATATCGCGTACTTAGTTTTAACGCTTAAATTAATAAACATCACCTAAATGGTGATCAAAGCTACGGATAAAGACAGGCATGCATCTAGCCCAGGGATGGCGAATCAGTGGCACGCGTACTATTGATGGCACGGGCCACAATATTTTTGGCACGCCAGTGATCAAATTAGTTTGCATTTTATTTCAAAATTCCAAAGCTCACTATGAAGTATTACGAACAAACGCGAGTGATCGGTCGCGGGGCGGCGGGCAGCACTCTCGTTTGTTATTGTCTTTCCTTAGTTAAGTCGTAGCTTTGCTTATGATGCCAATTTTGTCTTCGCATAGCATAGTCATTTCCATTGACACAGTTGTATTTTAAGGTTTATCTGTGTTACGTATACTTATAATTTTAACTGTTATATTTAACATGGCTAGTTCAGCAAAAGAACAAAAAATGCTAGTTAGAAAGTGTAACAGAGAATTTCAAACTTGGTGGACCAAGAAACAGGGAATTATTAGTAAAGGCAACAAAGCAGTGTGTGTTTTATGTACTGGAATAGTGGTGCGCAGAACATCGTCTGTAAAACAGCACTTTGAAACAAATCACAAATCCTCTTGTCAAAAAAAAGTGAGCCACATATTAAAGTAATTAACTGTTTGCCAGATGACTTCAACGCAGCACGCCATCTACAAAAAGTAACATCTTACAATCTTGATATATGTTATTTGTCATCCAATCTGCAACAACAGAAATCACACTAATGTTACTTTAATTTGAATTATACGTATAACTAAAGTATACGTATAATAAAGTATATTTTGCTCTTTATAGTTATAAAACATTTATAACTAAAAAGAGCAAAATGTATATTTTCGTAGTAAATAGTTTTGTGTTGTTAGTATTTATTATTATTTTCCCACTAATCACAAGTCAAAATTTTTTGACGGCACGTCTATACCTCATTAAACACTCTTTTAGAAAAATGGCACGTTGATCCATAAAGGTTCGCCACTCCTGATCTAGCCTTTTGCCGCGATGAATTTCGTGATTTGACATCGTCAGACAGGTGGCATTGGTAGCAACAACAACAACAAATTAATAAAAATGAACTATTGTAAATATCTATTGGTCATCATTTCGAATCCGACTTAATGACGTCTCGGTTACTATTACGTTCGCGTCCCCCTGGAAACCTCATTGATCAGAGAGATCTCCACCTCAACCAACCCGATAGGAAGGTACCGTGGCACATTATAAAAAAATGCACTTCCAGAAATCATTTCATTTCATTCATATATATACCGTATTTACTCGAATCTAAGCTGCACTATTTTTCCAGTGTTAATGCAACTGAAAATCAGGTGTGGTTTACAATCGAAGGCCAAAATTTGTTGTATGGTGGAAATTTAATTTTTACCCTTTCTAAAGAAAAAATGCAACCGTCCATTCCAGCCACATCCATCGATAACTTTCCAATTCCGTAGTTTGTCTCCAGTATTCAGTCTATCCTAAACATCGTTGGCTGCTCCTATTGAGGAAAATTTTGTTTGGTATACGCTTTCTTTTATAATCACCTTTTTCCTCTCTCTCTCTCTCTCTCTCTCTCTCTCCTCTCTCTCTTTTAACCCCTTTCTTTTAATCATCAAATATATCCGTAATAGCATCAAGACGAGTTCAATATGACGCAAATATGAAACGGGAGGCAATTTTATATGCAGAAATAAACGGAAACATTGCAGCGGTCACTGAATATTTGACACGGATGAAACAAATATATGTCGATGACGTACACAAAATAATATAATTTTTCCTTGTAAATATTAAACAATCTTTAATAATTCTTTTACATTCTTCTCTCATCCATTCTTTTAAAAACTGTTGTACGGAAGACGACATCCGTGTGGAAAAATGGCGACGCCGGCACCCATTCCGAAGTTAGCTGTGACAATGGGATTGACGAGCGAATGATTTTCGAAACATGATACTGACAATTACAGTAATTATAGGTTCGTGTAAGTATTTGAAAATTTTTAAAACTGGTAAAATAAATTAATCATTATCTTCTTATTATTTCTCATTATTTTTTTTAAATTTCTTAAGTAAGGATATTGGTGAACCTTTTTACACAATGCTTTATTTTTTCTCAAAAAAGTGTACAGAATTGGGGGTGCGGCTTAGAATCAATGATGGCTTAGATTCGAGTAAATATGGTATATAAAAATATAGTTTCTTTTAGTATTTATACTAATTTTAATTCGAAATACAGAGTGAACTTAAGTTATAATATATATGTCTCACATTTGGAATGTTTATACTTTTTGAAACAAATTATCTCGTGTTTCTGATGTATTATATATACAACATATTAGTTTAGTCAAGTTTTAGAATTATATTGTTAAAAATTACTTGATATGCTTTAGTTTTAGAATTCAAAATACATTTATTCATTTTTAAGAAATGTAGTCTCTAAGATGACAGGTTCTATGTCCATAAATAAAATCCCTCAGCATACAACATAGAAGATTACAGAATTTAATTTTTATTAAAGCTATAATGAAAGAGCAATTCAATAAAAAAAATTCTTATTTAGAAATGGGAAATGCATACAATACATTGCGAATAAAGGAGATCCTAGATTTAGTTTTGCTAGAATTAGTTATCTTAGAATATGTTATTATGTGAAACACAGTATGCATTCAATTAAGGAAAAAATATGTCGATTTTCTTAGAATGTTAATTCTTTTTATGCAATATTCTTTTTAAAAAAATTTTCTTTAAATCTTTTTATTTTTATTTTTCAGAGACGCTCTATTCTGGGAGTATTCCAGAAGTGCTAGTTATTATGAGGCTTAAAATTATTGTATCTGTAAGGAAATGCATGAAAATAAACAAAATTATGAGTTAAAAAAATCGTGGTGATTGTTTTTAAACTTAACATTCAATCATAACTTGAATGGCGAGGAGTACAAAATGTTCTCAAAAGTGAATGCTTAAGAAAAAGTCATAAAATAGAAAAAGATATTTATTGCGATTGTAAAGGGGAAAAAAATAATCAATTTCATATATTCACCTATTTCTTTTTCTTTTCTCTCTCTCTCCCTCTCCCTCTCTCTTTCAAATAAGGCTGCTCATTGGTATCTTACCATTACAGGTCTAGTACATTCTCCGGGAGATGTTACAATTTTTTTAGTGTGGCCCCATATAGGTGGACAGTAATTGCCACAATGCAATTTTGATGCCCCGTTTCCTCCCCAGAGGGCGGCACCTGAGCTTTGACGATGCGAAATCGTACTAAGAATTTAATTTTACTGAGAGAACTCAAGCCAGACAGGCAGTCAAGGAATCTTACACGGCGCAAAAACAAACGACATGGACGGTGTCGATTTTATGCATCATGAAAATTCACCGACATCTTCCAGAGTGGAATCAGCAAACTTGGTAGTACAACCCCACCCTAACTACGCCACCCAGCCAGCACAAAAAAATAGCCTATGGGGTAACGAACCCATGACCTTTCGCGTTATAGCACTACGCTTTAACTACCTGAACTAATAGGCCACAAAAAAAAGCCCTCCCCGGCAAGGAATAGAACACCGGTTATTTTAATACACATTTAGTGCAAATAATAATATTACATTCATTGCAGAAAAATATTTAGTAAGATATTTAAGCCACATTTTGATTAAGGCAATTGTACTATTTACTTTGCAATATCGTGTATTTATGATAAATTTGTTTGATTCAGTCGTTTATATCTGAAATTAGAAGTAGATCTTTCTGCGTCGGTTCAAGCTTAAAAATTTACGTAAAATAATATTTTAATATATTATATTCATGATTAATGAAGGCAAAAAGATTTTTCGTATAGCCTTTCAAAAGTTATTGAAGTGCTTAAAAATAGTTTTCTTTTCTAGTCTGGAGAATGACTTTTTTTATTATTTCTGTTACATAAGAAAGAACATTTCTTTTTAAGTTTCTCCATTTGATACCGCTTCAAATAATTTAACTTTATGGCATCTGCCTTCTTCTTAAGATCATAAATGAATAGTAAAATTGATTATATTACCCTTGCTGAACTAGAACTTTCAGAATTAATGGGCCTATATTCCAAGGAATGTGGAAAATTATTATATATAGTCATAATCTATCTCCCATATAAAGTGTTTCCAACTATTATCATCAGTATAGCTTTATTTAATTTCATTCATTTTAATAATTATGCTTTTGATAAAACTAGTATTTTTTAACTTAATTCCTTTTTTTATTTAATGACATATATTTTATTATTCTCAAATATGATAAAAAAAATTTATTATGTATAAAAAGACTTCCATTCATTCGGAAAAAAAAATTCTTAGAAATATGCAATATTAAAGCCATCAACAGAAATTAATTAATTTCAACATTTAAAAACTGAATTGTGAAGTTTAAAAAAAATGACATAGAAATCGAGAAGAGTAGAGCGTGGGACGCAAAAGAGTAAACTAAATATGGTAAATTCGGGCTCAGTAAAGTCTCATTTAGTGTAACAATTATTTATTATATAATTTAGGTTACGTTACATAAAGAGACAACAAATAGCATTAACACAAATTAAGGACAAAGAACTTCGCAGTTTTTCACAGCGACCTCATTCTTTCCTCACCTGGCCTGAGTTGAAAATAAGGGGTCGCTAGAGGGCGCTTCTGTTATTGTTGTTATAACAAGAGTGGTTACAGAGGTAGATAACAAGGGAACTAACATTTCCTAAATTAATTTCTTGCAAAGCAAGTTATTTTTAAATATTTTGAAGTTTTACTAGGTTTTTTTTATCTCGATAAACTTAATCAGTGTTCATTTTTATAAAGAGACAAATCTTAGTTTTTATTCCATAGACTATTGTTTCTGGTTATAATATTTCATCTAAAACACACATTTTTACCATGAAAACTTGATGCATTTTCATAGCACCTTAACGAAATAAATCAAGAATATTTAGCAATTTATCTAATTTCTAATTTTCTCCAGTTTATTTTTTAAATAGGAATTTCAGAAGAGTGTTAATTTTACAAGCCCTTGCTTATTAAATTTTTTCACACTTCGTTTCCAATAATGCTTAACAAGCTTTTTTTCATTCTATATGTCTAGTCCATTTAACACAGATATGCATTTTTAACGTCAGGTGCACAAGTATTTGAGTAATTAGAGGATACAAGTTACTTATCATTAGGATCAAGGAGCAAAAATAAGTAAATATGTCTAGACATTGTATGATAGTTACAAATGTCGCAACTGGATTCTTAATTGATAATGACAAACGAAAATTTCTCTTTCCTTAATCACTGTCATGA
Source organism: Trichonephila clavata (assembly GCA_019973975.1). Classification (NCBI taxonomy): domain Eukaryota; kingdom Metazoa; phylum Arthropoda; class Arachnida; order Araneae; family Nephilidae; genus Trichonephila; species Trichonephila clavata. The sequence continues at coordinate 229,144 of BMAO01022880.1, forward strand.
AATCAATAAACACCTCGCATTATTTTGTTACTTTTCCAATTTTTTTTTAATATAAAGCAAGAAAACATTTTTATTTCAAAATATCAGATGAACAATAATTATTGTAAAAGACTGTTAAAACTTTTAACTGTAATGCCCGAAATCATCTCGGGCACGGCACTTGTACTGCAAAATGTCACATCCGAGTATTATACAGGGTAATTTTTTAGTGCATCTTATTGTGTTACCCGAATACATATCGGGAGGTTTAATTCGGCTTCATCTCTTTGTAAAACCCGAATCTATATCGGGAAAACTTAATTTGGTCTCATCTCAACAGATGGGGTTTGATGACCAGTATTCATGGTACTTCCATTGTAACAACCTATTCGAGGTTGTTGGTGTTTGCGGGTTCGAGCAAAGATCAGTCATAACACTTTTAAACACAATTTTATCTATCCCTTTTACTTAATCAACCAACACAACGAAGAGTAGGAAATGCACTAAAGAAGTAACAGTAAGAACAATCGCATAGGCTTAAAGTACTAACATATAATTAAGATAACTATCAACTATTGACCATCCTCGCGTACACAAATGCTAACACTTAAATATAAGAACTCATTTAACTAAATCCCTTCTTCTTCTTCTTCGAGGAAAGTTTTCAGCAGAACTTACAGTTAAAAAGAATAATTTTATCCAAAAGGATTAGTGGAAGATTTGCGATTAGACCCGTTACATCATGATCAACCTAAAAAATTAAAAAATAAAAAATGAAAACATACTCAAGCCAAAGATTGTTTTTGACTACAATCTAACTATGTGTGGTATATATCGCAGAGATTAGGAAATATCATTTCATCAGATAATCAGAAAATGCCATAAAAAATATTATTAAGAGATATTTTTACAATTGTTAGACAAGGCCTTCTGGAACTCCTTTCACTCTATAAAAACATACTTGGGAAACGTATTACATTTCTAGAATATCGAATTCAAGTTGTAGAAAACCTTTAAAAGAAACATGATGGTACAGCTTCTGGATAAAAGAATCTTGACAGACCTCCTACAGTAGATAAACTTCAAGTCTTAGTGAATGACATTTTATGTCCCATACTCCTACTACTCCCGCGAAACGTGAGCCTACAAGACAATGTAAAATTTGTTATTTAATAAATTATAGTTTTAAAAAAATTAAAAAACATCCTTTTATAGTTAATCGAACTAATTTATAACTTAATCTTTTAGTCGCCAAATCTGGAATTATTTGCCAGCTCTGGAAAAAGGATCTGAAAATAGTCGCCAGATGCGGAATGGGATCTGAAAATGGAAAATCATTAATCCTGATGATCCTAATCAGAACAATGGAACAAAATTATTAAATTATTGTATTGTCAACGGTCCTGAACAAGTGAGCAAAATTTCAAATTAATTAAAAGTCGACCTTTTAAACTAGGTAAAACTAAGTTCAAAGATTCCGTTGCATACAAGTGAAGATTATAAAAGGGTGTTAAAAAGGGGATGCAAATAGAAAAAAGCTAAGGAAGGAAACACAATTCTGATGAACAGACTGTAAAGTTCTTTTGTGCTTAAAAAAATGTTTCTAGTTATACCACACAAGACTAAATTACTAAACCAAAAAAAAAGGTATTAATTTTTATTTATTTTTGTTTCTTTTTTTTGGAAAATAATTCTCTACTAGAAATTAAATTTACCAGCCACTTCTCAAAAGGGTATGTAGTTGCTGTAAGTGGGTATGTAGTGGGTATGTAATGCCTTATAAGAATTCCCACCATTGACCGTATTGCTCCAAAATATTTTACGGAGTTTACCTGATATTTCAGTGGCTGCTATGTCTGAGTGGTTCTAGTCATGAGAGAACTTGTGTCCAATATGTCATGAGATCGAGTCCCAGTTTTGATGAAGATCTGCGGTGAAGACAGCTAAATGCACGTAAAATATGTGTGGCTGAATGAGTGAGTGAGAATTACATGAGCATTGCACTATAAAGCTGCACGAGAGCTATTGGCGGAATGCCCAAAGGAACCGAGGTCACCCAAAGAGGGTTTAGAGCTGCAAACAGATCCCTCGGGAAACAACCACCCCCACGTCAAGTCTTTATTGAAAAAAAATCAAAACTTACATTTTAAGCAGCAGAAGATAGTAAAATAACAAAATATAAATTTAAAGGTAACTGCACGATATACATACGTGTACGTGAACTTAGTACAAATATACAAAACAAATATAATAATAATAATAAAAGGAAACAAAGGGGTATAAGAGATGGAAGAAAGAATATACATATTCCAACTTTCTCAAATACATAGAAATTAATATAATTATCCAATACAAATGCACCATACAGACCAAAAGAGAAAAAGACAGGAAACATAAATAATAATAATAAAATGTCTGTTTCAGATCATATTTTGAGTTGACTCCATCACCTCCTGTTGATATTTTTTTCTCTTAATTTGTCCCTCATTTTGAAGGGGAAAAAATGATTCAGCACCGGAAGGGAGATTGTCCTTTTTTTTTAGATCTCCTCCCCTACTTTTTTTACAGAAACATAAAGGAAGAAAGCAGTAGTGTAAAATAAAAAAATAAATAAAGAGAGGAAAAAAAAGGGACAAGAAGAAAGGTAAGAGAAATTATTCAATTTTGCTGGGGATAACTTTTTTGCTAAATAAAAACAAGAAATTAACCTCAAGGTATATTCATATTGTTAAACAAGAATTAAACCAACAATCTGCAATATATTGTGTGAGAAATATAGATTTTATTTAAAGATTGAAAAGAAAAAAAAAGGTAAGAAACATTTGTGTGGTAGGAGGGAGGAAAGAGAAATGATGACGTAACCTAATAAGAGTACCGATCCAATCCCACCTAAGGAATTGGGAGGAGAGCTATTGGCGACGGACCTCGGAATTTTGAACCATAGCCAAGTGACGAGAATGACATCTTACTGGTAACCCCCTCTTCTAACTTCCACAATACGCCAATGGGAGGAAGTTAGAGCCTCATAAATTTAACGCCTACGGCCCCCTATACACGGTGGGTCTTCAGCAGCAAAAGGCTCGAACTCATGACACTCCACCCACTAGTTCGTGACCTTGAGCACAAGGCTTCCGTGGCCATATGCGTGGTTGGAAATCCTCACATTGGCATGCTGTGGGAACAGTGTATTATTAAAAATAAATTGAGTGATTTTATAGAAAACTCTTCCCCGACAGAAAAAAAAAGTTTTCCTATTTTACCAATACCTTTATGAAAATGTGAATTCAATAACAATAGGTTTTCCGAAGTTTTTGGTTGCATGTCTTAATTTTTTTTTTCAAAATCATTGAAAGTGAGAAATGGTTATTCTTTTTATTTTCTCTTTCAAAAGGCTGTTTTTAGGACATTATTTTATTTAAAAAAAATTCTTTCACCCTTTTAAAACTCTTCCGTTAAAAGCGTCTTTCAAAAAGCCACACAAAAAAAATTCAAAAAAGGAACTGAAATAAATAATCCACCGCATTCAGAATCAAGAAAACAATTATAAAAATATTCAAAAACGTTTCTTTTTGTCATTTAAATTGTAAAAAGTTCCTTTCCTTAGATTAAGAAGCAAAACTATTCTGGCATTCCGTGTGAAGTAAAACGTTATTAAAATATTTCATCCCAAAAAAGAGACAAGAAAGTGTAAAATAAATACTTAGAGAATCTAAGACAACAAACAAAAATGGAATGAAAGTAAAAAAATTGCATTTCTCTCGAGGATGGGGATTCCATGTGTGTTTCTGTGGTTATATATTTTTTATAAGTAACTGAAAGCTAGGGACCTTTGTATTTACATTTTAAAGTTTTCCAACTTTTTAAAAAGAAAAATTATAATTTTAGTCAAACAGAAAGGATTACTTAATTCAGTCTTATTTTGATAAAACAAGCATGTTTTTTTTTTTTTCAAATGCCTTCAATGCTGTTAAAAAATAAGCTTTTGTAATAATTTTTTAACAAACAAGAGTTTTAATAAACTTTTCCAGCATTTTTTAATATTCTAAAATGTATTAAATTACAGTTTTTATGAATTTATTTATTTATTTATTGCATATTATTTTATGTACTAAAATAAAATAAAAAGTCAATCTTTGCTTTGTTTTCTAGTAATTTTTATTCTAAAATAAAAGAAAACTATTGGGGATTATGACAAGACGCAAACTCAGTTTTTATAATTAACAAAAGATCATCTCTTTTAACTATTAATATTATATTTATAGTTTAAAGATACAGTGGGGTCTATTTTCTTATTTTTATGTTATATATATATATCGATATAAATAGATGTAGGGCTTTGGTCTGATATTCGCAGAATTACTATGATATATATGCGAAAGGCATCGAGAAAGTAAGTTTCTAGAGAACTATGAAAAGAAAAATAAAACAAATCTGCCTAGAAACCTTTATTGGAAAGCCTTTGTACAAAAATCTTTCATCTTCTTTTCAACATAACAAACACTGAACTTGTAGCACTTATCCTACCTCGAGATCCCTTTTTATTGGACTTTCGATTAGTAGTCCACCTACTGGGATTGGATTTAACTTACGACAGCGTCCTGTATATTTTAATCACAGTAAAAATGCTGACAGAAGAAATTCTTCAGTTACACATCTATTTCCTTGCTTACGCTGTTAGTTTGAATTTGATCTTCCACTTTAACCCATTATGGCACCGATGACCGACTGTTGTTTCATTTCTAGGAGGAAATGAGAAACCCACGTTTCATTGCTCAAGGCAATCCTGACCAGAAACTTCAGTTCTTAATTGTGACACCATTGCAGAAAAGTCAATACTCTTCCTAAACGTTGGTTTTATGTCGGGTGTGAAGCTCTACCTCCTCCTGCTGCGCAGTTTTTAGAACAAATGTTTCTTTAACAAAAGACGTTCTATGATTTTAGACCATTTAAATATCTTTTTCTCTTTCTACATATTAGTGTTGATGATTTGTGGTGTTCTTATTAATTAACCCTTTCGTGGGCCATTTATTTCTCTTTTGAATTTCTCATAGATTTTAGTTTTATGAACAATTAAACAATAGCAATTAAGGAAATATATTTCACTTTACAGAATCTTATAATTGCATTTAATTTTAGGGGTGGGAAGAATACTTCCCGAGGAACCATTTACCGTCATAAAGAAAATTAAATTTAATGGTGATTATTTGCCATGAACAGAAGAGAAGCATGTTGCAATGCACGAGAGGGCATTACTTTCTGAACACATGTAGCGGGTCCTTTTTTCTTGTCACTTTCTGCTACAACTCCGACATCGTCTACAGTTTGAAACAATCTTTGGTATATGATTTCCCTCACTGGCTAAGCTCTCATCATCTGGAACTACACACTTATTTCCTTGGAAGCTAGCAGGACGTCCTTTCCTTTTTCTTGAGGAACATCCGTCTATTAGCTGACGAGTTAATGCTATACGGAATGTTAGCTGGTCAAAATTTTTATTTCTTTTGTTCACTTGCCACAGTGTGAAACTATTTATGACGTCAAGGTCAATAAGAAAATAAAAGATTAGTATGGGTATTAGTCTTCCAATCGTTATAACAGAAATGCCAATATATCATACTGAGCTTTGAGCTTCCTACAGGTGTATTTTGTAAGATCATGTATATGAGAAGTAATATTCCCAAGGTCCACAAAAGGGCTAATAGAATTCGTTCAACGATGGTCAGGATTCCTGCGGTAAAGGGCTGCGAAAAGTAATCTCATTGCAAGACTAGCCAGAATGCTCTGCGCATAAAATCATCAATAAGGACCGTCGTTCACTATGCTTCTTGTCACGGATATTCTGCCTACCATTGAAAAATAGGGGACCTAAAAAAACTCCATTTGTCTGTCGATGTGACATTTAGCTTATACACCAGACTCAAATGACGAGGAATTTCTGATTATAATTCCATATCTATGCATGTCTGATTACTTATTAGATCTACTATTAAAATTGAAGAGATTTTTTTTCTTCATTTTGTTTGTGTTTTAAACTATAAGAAGTATATAAATATCGTGTTAAGTAACGAAAATTCCAGCTCCATGGGGCAGAATTTTTATTCTGCTTTAGTAACGCATTTTATGAGCCATACTTACTGAATTTTTTTAAAAAATTATATTGTAATGTATCTTACAATTTTGCTCGTATTCCATCTTTATGGATAGAAGATAAAATATTTTAAAGATTTTTAAACTGTTATTCATGGTATATAATAAACAAGGTTCTTTTTGGGGGGATTAAAGTTATATCTTGCCATCATATTATATGTGCTGTGAGTGCAAGTGTGTTGAGTTATCAGTTGTATTTTAATGCAGTGTGTGTTATACTTTTTTATAATCTATGAATTGTCATTCAACTACAGTTTTTATTTAACACATTAGAGAAAAAAGATAGAGCCAATTAACTAACAGTAACATCAAACACATTTAAGACATAAAAGGAAAAATGAAATTATTTTTTGTCTATTTTAGAAAGGTAAAATAAGTAATTAAAAAGTCTCTTTTTTAAAAATATTGCGCTTATCTGTAGTAAGAAAATGCAGATTAACAGATGTGGTGTGTGTGGGTGTGTGTGTGTGTGTGTGTGTGTGTGTGGTGTGTGTGTGTGTGTGTGTGTGTGTGTGTGTGTGTGTGTGTGTGCGTGCGTGCGTGCGTAATTTTTATTATTATTGGAAAATGTGAGTAATTAAATCGTTATATATTTTTAATTTTAATTAAGTCGCTTATTAAACTTTTAATTTATACATATACATACGGTTTACTGAGAGTTTTTCACAGCAAAATTCCAACACACAAGTACGCCTTTTCTTATTATAGACATTTGAAACACCTATTCCCACTCAAAAATGGGATTTTTCTCTTCTAATTTTTAACTTATTTAACAGAACTTTAAGTTACACTGAATTAATTAGTCTTAATTACAGTTTTTCTAGTTAATTTAAACATTTTATCTCAGAAATTTTCTTCTTTTATTAAATAAAATAAATGCTTTAAGAAATAAATTTGGTTTGAATATAGCACTATCTACAGTTTTTCTTTTTGTTTTGTTTCGTTTGAAAACAGAAGTTATTCTCACGATTTCATGATAACATTTTCTAAAAATAAATTTGAATTTAATATTTGTCATAAGCCTCCTCCTGAACAAAATAATTTTTTCTGTTTTTTTCGGAAGGTTGAGAGTACTTTTGAAATTTTACGGTAAACGGGAAATATGGCTCCCTGTGGATGGAAAAAAGGCTACTGTAACTAACTCCCTTCATCAGCTTTCCGAAGGCAAAGTTTTAACCATTTGCACTCATGACAGGTGACTGACGGTGAACAAAACTGAAGAACATTTATGCTGAAAAGAATCCATTAATCATGAGGCAACTTTTAAATCTACTTTTACTATAACAACTGCAATTTTAAAGTATAAACTTCTGTGGCGCACCACGAGACGCTTTCACATATTGGTTTTTAGAAGCTTTCAAATGATTTCGTTCATTCTCGAAAATGTTTTCTTATTTTAATTCATTTCCGCATGTACGAAATTCAGCCCAGTTATTTCCAGGCCCCTAGTGCTGAAGAAAGTACATAGTGAAAGAGTTTTAAAATTTTGCTGTCTTCAAAAATTTTATTGAAAGAAATCAAGGCATAAGAATTGCAGTAAAAATTATTTCAAACTATTTGAAAAGTATTTTGCAGTTCTTTTTTTTAATGTACTTCAAAAACTCTGTTTCTGAGAGAGAATTATTATGTCATATATGCTCAATAAGTAATATATTTAAAAGATAATAATATTTGTCTGCTAGTGATTCATTGCTATAAATAAATAAAAATGAAAATATTATAGTAAAATACTATACAATGCTTATGAAAACAAAATTTTGTTCATTTCCTGCTATATTAAATCTCCTAAAATATTACATCCAGTGTTTTATTTACTAGATATGTTTTCCGGATATTGTATAAATTGCGTTTCAGTCTATTTCATGATGATGAATGGAATCTATCTGAACTGGAAGAAGTATATATAGGTATCTGAATTATTTATATATATATATATATATATAGTATCATAAAATGAAAAAAATACATAGTATAATAAAATTGATGGTACTAAATTATACCACTAACAAAACTAGAAGATTAAAACCAGATTTCAAGAAACACAATATAAAAAATGATGGAAAAGTTTACATTCTTTCGAGGAGTTTTCATACATTATCTCATAGATTTCTCGAATCTTGCACAATTATTGGAATAAATTAACAATTCAGCATTGTGCAATAAGATGTGAACCGTAACATGCAATTTGACAAGAAGCATCTTTTCTTTCCAGATATTTACATTTTGCTCAGCATTTTGCTGAATATTGTTTTACAAAAATAAATACATGGCAATCCTTGTAATATCTTAGCAATAAATAAATTATTTATTTTCGCAATATATTTTGATGAGTAATTTTTCTTTATTTTGATAGATTTTAACTACCACCTACTCTCTTCTTTCAAGCATTAATAGTACATAAGCCATAGTTACAATGTAGAGTTAATAATTTCTCTCTCAAAAATATATTTACATGCTAAGTATGCTGCATCTTTTCCCTCAGGCCTTTTAACTATTCAAATGCTCTAAGTAAAACTCTTGTAGAATTTAAATTTTTTCTCTAATACACTACAGTTTAAAAAAAAAACTAAATTAGCATACCTTTTATAGATTATTGAACTTATTCTTTTAGTCGCCAAATCTGGAATTAGTCACCGAATCTGGAATTAGTTACCGAATCTGGAAATGGGATCTGAAATTAGTCGCCATGGCGGGATGGGATCTGAGAATGGGAAATCGTTAATCCTAATACTCCTGATCAAGACAATGGAACAAAATTATTAAATTGTTGTACTGTAATCGGTCCTGGACAAGTGAGCAAAATTTCGAATTAATCTGACTTTTTAAAGTGGGTAAAAATGGAGTTCAAAGATTCCGTTACATACAAATGAAGCTTATAAAAGGGTGTTAAAAATAAATAAATGTACTTATAAGTTCCATAACTAGTAATTCCATCATTTATATGAGATTTATTTAATAAATATTAACATTTTAGGATTTTTAATACAATTGTTTTAAACTCATATCTTGCATTACTGTTTTTAGCTGATGTATTTACTTTTCTGAAAGTATTACATATTAAAATTTTCTTTTCACACTTAGACTGAATTCTTTTTTTAAATATAATCCCTGAATACAAGTTTGCCTAACTCTTAAAAATGAAACTTATTTCAATAATTAAACTATGCAGATGTTTTTTTCATTTCCACTACTCTGTATAAAGTATTCAAATTACGTAATTATCTGCTAAGAAATTTAAATGTCACAAGCAAAAGTTTCCTTATGTGCTTATAATAAATTTTAAGACTTTTTATATATATATAAGTATAGGCAGTTTTTATCATTATAGTAGTACTCTCTGGAATTTTTAAAACTCTATTTTTTTAATTCTTAACGTTTTTTGTGTTGATCTGGGAGGGAGTTGCTCTGCCAAGGATGTATGATATGGGATTCAGTTCTCGAAGTCTACCTGACCATTCCATTCTCATAATATCGTCAGCCTCGAAGCATTCGACGAATTCGACGATCAACCAAGCCCTAAGTGAACAAGCGTTATCGTCAAAGAAAATGAACTTTGGTATCAACTACCCCTCTGAAAAGACCTACAAAGGACTTAAACATATCATCCCAATATCCTCAGAAAAATCACAGCCCCTTCCTGAAAGCGGTACAGCACTGTGTGTGCCCGTCCAACACCTCTAGCTCGTTGATCATGACCACACCATCTCCATAATGGTGTATTTTCGTGATGTCTGAGGAATGGTATGAGGAAACTAGCACTCTCCATATGTAAAGACGTCGAGAATCATAGTTCGTACTATCCCATTGCTCCCAATTCCAAGCGTGATATTATTTATATCATGTTAGTTGGTCACCCTTGAGACCTGGAGTAAGGGACATGTAGTCGATTGGGTTTATTTTTTTGTCATAGTACCCTGTCTCATTAAGCCTTCATAAAGCAGCTAGTGTTCAAAGCGATATGCTGCTCGAACTCATATGTGAGTAGGGGTTCTCCACTGCTCTCCATTGTATTCTATCTTCCAGACATTGTACTTGTACCATTCTTTACAAAACGTTCAAAAATAATCACAAGCAAACCTAAAACCAGAGTTGAAGCTTAATTTTCTTCATTTGCCTAAAATAAAAGAAGTATTGAGTTTTGATTGAATAAATAAAAAAAGCATATTAATTTGCTTAGAGCTACGTATAAATATAGTTCACAATAATACAAAAGTTCCATTCTATTGTTAATTACTTAAAAGTAATATATTACAATTAAAGCTAATAAGCTAAAATAACTAGAAAAATCAAAATAATGATACACTTTTACTGAATGTGTTTAATATCAGGTTCTCATGCAAATTTAAAAAATTAGACTGCAGTAACTTTACATATAATGTTCAATGTGACAAAGTTAATTTCTATGTAAGATGTGTGTGTGTGTGTGTGTGTGTGTGTGTGTGTGTGTGTGTGTGTGTGTGTGTGTGTGGTGTGTGTGTGTGTGTGTGTGTGTGTGTGTGTGTGTGTGTGTGTGTGTGTACGCGTAAAATCATTAAACGTACATTAAATTTTTTTCTATGAATTAACAGTTGATGTTGATTTTGACTGCTGAAGGGACCTATGTCGTAGGGCAGGGATGGCGTACCAATGGCAGGCGACACATTAATTTGGGCATGCCACCGAACGAAACGGTTTGAATTTTAGTTCAAAATATTTCGGTAATTGATTCGAGTGTCAATCAAGGAATTTTCAGCGAGATTTTCTCATTTCAAAGAATCATCGGAAACGATCAAGTTTATTATGTACCCTGATGTGACTTCATTTGGTAAACGTAACTTGTCCTAATTCGATTGGCTGGAAATAGAACAATTTGAAATGCAACTGATTGGTTTCCAGTCTAGTTCAATATGGATTCAAAAACTTATTGAAACAAGAAAAAAGATAAAATTGATTGAAACAAAAATATTAACAAGCAATAGAAGTAAAAATGCGAGTAACGAAATTTAGAAAACATATGGAATTCAATTCTATGAACATTTAACTGTTTGAAGAAGCTGGTTCATATATGCTACTTTAACCATATTTTCCTCTAACTATGCCTGCTAGTCATTATTTTGAGGAATATCATCAACGCCTAGCTTAGAAACCGTTTGGCAGATGACTCCAACTCAGCATGCTTTTGCTAAAAGTAACATCTTGCAATCCTAATGTAAGTTATTTGTCATCTAATCTGCAACACAATAAAAGTCACACTAATGTTACTTTAATTTGAATTGCACGTATAACAGAAGCATTTAATACTTTACAATGCAAAATGTAATTTTTTCGTAGTAAATAGTTTTGAGTTGTTAATAGTTAGTTTTATTTTCCCAATAATCACACAAGTCATAATTGTTTGTTGGTACGTCTATACCCCATTAATTATTTCTGTAAAAAAAATGACACGTTGATCCATAAAGGTTCGCCACTCCTGTCGTAGGGGCTTCATGATATGATGATAAAAGAATAAAAAATGTATTAATCGTATCTGAAAACTCCACATGCTATTTTTAACTGTCTAATCAAATACTAAATTGCCTTAAATGAGTGTTTCTTAAACTAGGTGTTGCTAGACTTGCAGTTGGGGTCGCCAAAAATTTTAGGAATTTTATGTGAAAATTCTGAAACGGATCATCAAAAAGATGAGTTCTTAAAAATAACAACAAAAAAATTCGATGTCTTGAGAAAATCTTTAAGAAATTTTTCCTATGAGCGTTTGGGTGGAAGGTTTTATATTGATTTTAAAACTATTCGAAATTGCTGTTGAAATATCACTCATAAAGCCACTAAAATCACACGAAGAACTTGTTGTGATTTGGGGGTTACCAACTGATTTTAATAGAAGAGTTTTGGCTAGGAGTTACAAAAAAATTTTCAACAGTTTCTGAAACTGCATTGCAGTATCTTGTACCTTGTTCTACAACATATTTGTGTGACACGAAAAATTTTCGTCTTTAACAGCCATAAAATCTACGTACCGATGAAATCTGAATAGTATTGAGGAAGTACCTCGCAAGGCAGTGTTGACTATTATTCCAAGATTTGATATCATAATTAAAGTAGTCAAGCACATCCTTCCCACTGATACTCAAGTCTTGCATATGCCGTTATTAATAGAAAGTGATTATTTCATAGGTGAATGAAAAAATTACTGCACTTAATAACCAGATTAGTATATGTATTTACCATTTTATTATATTATATAATTACTTGTATAGTCAAAATTTGTTACTTATACATAATATACAAATTTACATCAAGTTAATCTGCTTTGAGAAGATTTCCGTTAATTGTTTATAGTATATAAATAGATAGGCAGGTAGATAATTTTTGAAAGTTATATTTTAATTGAGAACTAGTTTTATTGCTATGATCAAATTCCAGTGCAAAATGTATTTCAATTTTTTAAAAAAATTCTCTCGAATAATCAAGTAAACTGAGCACAATATCATCGTACCTTTTCTTTATGGTTTTTGAGAAAGTTATTGTATTACAGTGGTCATTTTTATAAAATAATCAAAATGAAAATCAGTAAAAATAAACGCAATTTAAAAGCTACATTATTAAGTTTCTTTCTCTGATTTTAATATCCTTTATATAAATAGTGTTTAAGTTAGAAATTATTACTTAATGTTTCACAGATGATGCATTATTTAATGCTTTCAGATGATGTATGTAATGTTTCAATGAGGCATATAATGTATGGAATAAAATTTATGTGTCTAGAAAATTCTAAAATAATTATAAATCTACAGCCTTTAATATCTCCGAAAGATTTCATTATAGAAAACAAATGGAAGATTTTAAGCATGCATGACGAATTTAATTGGTATTGCTTTGTATCCATAAGTTAGTCAGGATGCATACATTCGAATATGTACCCATATAAGGCAAATAATTAGTTTTTTTTACCTTCGTCCTTTGACTTTTCTAAAATATTTTTATGCACTGCTGGACATCGTAAATGCAACACCCTGAAGGAAGCACGCAAATAACATGAAATTTACAACATGCATTAGTGGAGGTGAGATATGTAAATTATTAGAATTTCAGCGAAGACACAAATCACGCACGCCTGTGGCACCAACTCAAAGCGCTATTTAAGGCTTGGAGATTTCGACGATTTCAAATTTGGCAATTATGTTTTTCTTGTGTTTTTTTTTTCAAAAAACGATCAGTATGTCTCGCAGAAAAAAGCGATCAGCTTTTGATCAAGCATCCGAGTTCGACAGAGGAAAAATAGTGGCCTACCGAGATTGTGGATTATCTTTCAGGGAAATCTGTAGTCATGTTGGACGAAACCAAACAACTGTAATGAGGATATGCGACCGTTGGATGCAGGAGGGTACGACGGACTGAAGTGGTCGATCGCATCCACCTCCGTGCACTATTTCAAGTGAGGACAGGCAAATTGTGCACACGGCAGTGAAGGATCGCTCAGTCACATCACGAACCATAGCACAGCACATTGAGTCTGTAACGCATCATTCAGTGTCTTTGCGTACCATTCGACGGCGTTTACAGCAGAGTGGTCTGTCCGCAAGACGTCCATTGCTTGGTCAACCCTTGACGCAGAGCCACAGACGTCTCCGCCGCCAATGGTGCGATGATAGGAGGATGTGGGCTGAAGAATGGAATTAAGTTGTCTTTACTGGCGAGTCACGCATCTGTCTGCAACACCACGATGGTCGGATTCGAGTCTGGAGACACCGTGGAGAGAGTATGCTGAACAGCTGCATTATGCACCGCCACACTGGTACTGCACCGGGTATTATGGTATGGGGCGGTATTGGATATCACTCTCGCACTCCTCTAGTACGCATTGCCGGTACTTTAAACAGCCAGCGCTACATCTCCGAGGTGTAGGAGCCAGTTGTCCTTCCTTACCTTCAGGGCTTCGCCACAGCCATATTTCAACAGGATAATGCGCAACCACACGTGGCACGCATTGTCCAAATGTTCTTTGTCAATCTACAGATTGAATTGCTTCCCTGGCTGGCTCGCTCTCCGGATCTTTTGCCGATAGAAAACATGTGGTCCATGGTTGCTCAACGATTGACCCAGATTACACCCCCAACTGCTACACCAGATCAACTTTGGCAACGTGTGGAAGCTGCTTGGTCTGCTGTATCTCAAGAACACATCCAAAGTCTCTTTGAATCAATGCCGAGGCGTGTGGCAGATGTGATCTCCAACAATGGCGGCTACTCTGGTTACTGATTCTGGCAGGAACCACACTTCACAGAAGTCTATGAATTTTATCCTTTGATACTTGGTCAACATGTTATCTACAAAATAAATTTTGTTGTGCTATCTCTTGTTTCCCTTGGTGTTGCATTTACGGTGGCCAGCAGTGTAATTGTATAGATTTTATAATGTTATTATTTTAACTATTCCAGAAATTATCTTATTAAAAGTTATTTTATATACATAGATTTAATGAAAAAATAATTTAAACTACTTTTAAAATTGACTGATTTTATCAGAATAGTAGAGAAAAAACTTATTCTATAAATTATATTATCTAAAACTCTTTAATTCATATCTGAGATTTATTTAATGCATATATAGATAGAGAAATTTGCACACAACCTATATATACAGATAAAGTGTATCGATAAGCTCTGTCCGTTTTGGTTATAACAAGTTTCATCAAGTATGCTCATATTCATTTGATGCTAAATGTTAAGGAAGTTAATAAATTTTTGATTTCTCTCTTCAGTGTAAGTACGGCAAATAAACTCAAATTAAAAAATGTGTTTAACTTAAAAGACTTTTTTCGAGTAATGAACTTACATTGTTAAATATGCTATATGTGTATGTCATTTTCTCAATACATAAATGAAAACATCATATAATAAGAAAAAACACACGAATACACGTAAACAAAAAATATGCATAGATAATACGAGCTTATTTCTTATCATTTAGTTATATATTGCGTAATTATTACTTGCGATATTAATTATAACTTAATTTTTGTATAAAATTGTAACATTTTTATTTGAATTATTATCAAATCATGTATGTATATACATGATATACAATATATATATATATATATATATATATATTGTATATGCATATACAGCAAATTATTCAATATTCAAACAGGATAATTTAACTTTGATTAAGAAAGATTAAACCAAAGTATTGAAAAATATAGTGTGGTAAACCGGACTATAAACAGAGAAACAACTCATAATAATTTTTATAAAAAATATTTTATAAGAAATTCAAACACTTGAAGCTGTAAAATTAAGAATGGACCGCCTATAATTTAAACTCAGATGTGGCCTCCTATAATTAATTTTAATTTTGGTGTTTGTGTTTTACAATAAATGTTTAATTATTTTGAAAGAAAATGAATACAACTGAAAACTTTTTTTTCACCATATATTTCAGAAATAGTTTTAAATCATTTTTTGTTCTTCGACTTGCTGTTTCAAATTAAATCGCTTCTAAATTTTATCTCTGTTTTATTTTAAGTTGTCAGTATAAATTGTCACTCAATTTTAGAAATGTCTAGAGTAATATGGATCAAAAATACGTGTCTGGAAGAAATACCAATTTATCATGGCAATACTATTCTTCATATTTTAAACGTAAAATGACATTTTTTACTAAATTTAATTTACTTTTCATCAGATTTTGTTATAAACGCATGGAAATATATCCAAATATCCAATTTCAGTACACAAGTTATGCAGAATAAGTCTGATAAGTATTACTTATACTAGCAACTAATACTGCTTATGAACTTTTTATTGTAGGAAATAAATAAGAAGTTTAAATTCCGTCAATTTCGGTATTTCCTAAAGATATACATTGAATCTAAAAGGGCATCATAGTCTCTTTTTGTTTTCCGA
Source organism: Trichonephila clavata (assembly GCA_019973975.1). Taxonomy (NCBI): domain Eukaryota; kingdom Metazoa; phylum Arthropoda; class Arachnida; order Araneae; family Nephilidae; genus Trichonephila; species Trichonephila clavata. The sequence goes on from BMAO01022880.1 coordinate 245,157, forward strand.
GTGAAAACCTTAGTAAAAGTTCTCGTCAGATCTTCTTTCCTTGGGAATCCACCGACATCGGAAATCGATCTGACCCTTCAAAATGTTTCCTACATTTCTGAAGTAACCTTTCGATGATCACGAAATACGTAGTTGCAGATGTGAACATTTCAGCCCTTTAACTTATCTAAATTCTAAGTGTGTTTCAGGGAACAGTCTTCTATTTGAATAAATTAAATATCTTTGACTTGATATTGAGAAGTAAGAAAAAAAACTCCCTCTATTCAAAGAAAATAATTTTGAGAACTAGGTTAATATAATGATCTTATGAAAGGTTAAATGAAGATCTCAAAAACAAAATATGACAAAAACATCAAAATGACTAATGCGTGAGCTTCGAGACTTATTGGCCTCTATTTTTCTGGTGTCTTATCTTGCCTACCTTTTATTCGAAGAGAAGAGATAATCTAGCGGTTTCCTCGCATCTTAGGGACAATTAGATTTTCTTCCTGCTACCACAAGGAAAATCCCGAGAGTGTTACGTGGAATGTTACCTTCAACAAGAAAGAGAATATTCTATGCTCTATTTATTAGAGTACTTATATATAATCAATTCGGGTCCTCCTTTGATGAAAAAACTTTCAGAAAAGAATTTCTTTCTTATCTTTTCAGGTCATTTTCTAATGGTTATTATCTTTTAAACATGCCAAAGATAAGTTTTGGCTCGTTTAAAGTTCACACATAATTAAAAGCCCTAAAAACGCCTACATAATACTGCGCTTTAATTCAAATTTTAGGTAATGTTTCTTTATTGAAATATTAAAATAAGATACTACAGCTTATATATTTTCAAGAGTTATGGTATTATAGGTACTTTTATTTAAACGAAATAATAGCATAAGTCATTTATGAATTTATGTAAACAAATTCATCTCTAATTACAAATCATGTCTCTAATATATTTGTCTGACACAGGTTTTTCATTTCAAAACTAAATTGCGCTGTAGAATAGCTGCCTGTAATTTTTTGCACAATTTTTTATGTGTGTACATTGTTATACTTGTAAATATAGTATTTTTTTTGTTCTATGACACAAATTAGAGTTAGCTTAGTTGTATTGATATTTTTCATATATGTATGCTTACATATAAAAGGATATTTAATATTTTTATCAAATTTTGCATTCCTTAAAACCTAGAAACCTGTTTCGATAATTGTGTGATATTGTTTTCTGTTTCTAAATATACTCTATTATCCATGGGGGGGGGATTATAGTATATATATTTCTCAAACATATATAAAAATAAATAAACGATTGAATTTTTTAATTATTTTACACTAAAAGTACTTTTTTTCCTTTTAATTGTCTCAAAAAACCTAATCGCTTTAGTGCAATTAATTTTTTGCGTGTTCCATGGTTTATTTGTTCGTTCAATGAAACATAGAGCATTGAAAAAACAATTGTTTTTGAAACAACTAAAAACACAAATAATTTTTTAATTGTTTCTTTTGTGTCCACGCCTCGTGTTTTCTTTTTATAAAAGTTAAATATTGTAAGCTATTTTTTGAAAAAATAGTACACATTTATTTAACTGAAAACGATAACAAAATCCGAATACCTAAGTGAAGGTAGTACTTTTGATAGTGTGTACGAGTGTTGCAACATATCCCTTTAAGACATAAAATATTTTATCTTTAAATATTAAGTTTTACTGGTTATTAATACTATATAAACCCCACTGGGAAAAAAAATATAAAAAATTCCCTCTCCCACCCTACAACGTAGACGGTACCCTCACGATCGAGCGGATTGGGTGTTTTCTGTGAAATGATCAAGTGTGAAATTTTACAACTTGTACTTTTGTTAGCAAACAAACTTAATTCAATTAAAATTGTTGAAAAAAAGGAAAAAATTGATGTAAAGTTAATTCTGTTGTTGATTTATTATTTATTTACTGTGAAAATCTTTAATGCTTCCTTTTTGCTTTTGATAAGTATAAATAAAAGCTGCATTTTTTCACAATTACTTTGATAGTTTTCAAATTTGAACTTTCGAGGCCTTGAAATGTGTGTGTCATCAACATATTGAAAATGGCTGTACATGTCATGCCTTTTATCTTGGCATGGCTTTTTAGCAGGCGGATTATAATGCTTCGATCTTATTGCGGGAGGAATTACAACACTGCCATCCTCATCATCAGTTAAAATACTTTTGTTAGTAGGTGTAGATGCTGCTACGCTTCAGCTATCTCTGACATAATTTTTAAGAGATCCATTTTGAGTTTTTGGAAGAATTTCATTTGATATTACATCTTATTTGCAATAAAACCAAGAATTTGCTTCAGCTATAACAATGAAATGAACGGGTTCAAGAGACTTTGATGAAAAAGGATGATCCAAAGTTGTCTTTAATTCACAAATATATATACTTCCATGTTAACAAATATTCTTAACAAATATTTCTATGTTTTCTTTTTCATCGCTCTGATCTGAACTTGATTCTCCTTCCAGTATGTGTCACTCATTTGCTTCACCTGCAGCATGGTCATCCTCCGATAGATCGCCTTCAGAATCTGATCTATTCATCAATTATAAAATTTCTTCTGTGTGAGAATTGGTTTCCTTTTAGACACCTTGAAAACTTTTTGGTTAAAAGTTACCACAGTATTCCATGGAAAATAATAAAGTGTATCAAAAATGTTTAAAAAAATATAAAAAATTAAAAATATACCCCTTACTCCCACCGGAAAACCCCATTTTTTTCGGGGGGGGGAGCGATATGGATTCAAATATATGTGGAGAGGATAAAAATGTCATAGCCCTCAACAAATGTATGGAAAAGAAAATTAATTACAAAAAAGAACGAGAGAAAGAAAAAAAGGACTCATCCATGGAGACCCCCAAGAAAATTTGGTATTAATTATATAACTATATGTTTTATTTTTATTTAGGCGTCCATCAAAATTACTGAAACAGAAAAAAAAACTCACATGGCAAGTACTTACCTTCACAGCTGCAGTGACTCAAGTTACGTCCAACCCGCACGATCGTGCGGGTAACGAAATCTTGAGTTCTACAAGCAACATTAATAGAGTATAATTAATATTTTTACTTGTTTTACAATTATTTAAACATTAAGACAAAAATTTGTATCCAAGCAATTATAAATATATCTATAATTATCTCTTTAAGACGTGTTTTCGTTGTATTTGTAAACAAAGCTAGATTTACCTGCTGAAAGTAAAACATGGACTACAACCACCATATTTTCATAAAAACAGATACTTTAAGCTTTCTACAAACCCGCTCAATCGTTCGACTCCATCTTTTCTTACATACGACTATTCCAGAAGCAAAAACGTATAAGAATATCTTATCAGCACGATCGTGCGGGTTGGATCTTAAAAGGATAGGCTCACAAAAAATCCGCTCAATCGTTCTTTCATTTTGCAAAATATGTATCTTTCACCTTTACAAGAATAATAAAAAGCCTTCACTTGAAGAAAAAAAAGAATCTAACTATAAATATAAGTCGGAGAGAGATAAAAAAAAAGTGTGCAAGTTTTTCAATTCCATGAAATCTAAGCCTAAAACTAGAATCAATGGATCGCTATTAATGCCAATGACAATCTTAACAGGATTTTAATACCTCATTCACGCAGCTCCAATTCAATTAATTATTCACTACGATTTTATTTTATATTCTAATATGTTATCTTTTCTCTAGTCTACATAGGGAAAAAACTTATATTGAAAAACAAGAAAATGATTGAAAAGAACAAACTCATTTTTACTTCGGAAAATGAAAGTGAAGCTACCTGAAAAGAAGTAGAATCACTGGAACAGAATGAAATCCTGTAAATGCACTATGTTGCATCATTGCACTATGTTGTATGGATAGTAAGTTGTATTATAAAATTTTTGCTGGTTATAGCTAAATTATCAGATAAATTAAAATTGTTAAAAAACAATTATTTTGAAAAGAAGTTTTGATTTAACACACATATTTAAGGAACATACAGATAAGGAACATATGCATATTTAAGGAACATATACATAAGGAGTGAGTGAGTGAATATTAACGTCGCACTGTTCAGCTACACGAGGGCTTTTGGCGACGGACCGCGTATTTGTGAACCATGGTCAAGTGACGCGGACGACACCTGAGCTGGCACCCCCTCTCCTAACTACCACACCACACCAACGGGAGGACGTTTGAGCTCTCGACAGATTTAACGTGCATCGCGCCCCTACACGGCGGGTCTTCAGTGGTACTGGGATCAAACTCATGACACGCTAGCCATGATCCGATGCCCAGACCACTTGGCTACCGTGGTCATTCATACACATATACGTAAGGAACATATACACAAGGAAAATATACATAAGGAAAATATACATAAAGAACATTTCCATAAAGAACATATACATAAGGAATACATGTACATATGCATAAGGGAGCATACACATGTACATATGCATAAGGGAGCATACACATATACATAAAATAGGAATAAATATACGTATACATAAGGAACATATACATTAAGGAGCATATACATAAGGAACAAATACATATTTAAGGAACATATTTAACAAAGGCTGTCGTGGGACCTTCTTCTCAAGTTGATTGAGTAAAGATCTCGCAATTTATTAGAATTGCTAGGAGGGGGTTCCAAACGCAGTAGCCATTGGTAGCAGTAGGGAGAGAAGCCAATGAATCAACTTGAAATTATTACAATCAAGACTTAGTAATAATTAACTTTTATTAATCCAATGCTAGAAATGACTACACGATATGCAGACAAGTTAAAAGAGAGGAATCTGAACAAGAAGCAACCCCTCAGGTTCGATGATTCAACAAGGGGCGGAATGCTGAATTCCAAAACTTGAAAAGACAATGGGGCTTTGGGATCCACTGACACGAATCAATACGCGGCAGCACTGTCCATAATCACCTACAATCATCTATCTCACTGACTATTTTTATATCATTAGGTAGTGACGTTCACTTGTATCGAGGCGTTGTCCTAGCTTAAAGCACCAATTTGGTTGGACCGAAGAAAATCCGATTTACAGAGGATAGAGTTCACGAATAACCCATGTTACAAAGTTCTAAATTGTACTTAAAATATCTCATCAACAATAATTTTCTTGTGAAATGTTCATGATAAATCATTTTATATTATAAAAAATTATTTTTTATAATCTCTCTATTAACTTTAAATTTTTGTGTGAGCGAATCAAAATTAAGAATTAAGAATTGTACCCGACAAATATTTATTTCTCCTTAGCATATATCATCCCAACATAGCTAAACTTAAGAATATCTTACAAAATAACGTAACTAAAAAAAGTGTTCATAAACTTATAATTAATTCAAAAACAAAAATGGATGTTGATGTTGTGTGTTTCATGCTGGTGTATATATGAAAGATAGACGAACAGAAACATACAGTACGATCACACAGAAGAATATAGACTTTTTATTACACAAACGATGAATAAATAAAATAAACAGAAGGGGTGCGCTGCTTTCCACATTCGAGACGGGAATCCATTACAGGCGAAAGTCAGACTTCTTTTCGCGGAAAATACATCCATGCCTTATTCGGGATTCGAACCCGAGCCCACTCGGTTACAAGCCGAGGGACATATCCACCATACTGGCTGTGCGGCAACAAAAATGGATGGAAAATTCTTATGACTTAATCTTTTACATTTATGCGGAATTCATTTCTAAACTTCTTCCAAAATTTAAAAAGCCCTATTGTTAGAAAAAAAGGAATGAATAATTTTTTTGAATTCTTTGATTTGAAGATCAAGCTTGTAATAAATATATAGTGACTTATTTTAGCTCAAAATAAAAATCCAAAACCGTTTAATCAAATGAATTTGCAATTTTAGGCATTAATTTTTCCTTAAATTATTTTTATAACAGAATTTTTTATTTTGTTTTAATAATCATTAAAAATTCACCACTTGGAATTTATTTCTTTTAAATAAAATAAATAGAATAATTTTTAAAAATCTACTAAAATGTTTGAAAATAAAGTTAAGCATTTTTTTGGCTCAGAATGTTTTGGTGCAAAATTTGTTGCATTTGTTTATCTAACATTATTGCATTACATTCATTGCTAAGAGTCCTTGAACTTCATTTAATGACATTTTAAGACATTATTTATAAGCAAAAATAAATTTTATTCTAAATTTTGTAATTTTTTCTCTTTTTGAAAACGGATATGATCTGTTGAAGAGGCAATTATCTTCTTTTTGTTACATACATAAAACATTTTCTCTCCCACATACCTATCAGAAAAACAACTTCTTAAAATTCAGTGAAGTAAATGTATTGATTTCCTTAGAGAAAAGAGGCATTCTTAGTTGTAAGGAATGTGCTGAGAAAGAAATGCAAAAATAAAAGCCGCATTTGAAAAAAGAATAAGAAGAAAACGAACTTCCAAGTGTGGAACACTTTTAAAATAAAACTACTTGAAGAATCAATTCACCACATGAATTATTGAAATCACACACTTTCTGGTAGATCTCAACATGCTTGTTGAAATTACTTCAAAATGCTGATTAAAGAATTGTTACCACTTATGTTATATTAATACGCTCATATAATACATTAGTAATAAAACATGTTCGTGGACTTTTCACTTTTTGATTAATCACTTTTTAAAATATAGTACAGGTTTTTAAATAGTATTTTCAAAATTTGTTACTAGTTCTAGTTTACTAAATTTTTAATTTAATCTATATTAAGGAGGGGAGGGAAGAACTTAATTCCTTTAATGTAGACTAGGGAAAGGGTTACCTCCTGTCCTCCTAACGGTGGACCAACATTCATTGTACAAATTATACAACTATTCCTACTTATTGCTCATATTGTAAAACTGTAATTTACATGTCGCTCTATTTACTTGTTCTCTTTTTTTGGCAAAATTCGCTGTTTGCTTTCCTCTTCAGTATCCATCACTGAAGCTGCATCATTCAACACTTCATTGACATAGTCCTCGATTTTGATAAACTTGCAGCTTCCTAGAAAGTTGAGTCTTTGGTTCCGTTGATTGTTAACAAATCTTTGTATGAGACAACGCTTTTCTTTTCTCGCAACGATTCCAGTTCAGGCAATGGTTGCGATATTTTTTGCGAGAACTTGCAACAATGTGCTATAGCAACCGTATCGAGGACATTTTATGAAACGAAGCACATGATGCCAATTCAGCACGTACGACGCATGCTAAATGGGAACTTGGTGAGTTATCTTGAACGTTGGCACTGTTGCGATAGTATGTAATAAATTTATTACAGTATCACAAAAATTCTTTTTCAAAAGAAATATTTTTTTATTTGATACATATTAGTTTTAAGAATGATAGTATTAAGGACAGAATATGTACTGTTTGCTTTCTCAAAAAGAGAGCACTGAAAGTCCTTTTTAAATTATAAGCTTATTTTTTTCGGTAAATATATTTTTACAAAAGAAAATATAGTTATAATTATAAATACATTCAAGGAGTTTAATGCATTTTCATCCAACCGTAATGTCAAAAGTACAGTGCTCAAATTCATACTCTGAACAATGAAATTCTCCAAACATTTTTCCATTAAACTAAAACTAAACTGAAAGGTTTGCCATTGTTATACGGCGTTTTGAAGCTGATAAACATAATATCCTGAATCCTCAAATTGCTCAAATATTTGCATTACAAATATAAAGAATAATATGTAATTTATGATTATTAATATCATATAAAGCTGTGTACGTTATAATAAAATGCAGTAGTATAAAGACAAATAATCAAAATTTAAATTCAGTGAGAATAGCTATTTAAAATTGCAGAAAAACGCATTTCCTTTTTCAAATGCATCACTCATTAAAAAAACATAAAATATAAAAGGAATAAAATTTTATTTAAAACGTTCCTATTTTTTCATATCTTATAATCCCCACCTTAATTACAATATTTGATAATTTTGTCCCCATGATTATGCAAAATAAAATTAATTAAATCATTCTCATCAAAATATAATTTTGTATCATTTTTTCTTATAGCTATAGTAAAATTTCATTTATCCATATCCTGATTCCGACAAAAATAAAGAGCAATGATGGATAGAACATATTAAACTCAGAAATCCTCACTGTATGCAGTCTATGCCATCTCTATCATCTCGAAGCCCTCTATGCGTAATAAATAAGTTTAGAGAATGAAGTCGGGTGTCACTATCATCGTATGATCAGGGTTTTATATTATGTGAATGCCAATCGCCATTACGCAATCTTTTTTTTTTTTCAATTTAAATTAAATCCACTTATTAATGTTTTTAAACTTTTTTGATTTGACAATTAGCTCAAAACAAACAAATGTAGACAAACCCTTCATATAGTCAGGTTATCTTAAAAAGATGTAGAAGGTGTCTAAAATTGAATATAACTATCGTAGATGTATCTAGTTACGCCTCATTTAAGTGGGGATACGTTAAGGATGCTTAACGTAGTATACATTATTTTACATAAAAACGTAGCCTGAAGTTGTGCCACTGTTCATCGCATGCATAAATTATGTGCATGTATACATAGATAGATTACAGCAGTTGCATAGCTATTAAATTCATCAATGGCCAACATTTGCTCACAAATGAAACCTATGCTTAATGTAAGAAATCTGCAATTAGAGAGCCTTACCTTATATGTGATGCATCCTCGTAGATGGCTAAGTATGTATTGAAACTGATATGTATTTCGAAGAATTTCTCGACTTTTTTCAGAACGATGTTTTGCACAACCTAATTTTGGCAGTTTTGATACGTTCAATTTTTGGAAGGTATAGGAAATTTCATAGCCCAGGAAAAGTTAGTACATTAAGGAGATAAAACTGAAATATGACAGCTTTAAGGGATCAGGCTATTTCAAATAGAAAATGATTTGGACAGTCGTTCAAAAAAGGGCAACACATCTGTTAAGGAATCTTACCCTAAAATTGTGAATTTTGCTAAAAATTGACAAACTTTTTTATGATTTTATTTTATGGGACATCTTATTAGCTTTATAAAAATACAAAGTTTATTATTTTCCGTTCTCTAGAGCAGAAACTACAGGTGTTTTAGTAAAAGCAGATGCCATTACTTTAAGCAAGATATGTCAAACTTTAAAACGAGTTTTACTCGAAATGTGTTTTTTTTAAGATGCTCAAACGGAGACAGCGATTGCTCAAAAAGTTTTTAAAATAATTAACTGAAACTTTTTGTGTATGCTCTGTATAATAGTAGAAATGTTTTAACATTCAGATTTAACAATACTGTTTCATTAGAAAATTTACAATCAGTTTTATTAATATAATCGCAGTTATTTAAGCAATTCATACAAAAACTAAGGTAAAGTGCTCTAGTTTTTGTAAAAATTAAAATATCTCTTATCCTGAAGTTCATTTCAAAAATGAATAACATAGCAACAAATCAGAATTGAAAAATAGAAAATTTGTTTATAAACTTTTAGTTCAGAATGGGCCGCTTCTATGCTAATTTTTGTAAGTTTTTACCCATTTTTCTTATTTTAGTAATAATAATTTCTTTTTCTCTTCTTAGTTTCAGTATATTTTTCTTAAAATGTACTAAACAAATCTAAAAACCACGAAAAAAATCTCCATATCTCTATCTTTTTTTTAAAAAGTTGTCAAGTAGTCGGATACCTTAAATGGTTAAGTGCCTTTCCAAAATACTACATATTCGCGAGCGATAGTCCACGACATAGAAGTGAAATAGGTTTATTTTTAAGGTTCAATAATGATTCATTATTAAACATTTTGATATACCTATGTGATTTCAGAACGACAACAGTTTGTCGGAACATTTTTTTTAGCGGTACCTCTTCAAAGCTACTGCTACGAAGTTGAGAACAAAACCCTGTATTAGAATCATTTTCATACAATGTAAGATGCGCTTTTTAGAAACACGCCCATATTTAACAAATGCCATATTAGGTTGAAAATTCAGTCATTCCCTGTCTGTCAGTTCGATGTATCAAGAATCAAGTGCGCAAAAGGTGTAAAGAAAAAGAAACATCTATCTCTAATAACAGTAGGATCATGACATAGTTTATTGCAAACAACCTTAATAAATTTGAAAGCAAGTAACACCCATGTTAACTCCTCATAAATTTAAACACCAAACATTATTTAAGCCAATGTCTCTGGGGACATCATTTTGACAACACTTTTCATTTGCATATGAAACATTCTTTTAACCAGAACCGAAGACAGGCGTCATTTCGACTTCATGTTTTTTTTTTTTTTTTTTTTTTTTTGTATAAGTGTGAATTAAAAATAGTGACCGGAAGCATTCTGCATTGTACTAATGTTCTTTTTATTCCCAGATTAACCTTATAAGAAAAAACTTAATGATCTTAATGTCGTTAAGCTTCCAATGCAAACGCCTTATGCTTCAGCGATTTCGAAATTGTAAAGCTATAAGTCAAGCATTGTATACATTAGTAACGAGTCCTGTAATTTATTTCACAATTTAGAAATCAGATATATATTTATAAGTTTCCATCCTAGATACTAATGCACTCAACTCAAAGTTCTAGCCCCAAATAGCATCTATAGGGGTAAAGAAACAACATTACATCAAAGCGCACATACATAAATATAAATGTACGACACGGGTTCGAAATCTAGTACCACTGAAGATCTACACCGTAGAGATTAGAGAGGCCATGCAGAGAGGTTAAAATTATCGATGTTCAAAGTCTTCCCATTGGCTTGGAGTGGAAGTTTGGAGAGGTGTTTGCTAGTTCATCTGTCTTTTTAGCCACTTGATCGTGGTTCAAAATTACGAGGTCCGTCGTTGATAACCCTCTTTCTACTTCACAGTGCCACGTGAATTAAAATCAAATCAATTCAATTCGCAGAAACATTGCAATCAAATCATTATTAAAAAGGAAAACTATAGGTAGAAAACTGAGTAGGTATATTCTCAATGTCTCTATACATATAAATAAGCGTTATAGGTACGTTCTACAGAAAAGCGCGCATAAAAAAATCGCATACATAGTTAATAATATCTTAAAACTCACACAAAAAAGTGTGACGGATCTGTTCGGGACCTTCTGATTAATCCTCTCGGGGAAACTTTGGGGCTAGCTTTGGCGTTAATTTACAGCCATTCCTCAAGAAGAAACCTTGATATGTAGATTAGTTTGACTGTATAAAGTCAAGGTTTTGTAAATGTAAGATAGAAGGAGCAGAGGAACTGTTGCAGTAATACGTAGGTGAGATATAATTCATTATCACAACTTGAGTTAAGGACGGAGTTTGCCACTATAATAAATTAGTGGATTGAGAATTAATAATCTAAGATAGATTGGATTAAATTAAATTAAACAGATTATTTGCGCTTGTTTACTTAGTGTCGATTGCTTTCTTTATACCTCCTAGGGTCTCCTCTTGTAGTTTCACTTGTGGTTGATTAGTATGCTTGAATGATAATAAAATAATAATTAATAAAAAAGTTTCTGGTGATTTCTCCCCACACCCTTAGATAGACAGGACGGTGAAGGAACGGCTTCAAATAGAAGTCGCTCATAAAAGATCTCAGAATTTGACAAAATAAGAAAGAAGCTTTATAAATTCCTTTAAAATTCTAATCGAAGTTACAAAAAAAAAAGCTTTAAAAAAACTTTTATTCACACTAAAACTTATTTTGTGCTATTGAAAGGAAATACATTTTGTTACCACTATCGCTACCTAATGTTCTGCAACATTGGATAATTTCATTAGATCCATCTTTTGTGCTAAGCTTTTTCATTAAAATTTCAGTTTTCTTTTACAATCAACGAAATTGTTATTCCTTGAAAAAAATTTCACCAGTGGGTCAAGTGAAATATTAGAAAAGATGAAAAAAAAAGTCGAAAGATGCACTTTTACATTCTTTCAGATAAAATATTTGAACTAAAAGATCTTTATACATCAAATAACAGAAATACGCAAAATTACTGCAGTTAAACCTCATCTCTCACCATCTGAGGACACACTTCTTCAAATCCAACTCCATCAATTTTTGCGATAATTTTCGAAGAGATTTTTCTCACAGCAAAGTCTAATCCATTACCCCAACCGTATATCGCACACCTATTCTTTCAAGCTATATTTTTTATCAGTGTTTAGATATATTCGTCATATAACGTGCACCTCCTTTTTTACGAAAAAACCTGAAATGTATGTGTGTAATGATGTTATGTTTTGAAGTCATTTATTCGAGGATTTATCTTAGGCTTTTGAAAAAATAGTTTACTTCTAGAACTACAACCCTTTAAGTTCGTTAGGCACATCATTTATTTTAAGTAAACACTTCCAATCCATTTTTTTATGCTCATCTCTTTTTTTGTATTAGAAGCTACCATTTTTATACCCGGCGTATAGAGCGCACCCGTAAATTTCGATCCTATTTTTTGTATTAAAAGTACGGGTTTTGTCGGATTTTATGGTATATGGCATGTTCTTATGTAATATGAAGCATGAAAAATGAAGAAGGATATAATAAGATGAAACAACATTGCCTGAAAATATACTGCTACGTTAGTAACGTAAAAGCGTAATAACCATGGTATTATATGTTTTTCATTTTGTAAATAAACAGAGACATTATTTATTTTTAGAGTCAACAATTGATAATTTTACGTATCTTTTTTAGTGAAAATAAGCCTTCAAAGTATTCAAATCTTATCCTTTATGTGTTCAAAATTCAAATGCACAGAAATAATTATATATATATATATATATGTGTGTGTGCGTGCGTGTGTGTGTGTGTGCGTGTGTGTGTGCGTGCGTGTGTGTGCGTGCGTGTGTGTGTGTGCGTGCGTGTGTGTGTGTGTGTGTGTGTGTGTGTGGTGTGTGTGTGTGTGTGTGTGTGTGTGTGTGTGTGTGTGTGTGTGTGTGTGTGTGTGTGTGTGTGTGTGTGTGTGTGTGTGTGTGTGTGTGTGTGTGTGTGTGTGTGTGTGTGTGTGTGTGTGTGAATCCGTTATTTCATAGAATAACTAGTTATTTCATGAAATAACTTGAAAAAAGGGGAAAACAAGCTGCCCTTACTCGTGGAAAATTATTAACTTTAAAAGCAAAAAGTGCTAAAACATAGCTCAGAAGAAAATTCCCCGTAACTGTAAGCTTTTTCAGCCTTATGATATCCTTAAAGTTCAAGGAGTATGTGAGGTAATTGTGCCAGCAACAGATGGAAAACATATTATTTTTTCTTTCTTTTCTTGTTTAACTAATGTTAGCAATATGATCAATGATAAATTATATCCTTTTATTTTCCTTATTATTCATCAATTAATCATCCGTAATAGGGATAAATGTATTTTTCGAGAGGTTTTAGCTATTTTGATCAATTAATTTATAAAAAAAACTTTAAAATTGTTTATTTTTCACTTTTTTTAACGGTCTATCATTAGTTATTTCATAAAATAACTAGGTAAAGTATAAAATATTTCATCTATTATATACTTAAACTGACTTGTCTAACTATTTCATGAAATGCCTAGTTATTCTATGAAATAATCGAATTATACACTTTAATGATAACATATACATCAAGGTAATAGCTCATAATGAAATTTTTCGGAGGGGGGGAGGGATATATTCTTTTGATTTTATTGATTGTCAGGAGAAAAAAGCAGCAAACAATAAATTATTGAATAAATGATCTCCATTAATTATTAAAATAAATTATAATTAATTTTTTTAAGTATTATATACATAAAAATTATAATCAATCGCGAAGAAAGTAAAGGGCTATGGGGAAGTCGTCCAGACCCCCTGGATCCCCTATACATCAAGGCCATGTTGAGACAGATACTATTAGCTATTGTGTTATACTAGAGCATTAATTAAAATACTATTCTAAATATTGCTCCCCATCTTATAATTACACTAATGCAGCGATTCTCTCTCTCTCTCAAACTGTAGAGTGTTCCCCCCCCCCCCGTTAGGCGTGATAACCGTACGTGGGGCCACGAGCATATCGAAAAGCAAAAAATAAAAGATCACTCTACAAAGTCCATGTCTATTACTTAAAAGTTGTAAGTATAAAATTTAATGCTTACCTTGATAATTTGTACGATTTATGAGTAAGGTATCCAACTAACCTAAAAATGCAAATTTTGTCAAAAGTTGACAAATTTTTAATGTGTTATTTTATAGGTCATCTTATTAGCTTTATAAAAATACCAAGTTTATTATTTTCCATTATCTAGAACAAAAACCACAAATGTTTTAGTAAAAGCAGATTTCACTACTTTACACAAGATATGTCATACTTTAAAACGCGTTTTATTCGAAATGTGTTTTTTTTAAATGCTCAAACGGGGCCACCCCCGATTGCTCAAAAGTTTTTTAAATAATTAACTGAAATTCTTTGTGTATGTTCTTTATAATAGTAGAAGTGTTTTAACCTTCAGATTTATCAATCACTGTTTTATAACAAAATTTACAGCTCCTTATGTGAATATAACCACTGTTTTTTTAAGCAATTTCATATAACTAAGATAAAGTGCTCTAGTTTTTTGTAAAAATTAAAATCTCTTATCCAGAAGGTCATTTTAAAAATAAATAACATAGCAACACATCAAAGTCGAAAAACAGAAAATTTGTTCATAAGCTTTTGGTACAGAATGGACCCTGTTTAAGGAAATTTTGTAAATTTTTACCCCTTTTTTCCCATTTTAGGAATAATCATTTCTTTTTCCCTTCTTCATTTGAGCATATTTTTTTCTTAAAATTTACTAAACAAATCTAAAACTACAAAAAAAAATCCCCATACTTCCATTTTTTAAAAAGAAGTTGCAGCAAGTAGTCGGATACTTTAAAAATAATAAGTACAAAATTTGATACTTACCTTGATAATTTGTACGATTTATGATTAAGGTTGTATTGTAGCCTTACCGCCAAAGTACATTACTATTGCATTCAATACATTGTTATGGTATGGGAGGGGATGAAAATCATGATTTAAAATTGGGTAGCAAATATTGAAATTTCGAGGTATGAATAGGGGGTTAACTTTAAGCAATTCTAATAGTTTCTTCAGTATATCAACTCGATAATGTCAATTTATCTCTAAATGTACAATCATCTAGTGACCAAAATGTATGGAGTTACAAATATAAGTATTACAGCATATACACTTGTTCACTTAATTGGTTATTTTAAATAGAAGGTAAAAAAACACTTATACTCAAAATATGATACAAACGTTTAGAGCTTTCGATTTAACTGCCTTTATATAAATTTATGTATAATTTTATACATACACCCTGCATTTTTTGTTGTTGTTGTTGAAAATCCAGCTAAAATATTGTTTGATTTGTCTTTTTTTCTAATAATTTCTATATTTCTTGATGTCAGGTGAATCGATAAATGAAGAGAAAACATTATAAATTAAATTTATATCTATCAAATACATTTGCTCTTTAGTGTTTCTTATTTCCTGAACTTCCCAGAGTTTCCTTCCTACACATATACACATAATAAAAATTCAATCAGCTTCTTTAGTTGACTTTTTTACAGCTACTTGAGTCTTTGCCAACAATAAAATAGAACAAAAATTGGCAAGGTTCACTCGCAAGTGAGATGTTTCCAATAAACCAATTCTTTTTCCTGCAAGGTACGTTTATTGTATTAATATATTCTTTTGTTGAAGAAAAAATCTTCCAATAATGAAATAAATTTAATACTTTAATATATCAAACAATGAAGCCCATTAAACTTCAATGATGAATAATTCAAATGAAATGCTTACATTAAATGTTATTTCAAAATCATTTATCATTACTTACAAAAGCATGCTAAGCATTTTCTGATGTAATTCATAAGAAAATAGTTGAGGAGTTTACTCTCCAGTATTATTAAAATTGCTTGAAGGAAAATAGATTCATCCAAGCAAATTTGAATACAACATGAAAGGAAGTAAACTGCATAGGAGATGATTCTGTGTAATTTATATAACATCTTTATTCATTAACGACAATACTTTCTGGATTGAATGTGTGCCCTGGAGGAATTATTCCATGCATATTTGACATATAATTGTTTGTGCAGTAGACTAAATAAAGAGCTATGAGCATGAAAACTCGTTTATTTTATTATTAAATTACATTACAGAATTAATAAACACAAATACAAACTCTCTTTTTTCTTATAATTCTTGTTATACTTACCATTTACAACTTTAAAGTAAATCCCTTATATCGATAACAATTCTTATGCATCTTCATCGTTCTACTTATTGACTCATTAGAAAAGAAAAAGAAACATTTATTTTCTTTATAGACTCACATTTATTTCTTCTTCAAATCAATACTGTTCGATACTTCTTTCCAAAACGATGAGAAATATAAAAAAAAAGAATATCACTTTATATAGCAAATATAATATCTTAATCAGCAACTATGTTGATTATAATAATGACTTTTCCAATTGTTTCATTCAGTTTTCCTATTTCTTTGAATTTATTTCAATTTCTCAAGAAAGTTTGTCAATAATCCTATCTTCTTTTAGGATGTAATTTATTTGGATGACCATGAATTGGAATTTCCCTTTCATGTATTACTTTTTCTTTAACGTTAATGTACACATCTTTTCTTTAGTGAATTAGGATTCTAAGTTACAAATTTTGGCTTTCAATATTGGGAGAAAAACCTTCTTTCATTTCTTACAGATTGAGTTTGTTTCTCTTATCTTTTAAATATATCATCTTGTTAACCTTGCAGTAAATAAGCATCAGCTACAATGTTTTTAATTGTGTAAGATTAATAAAATAAACATATTTAAATGTTTTGTCTTATAATATTTATGTAAGTAAATAATTGCGCCGATTGGAGTCAAGTTCTTTGAGTTCAGTTTACACGATTTCATACAAAATGAAAACTTACTTGCTTTGATAAACGTTTATTTTAATAAAAATAAACTAAATAGATACAGGAAAGTTGAGTCTATATATATATATATGTGTGTGTGTGTGTGTGTGTGTGTGTGTGTGTGTGTGTGTGTGTGTGTGTGTGTGTGTGTGTGTGTGTGTGTGGTGTGTGTGTGTGTGTGTGTGTGTGGTGTGTGTGTGTGTGTGTGTGTGTGTGTGTGTGTGTGTGGTGTGTGTGTGTGTGTGTGTCGTGTTTTGCGAGTGAACATCAAGACATTTTATTTTAACCGTCTTTATTCCATGAAATCGCTTTGTAATCTGATTTGAAAGGGAGAGAGAGACGGACACGTGTTAAAAATCAAGAGTCCACGGCCACCCAAAAGCCAGATGTCTGTTCAAGTACATTCCTTATTGAAGAGGTATATTTGAAATACTAGGTAATAAAAATTAATAGTAGGAGCGGCAAAGATCTTTTAAAGCCATGTGTTCTTCATTTCCGAACTTGGTAAAAAATTTAATACTTGAAGTAGTAACGGGAAAATAAAATTTAGAAGTGGTCTAGGACTTAATTTTAGATCTAATATAATTATCCTTACATTTATAAATATATATATATATATATATATATATATATATACTGGTGTCCAAAAGTTAAGCATAAATCGTAAAATGCGAAAAACATGGAGTAAATGTTCGTAAAATTATTCCAAATTTCTTCTGGATATTAATTGGGTGAAGAAGAAACATTGGGTTTATGAAAAACTTTTCAGTCGACTACGTCCTGCACGAAACACTGGTGCATGTCGGAACGCGGAGAAACCGATTCACGCAGCATAGGCAGTTCAGACAAGTTTCGTTCAACTACTGGGTGAAGGAACGTTGTTAACCATCAAACAAGGTGAATTATGGCACAAAGACCCAAATTGGACGTTTACTAAAGGAAAAATCATTGGAATGCTGGAATCCTCACAATCACAAACCAAAGTGTCTCGAATTCTGAATGTGGACCAGTCTATGATCTCAAGACTGTGGCAGAAGTTTCAAACAACGGGAGATGTTACCCGACAACCGATCGAGAGTCATAACCGCTCGCCAAGACCGATATCTGGTAATAAGTGCGCGACGTCAGAGGGGCTGTAGTGCCAGAGCACTGGGTTCGGCGCTCACAGTCGCCACAGGAATACGAATTTCGAAACAAGCTGTTTACAGGAGACTCAATCATGCTGGCCTGTATACCAGAAGACCAGCCGTTTGCAATCCCCTCACGTTTGCGTATAAACGCGCTCGGTTGAACTGGAGTTTAAAACATCAACATTGGAGTATGGGAGATTGCGCCAATGAGATGTTCAGTGACGAGTCCCGGTTTAGTCTGAGTAGTGATTCTCGGCGGGTAACGATATGGAGAGAACGTGGAACACGTTTTCAACCCAGAAACATAATGGAAAAACATCATTTTCCATCAAGGGGAGTAATGGTATGGGCAGGCATCATGGTGGACGGCCGCACAGACCTCCATTTCTTTAACACGGGGTCTGTGACTGCTCAAAGATACAGATACGAAGTTCTTGAACTTTATGTTCGCTTGTTTCGAGGTGCTGTCGGTCCTGACTTCATATTAATGGATAATAATGCAGGATTTCACCGAGGGGTGCTGATTGATGACTTCCTTGAAACGGAAAACATCCAGCGCATGTCGTGTCCATCGAACTCCCCTGATTTAAATCCCATCGAGCATGTATGGGATATGCTCGGGAGTCAAATTACAGATCTTTAGCACCCACCAAGCTCCGTTACAGAACTGAAGAGAGCTCTCCAAGAAGCTTGGAATCGTTTGAGCCCTCAACTCATTCATCATCTCATAGCAAGTATGGTAAATCTCTGTGCAGCGTGCCTGGCTGTCAAAGGTGACCCCACGCCTTATTAAACTGCAGCATCAGTATTTTATTTAATGTTTTCTTTCATTTTTTCTTTAAAGTATGAATCCTTGCTATGCTCAGTTTTCTTTCAAACTGCTACTTTGGATAATAAAATTAATTATTATCATTTTTCTGATTTGCTTCCTTATTTTATAACCATTTTACACTCGCATATCACGTTTCCCTCCATTCTGATTTACAGTTTCTTCTTCATTCACAAAATTATCAATTATGCTTAACCTTTGGACACCAGTATATATATATATATATATATATATATCTGTTTGTATTTCAAAAGTAATGCACATTATTATTTTTTATTCACGCATTTATTTACTTGGCAATATTTCTTTACGAGTCTTGAATATTGTCCCCCAACATTACAAACTGCTTGGAAGCATTTCAGTTTCATCTAATACGCCGTATTTGATCATCTGGTAAATGGCTAGGATAACAACAAAAGAAGGTTACAATTGTTGTCCTGGCACAGGTTCTTTCATTTTGGGAATACGTTAGTCTAGTGGATTCATGTTAGAACTGTGGAATGCATGAGACAACATTTTCCAACTGCTTCGGAGCAACTGTCCCGTTACGATATTGACAACATGCTGGCGAGCATTGTCATGGAGAATGAGTGTCAAAGCCTCGCGTAACTGAGATGATGTTTTTTGTTTTTTTCAGTTCAGTTTTTGAAGGAAAGTACGACAGAACATAGTCCTTTGACAGTTTTGCCCACATGAAACTCTTCCTGTTATAAATACGCCATGGTCATTGTAAGAAAAATCAGCATTTGTTTGACCTGCGACAAAGCTCGACGAAATTGTATGAATCGTGGGGAGGATAGACATATCCAACTAGAGACTGTACTCCATACATTCTTGGAGCAGCCTACCTCACACACAGCATTATGAACTTCTTACGGGAGTTTTCTCCTCTGAAGTTTTCAATCGTATAGTAAGATATTTGTTCTTCAATTCTAAGTGGTACCAGAGACCGTTGCAGGTCCCATTTATAACTCGCTTTAATAAAAATTCATACAAGCTGTAGCTGAAAAAAAAGCTTTACAACTTTCTGTTAGTTCAAATTATATTTAAACGCAACTTTTACTTTTGATGCATCTATCACACCGCAATAGTGCTACCATGTGCACTACTTTTTAAATGGCCCTCATGTGTATATCTTATTAGGTTTTTATAGGATAAATTAACCGAAATGAAGAATTCCTACCCTTTTAAAATTTGTTTTGTGTTTTGTACATGTGTGGGATATTTCATATTTATTACTAATATGTATTGTTAAAACAAATCCAATCGATATTAATTCAAGAATACAGGGTTTCTGTTGGAATTTTTTGATTAAATTTTTAAAACAAAATGTAAAGGCTAAATCAAAAAATGCAATTAATTGTTATGAATTCTCTTAGGTATTATTTGACAACCAAGAAAATACTATAAAATAATGATAATTCGTAAATAAATACATAAGCAGTTATCATGCAAACGGTCGGTAAAAACCTAAATACGATGAATAAAAAGATTTATTCTCTTAACAGATATTTATATTCACCGTACACAAACATGATTTTTCTGTAGGAAGTTTCATATAATCAATATTAGAATTCTAAAATCTCAGAAAACAAAATAAATGATACACAAAAGGCTAAAATTGTGGCGTAGCTTAGCAAGCTTGTTCCCTTTTGTCATGTCACCTTCACATTGAAAACTGTTTTAAATTCACAAAGAGTACCTTGCTTTCCTACTTTTAAGTAGAGAGAAAATACATTAACTTTAATTAAAGTACATGAGTCCAAAGCAAAATTGAGTTAGCTTCTCTGGTGTCACTTTTTCTTATCAAGTTCCCTTTAATGTCAGTTCATGAAATTAGTCCGTTGATGAGAAACGATTCTTTAAGAAGTAAACAGATAATACAAAATATCGTTGCATTAAAATGATTCATTTAAAAGAATATTTAAAATTACTGCGTGGGCCTCCTTTTTTCTGTTGGTTTCAATTATCCAATTACATTAAAATGTCGACTGAGAAATTTCAGCTCCTAAGACCTGGTTTAAAATTAAAAAAGAAAGAATAGTAAAACTATCATTTACATTAAGATATTTTTAGCTGGTTGAAAATGTATGTGGGTTCACATTTCTTAATTAACTATTCTTTAATTCGGAATGCAAGTTGTAAAAAAGAAGGAGAGTATCTTTGTCTTTTTGTAAGAAGTATCATGTTCTTAATATAAAAGCAATACTTGACGAAATTCTGAAAAATTCCAAGCTATTTTAATATTATAAATTTTTTCTAATTTCTTAGAGTGGTTTCAAAATAGTCCATGTTATATATTTTTCGTAGCTCTGTAATTAAAATTTCGAATTTAGTGCAAGTTACTTACAAAAAAATGAAAGCAAAGTTTTCAGTAATAATTAATTTCCATAATTACCTATCTTAGTAATATTCTTGAACTGAGAAATCCTCATGTAAGAAAGATATTTTTTTGAAAGGTTTAAAAATATACATGCACTTTTTAATGCATATTTTAATAAATTAATATACAAGTATTTCCATAAGGAGTGAATTTATTTGTAACTTTTATATACGGGTTACATGATTCTAACCAAAAAAATCAAAAATTAGAACGATATACATTCAAATAAGACAAATAGAGAATGGAGAATAATCGTTGTTTTGTAAGTCAATTGTAACAAAATGTTGCCGAAGTAATGTAAACCTTAACAATAGATTGAATAACTTTTCGCAGGAATTTAGATTGCCAAGCAAAAGTAATTATAATCCTTAAGATCTACAGGAATAATAACAGATACAAAATGATGAATTAAAATTTATACCCAATTTACAGTAGTTTTATCATCAGTGCAGTTATCAAGGTAATTATCAAAATCATTCGAAGGGAAATATGATTAGATATCCCAATAAACTTAACCGTAAAAAAACTCCTAGTCTTTAAATTCATACTTAACTGACGCTTCGAACCATTTCTTTTTAGTTGTGCCTTCAAAAGTGATCATTAAAAAGAGAAATTGAGCACATTATCCTTCATACTTTCATCGATAGCTACAACATTAATTTTTATTGCATTTCAACAGAATCCTCTAAGTTTAAAGAAGCCAGCGCAAACGATCGAAAAATGCCATTTGAGGATACTTTTCAGTAATTAGTAACGGTTCCAGATTTTGTTAATTGCAGTCACAGTCATTATATTCATAATCAAAATACTCCCAAGCCCCTCTTTTTCTAAGTAAGATTGAAAAATAGCCAGAAAAAATAATAAAAATTAAATATAAAGTATGTTATGGCATTAGCGATATTTTTTGGAGCTTAAAATTTTTACAGGTTTTATAAAACATTATAAAAGACTTATTTTTCAACGTAGATTAAATTTAACTCTCTTAAATATCTTATCTGAAAAGTATTTTGTCGTCTGTTAATTTACATTTTCGTCGTTGTATATATGCAGCATTAAAAAGTGAATAAATTTCCATGCATATCTGTTTCAATATATTTCAAAAGTATTTAAGGCTACAAATGTAATTGTACATATTTATAAAGAAACTGATGAATTGATTAAAGTATTTTTAGAATTTGCATATTGATAATAATTTAGAATGTTCTCTTTTTCTAACTATGTTTTTCTAAAACTTATTGTGATAGAGTTCTTTTTTTATTTTGAATTAGAATTAATTATACACTGGTGTTCAAAAAATTTCAAAACGATACTGAGAGATTAGAACATCAGTAGAACTAACACGCAGGGTAGACAGAAAGAATAATCGGGAGGCATACTTATAGATGCAGCTTGACGTCACAAGGGTATCAAGCTCGATGGCAGTGTGCTTTAAGCATTTCCCCCCTGTGAAAATTATTACAAGATTTGCATAAGTTTAAATGGCGTCGAGTTGATCAATCATTGTGGTATGTCCAACAGGTGACATCTGAATAAGAAGTAGATAAAATATCCTGTAGAGGACATCTGGATAACCTTACCTAAGATCGAATAAATAGGAAAATGGAGAAAGTTTGATGTGTGACTAGTATAGCTTCGGAGTTCGGGATCGCACGCAATATTGGTTCAAGATTTAAAAGAACGTATCAAACTACAGGAACAGCTATCCAAGGGCTCAGCACATGTTGTATGCTAGCAATCGTGGCACCAGATGACCGGTATATTATCGTACAGGCAAGATGGAACAAAAGACAGACAGTAGTAGAAAACGTAAGAAACACACGCACACAAACTATCAGATCGTGTTTTACCGCAACCAGGAGGCTGCACAGTAATGGTCTCATTTTCATTGCAATCATTACGGTGTTGTGTGCTATTAACACAGCTCATCGGAGACAATTTCCTGTGGTGTTTAAAACACCAACAATGGAGAGATCAGCAATGGAATCTAGTACCGATTATGGATGAGAGCAAATTTAGTTCGGCAAGCGATTCTAAATTCAGATTTCGCCTGGAAGGAGCGGAGGGAGCATGCAATGCATCTTTTGTTATCAAAAGAGACACCGGCATAAAAGAAGTAGGGCTCTTACTTGGAAAAGTATCATGTTTGGAACACTGTCTTTCATAACTTCCAAGATTTAGTTACGGGTTCCCGGTTTTAATAGTGAACTTATCCTATCTCACGTGCGCTTTCTTAGAAGTGTTACAGTTTCTCTTAACGAGCGACACCACTATTTTCCTCGTAGACTAGCAGACAAAAGGCTGATGAATAGTGAAAATATTCATTCCATGGATTGACCAGCAAGATCCTTGAATCTAAATTCAATTTAATACGAGTGGGATAATCCAGGGAGACTATAGGCAGCAAATTGATGCGCCAGCAACGATTCTCGATCTGTGATTGGTGCTGTAAGAGAAATGGGCAAAAATTCATCAAAGCTTATTGACAAATTTATGCTCAGTATACACAGACGATGTGAATTCTACACAGCAGTCACCAAAGATCATATCTCATTTAAAGGTTGGAGTTTATTTGCCTACCATCTATCGCACGGACTTTTGTCATTCTTTCTATTCCGAATTGTGAACGAAGCTTTTATTTTTTTCAATAAAACTCCTTTTTATTCTTCATATTTCTTTTTTGGAAAATTTTGCTTGCATTTACCATGTTAACCATGCGCTTACCATGATCTGACGGAACTTATGGTGTTATTGATTAGGACAAATCGTTGCAAGAAAAAATTCTTCTCGTTTTTTATTTTTACACTACAAATGGTTCTAGAATCTTAATATTACGAGTATTATCTTTATTTATTACTATTATTTTAGATGGAACAGAAAACCTATATGAGGACGTTCAAGCAAACGGTTTTTAAAAATTATATTTAAAAATGGTCAGTGGAAGGGGAAAAATTTATTTCACTCTTACATGCTCTTATAAGCTGCTTTATTATGACTACTTTTCAGTTTTATGCAAATGAACTGTTGCATCACAGTGTTACCGCTAGAAAGTTAGGTTGGGGTAAAAAAAGAAAGATGGATTCAGTTCCGAATTTCCGAATTTGAATGGCTGCTGAATATTCTGAAAAAACGTAATCAGACGTAGAATGATTACAGAAGCTCATTTGCGTGAAGCAAGTATTAGCGAAATCGTTATATTTGGGAAATGCTCGCGAGTAGCTGCAGTTAAAATGTATCGAGACATGAATTTCAAGCAAAACCTAGGTATGTATGGGTAAGTATTAACTATCACTAATTAATGAATGACAAAACAGTGAATCTCCCTAAATATATGAAAGAAAATAGAATGGTAACAATGTTGTATTTTGAAACACGTTTTAATCATGTATTGTCTCAGAGTACGTCTCAATGTGAAGTGTTCGTTGTACAATGCTTAGTTTAAGCTGTGGAAGTTGAGGGCCAGTTCAAACATCATTGTTACATGCAGCAAACAAGATAAAATGTTTCAAATTTGCTCAGGCGTACAAGAAATGGAAGGTAGACAATTGGAAAAGTTAACATGCTTCAATGTATCTCGTTTTAAGTTGCATTCGAAAGGTAGGAAAATTATATTTTGGTGAATGTATTGCTCCTTGTGCCCATTTTTACATCACTTCAAGCTTGTGGAGGCAACGTGATGTTTTGGAGGATCTTTCCCTAGCATGCTTTAGACACTTCATTTGGTGTGCAGAAGTATAATCAAGACATCAGAGCTAAGCCCATTTCTGACCAAGTACATCACCTGACTGCCGCACCTAAGTCACATATGGCTTCTTCAAAGCCAGATGTTATCAAAGAGACATTAAGATCTTTTGCGGTGCAACCGAACATCTGCCAGAATATTTAGACCATTTGATAGAAATGTCGCTGGGCAATAATTATTTATATTAGCAACTTAAGAAGGAGGCTTATCGATGTACGTCGTGTTAATCTGTATTGATGTTGTACTGATCAGGCCCACAACTTATATATATTTCGCATGTGTGTGATTGTTTAAACTGGCAATATTACTTTCGTCTGTTCTCTTCCCTTCACTTTTTCTCTCTCCATGTCCTTTTGATCTAATACTTAATACTTAAATATTATCCCATAAAAATAAATTTCTAAAAGAACGAGATCGTTAGTTATTCAATTTCAATTCAAATCAGATTATGATGGAATTTCTTATTTGAATTTAATAAAATGTGCCTTTGCTTTTGAATAACGAATTTACAATCACAAGATTTTCTTCTTTATTCTTGTCAATAGAGAAAAAAAATTATACAATTCTTTAAAGATAATAAAGCCATTTAAATTTTGAAAATTATGAAATAAATAAAAATTCTAATCTTAAATTAAGTACACGACATATAGTTTATATATGTATGCATGTTACAATTAAGTTTCAATACTTTGAATAATGTAAAATAAATGTTTAACTATCAAAATATAAGAAATGAATGTAAATATGAGTGTTAACAAATTTTAAGATCACTTACCTAAAAACAAAAAGCACGAAAATTAATATGATATTGATCCTCCAGTTTTTCAAATAACCTCGAGCACTTTGTATTTTGTTGTAAAAAGAATCAGTTAGTTCAGATCAAAACTTCAGAAATATTGTACGATTCTCTTGCGATGATTATTTCCAGTTTATTTGCAAATGAAAACTGTTTATTAGTAACAAAAAATTTGCAGCAAAATATATACAAAGGTTTTCCATAAAATTCAGGTCTAGGTTTCGATTTGGTTCAAGCAAAATAGTTTAACCAGTCTTGAGTCAATTTAGGTGTTTGACAAGAAGTATTGTCTTGCTGAAATATCTAGTTATAACTCTAATAAAAGTTCAAACGGTATCAGATGAACGTACAACGTAACTGTGTATACTGTACTGCTGTCAGGATGTATAAACAGCATATTGTCCATACATCTTGAAATTCGCTGTAAATTCCACAATTCATCATGACTAAAGACTTCACTAATTATTTCTAATCAACTCCCTCTATCAAATAAAGCATTCTTTCGGTTCTTTGTAAGAATCAGAACCCCTTCAAGGTCAAATTTCTCTTCATCAGGAAATATAAATTGTTTTCCCTCATTTTTTAGCCCATATCAAGTATTTCTTCTCAATTTTTAAATCGCTTTGGTATTTTCTTCATTTTCATAAAATTTGAGTTAATATTTAATTTAAGACTCTTCTAAACTCTGACGAGAAGTTTTCTATGGTGAATCTTCGAAATTTCGTTTGCTAGATGACTTTTTTTAAACTGATAGTCAAAAAAATTTTAATCGTACCTTAATGTCAAATTCTTTTTTCTTTTAGACCATTTTATTTTGTTTGAATCGTCTTTCTGAATTATGACGTAAAGAATGGCTAGTTTAAAACACTTCGTTAATCTAGCTATTTGCCATTCAGATGAACCAACACTCTTATGAAATATAAAATTTTCTCTCTCAGCACTTAGAAAACTATTTAACCCGCGGCATCATCAAATAAATCGTGAATAACGCAATCAAAACCTGATCTTTATTTCTCAAGTAATGATTTTACGAAATGTGCTAACTCAGGCATTTTACAATGTTTCTGAAGTAAAGCATAAAATATGTTAATTTTCACAGATAGATGTGTAAATTTTTAACATACACTTTATTATGCTAGTAGAAAAATAGGTTTTAAGTTAACTTTTAATGTTGCAAGTGTTTCACAATCAATAAGTACACTAAAAATTTGCATAGCATGTTCTTTGCTATATTATATAATATAGCAAAATTTATATATTATATATATTTTTGTTACATATATATATAATTTATTTACAATATTTGAATCCTATTTCCAAGTACCCTATTTCGAAAATGCTAGTCTCATTACATTTGTATTAAAGAATTAAAATCTATACTTGACGGATTTATTCGTGTTCCTTTTTCAAAGGATTAGACATTAAATTTTTTAATAGATTTATCGGCTATTTTCCAGTAAAATAATATTTTAAATGTTTACACGCGCTTTACTAAGCGGTTTAAACTTTTCTCTAAGACTCATTCTCTCTGATGCCATTTCTAAAAATAAATTATATTTCTCTTCACTTGAACATGTGATTATATTGTTACCATTCCATTTTTCCCTATTTATCTCTGAATTTAAATTTAGAAAAGGGATAAATCTTGTTCTTGAATATTTAGAGCTTGAGCAGGCAGGATGTTGTAATTTTTGTTTTGATCTTATAATTACTAAAATGAAAGATGTGATCAATATTCCGATTTTTAATCCCTTCGATTAAAATTCACAAAATGAATACCATATCATCGATACATTACATTCGATGTCGGAAAAGTCTTAGAAAAATATGCTAATCACACTTTCGTTTACTGACACGAATAATATAATTCTGAAAACAATACACTCTACACGAAAACAAGAAGCCATTCACAAAACAAGAAAATGTAGCAACAACAAAGAAACACGCGAGAGAAGCTTAGTATGGACAAAAACATCCTCATCCGAGTCCAAAAACCCTCTGCTTATTCCAACCTAAAATATCAAGTCAATTTGTTGTCGGATCCGATGGTTAATGCAATGCTAGTCAACTTACTACGAAGTCTGGCGACGAAGAACTTTCTGAGATTTGAGGTTGCAATTAAGTATGCCAGTCAACCGGGTAGTTAAGAGAATTAAGGATAGCTCGATGTCTTGGAGGATTTGGAACTAAAATTAATCTTAGTAATGTCATCTCAAGGGAATTTATAGATATATATATGCTAATATATATATATGCTTTTTTCATGCTGTGGCTAACACTTCTTACTATCTTGACTATAGTTATCTAAGGTTTTATAACTATTATATATATATATATATACACAAATAAACTTAAGTATAACCAGTCAAGACAGTAAGAAAAATTAGCCACAGTAGTACAATAGCAAACCCTTGGCCTTAGGAACCAAGATTGCAGGTTTAAATAAAGTTTTTTGACTAGTCAACCTTCACCTGCAATTTGCCTGTAAACTGGGCCATAGGGAAAGGAATAAATATTAAGAGAAGTGTAATTATTAGTAATAAAATACCTAGTACTATTAATATATAACGATAAAATTTAGTAGCCTACGTAATTACTAGTATAGAATTAAAATCAATGTAATAAAACTAGAAAGATAAAAATTACTTCGTGAGCACAGCAACAGGTTCCGCAAAATATAAAGGAGCATTAACAGTACCACATAAGAGTAAAATTGGTATATATATATATTAATATATATATATATATATATATATATATCAAAGAAATGATGGATAGAGGTTAAATTTCTTACAAATCAGACAGAACTTAAAATTCCAAATTAGAAAGCCACGAACATAAAACCAGTATCTATAGAACAAGTCAATTGATCAAAATAGAAAACGATTACGTTTCCTAAGGCTACCATTGACTTAGGGCAATGAGGTAAGGTTAAGCTTACTTTTTAGTATTCTAATCTTACCCTTCAGCAAGAAATGTTCTCATAATTGTACAAGAAAAATGAGGAATATAAACCAAGATTGAAAATCACTTAATAATAAAATTTGCACGGGTAAGCAAACAGTAAGCTAAATAAAAATAATAAAACTATTCTAAATGAATATTATATAAAGGAAAATAGCGGCAAAGAAATACAATTAAAAAAAAGCATAAATTCAAAAACTTACACAAATTTATAAAAATATTAAGCTAAAAACTGGAATCGAGAAATTTGTTCTTAGTCATACGTCTAAGAAGACATTATACATCCTCTTCTCATCTTTAGAATTTTCTCTTTCATGTTTGAACAAATTGTACAGCTTTATGATTTTTTTAAGACAAAACTGCATTGTCAAAACTTCTTTAGACCCAAAGTGCACATACAAGTAGTACCTGCGGCTCTAACTTAATATCCTATTAGCATGTGAAAACAGGCAAATGAGATCGAAGGTTTTATCTTTTCTGCACTTTCATGCTTTTCAGTTTTACCACCAGATGGTCATATTTGTATTATTTTCCTAGAGATTTTCATCGCACAAAGTAGCAATGGCTAATTCGATAAGAGCCCAAAAAATTTAGCTATTTTTTTAATATATATTTCAAATTTTTGAACCTGTTTTTTATTTGATGTAAATGATTTCCAAAAGTTGATAGATCAAATAAGTATCACACTTTTAATGCTTGTAGAATTTAATAATAAGTAATTATTGTTTTAACCTGTTGTTATTCGATTCCAAATGTGCAAATGAAATTCAAACTGAAAATTTGTTTATTACTGAAAAATTCAGACTGAAATTTGTTTTTGTCTAATTTAGTTTGTTATGACGATTGCGGAATTATATTGTTTTGATTTATAGTTATATACTTAATTTTAAGTAAGAATACATTTATCATGATGGGGGTGTATATTCTAATCTACAATTTAAGAAGAATTTAGAAATACATAAAATTTACATAGAAATTTGCTTCTATCTCCTCATATTTTGTGCTAATTCAAGATTGATTTGGTTTATTTATAGCTAACCATAAATTAATTTCTTTTCTTCAATCTAAGTTTTAATTTATTCACATGTATTTAAAGAAACATATTATAATTATTGTTATATTCTGATTCAGAATATTTAACTTGGAAAGAAATATAGGGAATTATGATCAGAATGAAAGCATTTCCGATCATTAAGTTCAGGGAATTCTGAATATGTACTTTTGCCTCATTAGGTTGATGTTATTTGTTGAAAATGAAGATGGAGAGAGTATAAATGATGCTACAAAGGTATAACACCAGAAATTGTAATAAATAACTGTAAACTAAAAGCTGGACCACACACACACATTTTTTTCCGATATGATAGAATCGGATATTTCCCTCGATTTATGGCTAACAAATTTGCTTCAAAATGTAGATATGAAGGTTATAAATCTAGAACTAGTGTTTCTTATACTAATTGGAATTATTTTTGTAACTTTGCTTATAAAAAATAATTCTGAAAATGTTCGATTTAAAAATTCCATTTTTAAAGAAGATTTATTAAAATAAATGTAATTGGAAAAAATTGGATTTTTTATTGTTGGTAAGATCTGAGATGCACATATGTGTACCTCTCATCATGATAAAACTATTCATAAAAATTTAATTTTTTCCAAGCATTTGTAATTTTGACTATATTCTTAGAAAAATCAAAGTATCAAAAATTTTGTTTCCTCGTTTAAAGTATGTCAGGGCTGAAGAGGTTGCGTTGTCCCCAATAATAACAAGGCTAAGAATTCGGATGTTTCAATTGTGTTACTGAAATCGTACCTTTTCACCCAAGAAGTAATATAGTTTTAACCATTCAACTTGTTCACTTTTGTATACATTATTTTTTACATAATGAGCTGAAATATGTTGAACTTAAGTATTGTCCCCTCCTCTCCAACAAAATTTTATGCATCGCTACTTTCTCTACTTCTCTCATATTTGAAGAAAAATGTATCTTTATGTTGAGAGAAACTATATAAATTTAAATTTCAAATATTTGTAGAGGAATCATGTAAGACATCATTTTTTTTGTAAAATCACATACATGTACAAGGCAACTAATCACATTTCTGTGCATTACTTCAAAATAATAAAAATACAGCTTAAGGCGATATGATAACCTAAAAATCATCAAACTATCGAAATTTTTTATTGGCTTATTTGATACATCGAATCTTTATAAACATGCCTGCAAAATTTCAAAGCTTTACCTACATTTTTATCAAGTTATAGAACAATATTTGATGCTGGACAGTAACTACCTCGCCCTAATTTCAGATCATCTGCTAGAAAAGAGCCTGATTAAAAAGAATTTATTTTTCTACCGCGCGTAAATGAGACTGACATTATATATGCAGTAACAAATCATTTCAAGAAAGAATTGTGCAATTCATGCAAAAATTCTAGTTTGTGTATTGATTATTGGAAGAACAAATGGATTGGGTCAAAATTTAAAAGTTTTACGTGCTTTTTATGATATTATTATGAATGAAATTAAAGCTTCAAAACGGATTCTCTCAAAGCACAAATACTAAATCTCATTTTGATAAATCAGATAATTAAAAATCTAATTCGTAAGAATAGAAAAACTCTTCCATTTTTAACACGCTTTTATAAGTTTCACTTGCATGTAACGGAATCTTGGAACTCGATTTTCACCCACTTAAAAGGGTCAGATTAATTCGAAATTTTGCACACTTGTCAAGGCCCGAAGACAATACAATAATTTCATAATTTTGTTCCATTTTCCTCATCAGGATCGTCAGGAATCACGATAATCAGATTTGGCGACAATTAAATATATCACTTCCAGATTTGGCAACTTATTGCACATACAATTTTCAGATTTGGCGACTGATTCGATATAACATTTCCAGATTTAGCGACTAATTCCAGATTTAGCGACTAAAAGAAAAAGGTATAACCCTACAGCGAGTGTTTTTAATTTATACACTTGTGGTTTATAAAAATAAAACTAACAAAAAAATGTTCTGTATGCGAGAAAGTGGAGAGTGGGTGTGTGTTATCGATTTCGTACTATAATATAAACATTTTTCTGAAAATGAAAAAAAAATAGGCTCGTGATGTGAAAAAAAATAATTTATGTTCTAACTGCTAAATATTTTTTATTTTTATAAAGCAATACGTTTAGAAGTGATGATACGAATTAACATTATAGCAATACTTTTAAAAGGTGAGAATACGATTGACACTTATAATATTACCATGTTTTTATTAACTCACTTTCTTTAATGTCTGTCGGGTGGAATTTTGTAATTGATTTTAAACTGTGTGACTTTCCGATGAGCTAGAGACATGAAATTTGGACCATATCTCAGAAGTGGATGACAATGCATGAAAATGTGAAAAAAGAAGAAAAAAAAACGAAAAGGAGGAATTTTTTATACTTTTTAGTCCGTTATAAAAACATGTGGTACATTAATTTTTTTTTTAATTTCAACTTTTTTTCTTCTTACCACACATTTTATTTGTTTGACCTGTTCTTTTGAGACGGAATCTAATATAACGATACAGGACCCAACCGAGGCCCCGTAAACAGAGAGAATAAATACATTTCAGACACTTTAATTAAAATCCATTGAAGAGCAAGACTTATTCCAGCAGCTAAAAATTCTGGCTTCAAATATCAAACTCAAGGATAAATTCAACAATGAATAAATGATAGTTTATAAAACAAAAAAACACGCTTTTATTGTAGTTCGAACTAAAAAATGAAAAATAAAAAATAATTTTAAAAAACTAAAGAACACGCTTTTATACTGAATCGAACTAAAAAGTAAAAAAATTATTCTTAATATAAGAATAAAATGATGAACGAGAAAATTAATGTCATTGGGGTAAAAGCGTGGGGTGCAATTTCGGAATTGAAAGAAGTTAGAAACTATAACAATTGATATATTTATAGACCACCCCACTCTTATACCCAAATGACATTAATTTTCTCGTTCATCATTTTATTCTTATATTAAGAATTATTTTTTTACTTTATAGTTCGATTCAGTATAAAAGCGTGTTCTTTATTTTTAAATTATATTTTCGTATATTTGTTTTTGGTGATATATATATATCCCATGTGTGTGAAATTCAACACTTTTATTAGTAAAATATTTTAAGATATTTATTTAAACAAATGCACATATGCGGTTCTTAGATTTTGATATATTTTACCTATAAATTTTTATTTGATTTTGCTTTATTCGTGTATAATATTTAACATGCGAAGGCTTTTAAAATCATGGAAATAAAAAATAAAGGCATAAACATCTTTTGTGCATGTTGTGCATTAGCTCTGAGCATAGAATTAGATCTGAATGTGTGTATTTATTTTTTTTTATAATTATTAAGATAAAGTTTTATGAAATATTGATCTTTCATTCGCTTTCTACTATATATTCATTATGACAGTATACTGTTTAATTGTTTTACATTTGTGCAAACCTTTTTATGGTAAGTAGTTTTAAATAAGCTAATTAACATTTCATAAAAGTTTCAGACTCTTTGATGAATATTATATCATGCTATTCATGGAATGAAAACTTCAAACTCATATTTCTCTATGTTGAATTCTTTTACATATACTATTATTCAAAACCCTAAGGCTTTTTTGATAATTGAAGTTTGGGTTTAAAATTTTTTATACATGTTCTGAAATGTATGTTTTGCAAAACTGTGCATGGACTTAGCACTAACATGTTTAGTACTTTTTCTAAAAAATTTCAAAATCAAAATTAATGTTTTTTGAGAATTTTTAGAAGTTTAACTATAAAAAATTAATAAAAAAATTAAAGAGCAGCAGCAGAAAAAAAACCATGCACAGTTTTAGTAGTTTTGTAAGGTACTTGGAAAAAAATTTTGAAAGAAAAGAGGCCTGAATTTTGAAAGAAAGATATTTAAAAAGGCATTAGGAATTTAAAAAATGTTGTAAAAAGTTCAAAAAATTTAAATTTTACAAACGTTTTGCAACAAATTAAAAAATTTTGTATGGAATTATTATTAAATATTAACCTTTATAAAATACAATTAAAGCCAAATATCAAATATTAAAAATAAAAAATTTGAAGGATGGTACCATATCGCTTTAAATAGTGATAGACAATGTATTTGATTTGTAAGTGTTCAAGATAGGTGAAAGTTAATTATTTGCAAAATATATCCCGTAAAGTAAAATTCGAGGAAAATAAAAAATATACAAGAATGAACTTCAAAGATTCTTAATTATTTTTAATTATGTTCATATTACAAAAGAATTACAAAATGATTATATAACGATTTACATTTACCAAAGAATACATAATTATACTGTCCATTATGATAAAACATAAAAGGCTTATATATTCAATATATCACAGTTATAAATATGTGGATTTTTGTCTACTTGCTGAAACAACAAAAGTTTTAAGATTCACAGAAATACAAGGATTATAATACATCAAACAATTATATAAAGTCTTTAATATGGGAATACAATATTTTACAAAGTACCATCCTAAATATTAGTAATATTTTTAAAAATGTTTCTTAGACATTTACATGCATTTCAATACAAAAAAAACATGTAAATAATAACAAAAACATCTTTCTCTATGTTATGGAAACAAAAGGCTATTTTTTCATATCACCTAGTGAAAATAGAATATTAAAATTTATCAAAGTCATTATTACAAAAAACACAAATTTCTTCAAACGTCTTATTATAAAAAAATTAAGTACGATTCGTAAATTTTAGCACAAAGTAACATATTTGACAGCATAATTTTTAATAGTTTTATGTGCATTTACAAATAAAATATGTATTGATGTGCAAACTGCGTCAATTGTTCACGTTACAGAGTATCTTGCGCTTATTTACTTAAAATGTGTTGTCTGATTATTTCTGGAAATCCTTTTCAGATTCAAGAAAAATATTTAAAGTATCAATATTAAAATACATACAGAATTTTTATAAAATTAACTACTTTAATTTTAAATTGATTTTAATTTAATTTGTAGATTGCGTTCTGCAGATATTTGAAACATTTTGATGTAATATCATTTTGCTTTTAATTATTGTAGAACAAATCGGTATTTTTCCATTTCGAAGGCGCAAAACTCGCCAAGCAGGCTTCATTGGCGGCAACACACAATATACACTTAATTTTTTTTTGTAAATGTCAGTTTTTATTGGTTTTTCCATCTGTGTTTGATGTATCTTGAAAAAGACGTTATTCATAAAAAAAGACCGCGACTTGTTTTGAAAATGTAGTAGTAAAGGATTGCCAATAGGAATATTAAATTTTGCTTTGGTTGCATCATTTTTGGTGATTTTATCGTTGCGCCGGCGAAAAGGAAAAGTACCAAAATATTTTGTTACAATCCAAAAATGAATATTTTATACAAAGGTAAATCTGATTATACACAAAGTATTTCTGTAACACATTTGTCATTGACGAGGTGAGAAATAATTTTCAAGCAATCACTGTAGTTTTTTGTAATTTCTTAAACTTGATTATTTAACTTATACATGTACATTAAGACAACTAAAGAAATAAACAGATGATAGTTAGTTATTAACATTTACCTGTTACTTATATAAGTAATTTACTAAAAAAAAACCTCTCAACAAATGACTAACTTTAAACGTTTTAAAACAAAATTCTGGTATGACACATATAAATCCATTCATTACATGCACATATATATGTGTATATATATATATATATTCAGACTATCTGTACTCAGGAGCAATTTTGCAATACTCATTAAAACTTAAATAAAGTTGAGTTACTAAGAATTTAAATAAATACACATCTCTCATTTGCCTAACGTGCAAATATTTATTCTGAGCAAACGTAAAATTGCTCTAGTCAAAATAAAATTTAAGGAATGTTCTTTTTGTGTACAAAATTCTGCCTTCGCTTTCCGTTTAAATTTTATTTGAATTTAAAGAAATACAAAAGCATTTGAAATTAAAATAAATTTATAAAGAAAGCAAGAGCAACATGTTTAGGAACCAACAGTTTTTTCCCCACTTCTGTCTTACATTAATACGCAAATTGTATGAAAAATATGCATACAATTTCTCAGAGGTTATTATAATAAAAACTTTTCTCTGCTGTATCATTTTCCATGTTACTGGATTTTACTAACAAAAAAATCAGCGTGCTTAAGTTACGCATTCAGCAATTATTCAAAAAACAATTAATCCTAAAAATTAACAAATTATTCGCATTTTATTCTATTATACATGTTTTCATACCATACACTAAATCAAAAAATATTAAATGACATAATTAATTTACCAATTAAACAACCAAGTATTTATTGCACCTTAATATAAATGTATGTATTATACATTATTTACAACAATGCTTGATTATGAAATATACATATTTTTTTTTATTTTAAAGTGTTTAAAAATATGTGTAAAACTTAACCCTTAAATACATATTTTTGTCAATTGTCTACATTCTGTTCCACTTAATTTTATTCAAAAACCTGAGTGTGTGCGCTTTCAAAAGCACATTGATAACCATAGACAATCATGTATGAAAGGAAAAAGATATTTTTTGTGATTGTTATATACTTTTTCTTATGACATTTTAATACGGCGGGGGATAAAGTTCAGTGTGTTACTAGGAGATATAATTTTATTTTCGAGTTCATCATAAATGAGTGATTTATCTAATTGAAAAAAAAATCACTTCCTATCTGTTGTCATGTAAGCTATCAATGTGTTTGATGTTTCAATTGAAAATTTCATGTGATATTTGGCAGATTTGGGGGAAATACCGTATGCTACCAAATGTCACTACATACAACTTTTTTAGAAATAAAACTCAATATTATTACTTAGAATTACATTCCTATAGAAAACTATTTTTTAAAACTGAAAGTAAAAAATAATAATAATAATGCATTTAAGGGCTAAGCCTGAGTCATACTTCTGTATTTAAAATAAATTTATCAATTCTATTAGCGCATAAAATCAAAATATTTTATTAAACTCTTTATTACAAAGAATAGAATTATTTGTTGATAAAAATTGAAAGTTTTTTATCAATTTTTTTAAAGATTTTTTGTTTGGGCAAACATACTATTTTATACACTTATGTTATTCTAGGAAAGAAGGTACAAATACTCAGAGACGATACATTATCGAATACTACAGGTTAACTCTCTGTATCATATAACTAGTCACACACCTCCATTTGAAATTCCAGTGACATATGTCACGGGCTGTGCTGATCTCTGCTTGCTTGACTTCATGGGACATTTTAACACATCTGAAGGTCCAGTCTGCATTGGTATAAAACCATCTTTGGTTACCATGGAAACTTCAACGGAATTCACTTCAGGTCTTCTTCCTCTTCGTGGACGACAATAAAACAGTAAAGCAAAGATGCAGCCTAAAACGGCTCCAGCAACAACAATTACGGTAACGACGATAGGGAAAGAAATCGAAGAATGGTACCCATTATCTCCTATGAAAAGAAAATAGCGTACTTCAGTCTGTGAAAAGAAATTTTACTTTCCACTAATGAGGGGAAAAAGAATATTTCAACAAAGTTTACTGGGTTATTAGGCAATAAATATTTTTTTTTGTTATTTTTCAAAATATTTTAACAACAAATTTAAATCTATACTTATCGACTAAGTTTGTATGGAGCAATAAGTGTATGTAGTCATAGATTTAAAAACTCAGTATGAAGTCATAGCTCTAATAAAGTACGGCCTTTCTTAAGATATTCAAATGAAATGTTCACAAAAGTAGATATTATTGTGGGTGTATGTTAATTTAATTATAAAATTATACTTCTTAAATAACATACCGCCAGTAATTTTCGTAATTTATGTTATGCGGACAAGATATCAAGTAAAATGCACACAATGCAACAGAAGCAGTTAATTTGTGATTTTTTTTTCTTTCATTAAAAATTATATTTTAAAAAATGAAAACAAAAAAAGTTAAAAGGATGTTTTTAAAAATATATATAATGTTCATATATTATATATATATTATGCTTGAAAAAAAATATTTAAAAAAATATATGTAATTAATTTAGACTGGTTATATTTTGTTCACATTAAGTAAATATATCGATAAGACTTTTTTAAATATAATATATAAAAAAAAAATTATTATATTATATGCATCATTTGTTTGTGAGATTTAAATCCAAATTTCTATCATTTCATTATACAGAAAAGTACTAACATTCCACTTATTTTGAAAAATGTATTATTTTATCGTGAATAAAATTTACTAAATATAAATTAGATAAAAGATAAAATGACTGTTGTAAATTCAGTGGGTAAAGCAAAGACTTAACATAATTCATAAGCATATTTGATCTTCCAGGGTATGAAACGAATTCTCAGAAAAAAAATTTCCTACTTAGTAAAAGAAAATTCTGTTTTCTTCCGGGATTTCAGATTTTTAAGAACTAAAATCTCTACAAACATCACCACGCATCACTAAAAACAATGCATGGATGCACAAATGTGAATAAAATATATATTTTGATTAATGGAAACACTAACTTAATAAAAATGGATAAGAATTAAATTTAATGGATAAATCTGGAAGCATTTTACATAAAATTACCACTTAGCACAAGCTTGTTTTATCAAATAAACACACCTTTCATCTAGTTAAATAAAATCAACTGAGATAATGTTCAATGAATAGAAATCTTGCTTTAAAACTTTTGTCATTAAAATATTAGTATACAAATAATATTATATAAATTTTATTTTTCTACGACTGTGTAAGGAAGAGTCAGTATCTTTTTTTTTTAAAAAAATAAAACTTTTTTAGTAGGTTTATTATCCAAAGCTTTTTTTCCACCATGTACATCAGATGTTCAATTAATCATGATTATATGCATTTTATTCCAAAAAGAAATAAAAATACGTAGGAAAATTTTAAAGTTATTAAAATAAAACCAACAAACTGGTATTGAAAGATTTAGTAGAAAAATTAAGTAGTGTAGAATAGGAAATTTACTTATTTATTTTAAGATACACTTTACATATGATTTAATTCATAAAGGCCCTGTGAGAAATGTACAATTTGAAATGTGCATTTCAGAACACCAATGTAGCAGATACTATATAGAGAACTTATTAAAACAGAATTCCCGAAACATAGTATATTATTATTCTGGCATTTTATATTATTGTACTATTGTATTCGTATTACAGATAATATTTTAAGATACTTTTCAGAAACATGGATGCATTAAATGAGGGAAATTTTTATCCAGATTACACTGCAGAAATGATTTCATTTTGCATCATCCACACACACACACACAAACATAATTCTATATTTAAATAATGTGTTATTAGCAAACAATCCAGAGAGAAAATGTAGAAAATAGGCAAAAATTACATCATTATTTAGATTTTACCTTCTGTTCTTTTTTCCCACATGAAAGAATGAATTTTCTTTGTAAAACACATTGTTATCATTTATTAAAATGTCATTAAAATATCATTAAAACACATTTATATTTAAAAATAATTTAGTGTATTTTACTTAACAAAATTCCTTTTACGGGATTAATCGATACAAACAAATATGAATAGCATGTCTTAATGCACACATCACACACATATACCCAGAATAAGCAGGAGGTTTTCTAAAATTTGTAATATTAGGTTGAAAAAAATAATTCTTGTAGCAAATCTATGTAAAAGGGTTCCTAGTTTAAGTTCAAAAAAATTCAGACAGGTGGCGCTGCAAAAAGTTTACTCTTAAGTCACAGAAAGATAACTAAAAATCACAGCATATATGCTCAAAATCTTTTATGAATGAAAATCAGACGACAATATTTTCGAAGGGTCAACCATTAGCCGCTATTACATGTGGTAATCCGAGGACTAAATTAACAAATATTTTCCGTATAGAGGCCATTAAAATGTGGCTGAACGTTTGTCACTAATTATTTCTTCGAATTGTTTAAGTATTACCGGGGGGGTTTCCTACAAACTCATCTTTTAAGTGCCTCTAAAGGTAGAAATTGCATGGATTCAAGTTCATTGAATACGGTGGCCGCTGAATTTCTTTTCCTGTGAACCATGGATAATTTAAAGCAATTACACACTTATTAAAATATTTCTCTAAGAAATTCAAACATCTGCAGTACAATGAGGTTTAGTACCACCTTCCATAAACCAGGATGTCATGGATGGGTCCACCAAAACATTCTCAATTTCCACAAAATCGTGCAAAATTTGAGCATATCGGTTCAAAGTCACTATATCACGCGCGCGCGAGGAAAAAAAAAAAGGTCCAATTACACCTCTATGCAAAGAGCTGTCCATACAGTCATTTTTTGAGAATAGAAGGATTGCGGAACATACACAAAAGGGTTCTCAGTTCTTCAAATTTTCCAATTTTGCTTACTGATGAATCCATCGAGATGGAAATGTGCTCCATATGAACGCTATAAGGTACTTTGTCTGAAAACCTTATATTCATATGAATATTGCCACTACCAATCATTTCCTGCAATTCATTCCCAAAGCGCGTTCCTTTTCTTAACAGATTGTCTGAAGTGGTTGCTGTGTTTGAGTTCTGTACAAGAAAAAGTCAAGGCACTTAAGCATTATCGTATGTGCCTCCATTTTACTCAACTAGTATCAGGCTTTATTTTTTTGGACTGATTTCTAAGGGGAGCGTGCATTTGTTCCCTCAATGATTGGCACATTTGCTTCTGTAATGACCAACCGTTGTTATCCAACAGTTCTGATTATCTCATTACCTGTTCGCTTGAATTTATCATACTATATTTCTGTAAAATTTGGCTACGGGCCATTAGCAACTTAGAATTTTCACTGAAAGTTTCTTCCTTTTGCTGTAATACTGTGTCCCAATCCGCAATTGCAAAGCTTTCCTATAGAATCATCTACTCAACCCTCAACTGCTCGTTCATTCACAAATAACACTTATTTTAAGTAAAAACATCAACCCCTTCTGCAGCTGCGTATTTCGATGATTTTTCATACATCAAAAATGGAAAAAAGACGGGAATAGACACCCCCTGTCGGAAAATTCTTTCTGGAAATAAAACCAGGAATTCTAGGAGAAAATATTTATGGTCTATCTCACGTATTTGCTGCAAAAAAAATTAAACTGCACCATATTCTTTTATAATTTTTTGAAAACCTTCAGTCTATTTTAGGACATATATATATGGAGAGAGAAAATCAATTTAAATATATAAGTACATAAATGCAAAATTAAAAAATAATTGATCGAAGTTTTTTTTTTTAGAATTTTTAACAGCTAATTAAATATTAAAATGTAACAAAATAAACGAAAAGATAATGAAAGGAAAGATTTTGAATAATAAATGTAAAACGTACATAAATAAATCAAACTGTATTTATTTAGTATTGGATACTCTGATATTTTAGTAACATTTCAAAACTGTTATATTACTAACAGAAATTTTTAAAAATCTGTAGCGTTCTAAACAGCATTCACAAAAAAACAAAATATAAAAGAAGTTCAATGGTTTATTGAAACAAATTAAACTACCCGTGTCTAAATGTATAATTCGACCTTGGAAGGTGTAGTGAAAAATTCAATAATCTTAGAAATAAATTATTCCTGGGGTTAAAAATATTCTGCTGAAAAGAAATGAAAAATAAAGCTCATATTTTTTTCAGTTAAAGTCATTAATAACGATATTCATTAATCTGTATTCATGAATTTATTTTGAAAGCATATTTCACTTAAAAATTCAATTTATTTAAATCGTTATAATAAATTCTACTGAAACTAGAACTAAAAATTCTAATTTAATGATTGCCTCATTTTTATAACATCAAATTTAACATTTATAACATAAATTCTTTTTAATATCCAAAATTTCCTACTTCTTATAGTTCAACTTGCACGCATTTCGTATTTAACAGGAAACTACTTACATGAAGGCGGTGTGATTAAAATAAAAAAATTGCTACATGATGAACAAATAATGTAATGCCATTACTAGTTACATCGAACTCAATATGTTTCAATTCAATTTTTATAGAAACCCTTTAATCACTTTTAATGTACATCTTCATTTTACAATTAGTTACAAAATCAAATTTCTCTGAGTAAATATTTATTATACATTTACAATTCTATTAACAGCGAATATTAAATTAGCAAAAGTGGTTCGTAAATATATTAAATCAAATTATTGATTTTCTAAATTAAATTATAACTCTGCTCTTTAAAGTTTAATTACATATTTTCCTGTCATAAAGCTTATTAAATATTACTAATATAATTTAACTAATTTTTATTTTCTATACGCTCTCATAATATTAATTGTTACATATTACTTAAGTAATATTTGTGTATATACTAAGTAATATGAGATAACTCAATAAAATGTTTCAATTGCCTTTGAAATCTTACTTATGATTTCATATGATGTAGTACTTTATTTTCAGTAATGAAGTCTTTTAGAAAACTTTTTAATAGCATACATTTTTATTTCCTAATTAGGAATCAGAGCTTTAAAAGGAATTCAAATTTAGTACATGAATTGAGTATTAAGAAAATATATTAATCTATACCTCAAACTACTATTTCTCTGAATTTTACAAAGCAGTAAAAACAAATTTTATTTTTTGTAATGGAATTTTTTTGGCAAAGCAATATTCTTTAGTTATACAAAAGAAACAAAACAAACTAAGAGTAATTTTAATTGTTTCTACTGTTAAAGATTATATTTTCTTATTAATACTTATAACTTTCAAATTTTTACACACAGCAAAAAAAGAAATATAAACCAAAGTACATAGGTCTACATTTGGTCTACAATCTAATTAAAAAATGAAAAATGGTTAAATTCGTTTTTAATTTTTGCAATGATGGATTAAACATGATTTAAACATAGCAAAGACCAATAAAACTTTAATTATGTTAACAAATCTTAGTTTCACGAAAACGTGTATTTTGATCCAATCATTGATGCATTTTTGATCATTCTACAAAAGTACAAGAGCACACAAGTTGTATATTAACGAATACAATAATTAATGTAATTTTTTAGGATCAATACATTAGACTGAATTTTTTAGAGTAAAATAACCTATTAGTAAATTTCCAATATTCTTACAACATACTTACTAAACGCTGTCCTACAAAATACACATCATTACTATTACAGTCTATAAGTTAAGGAAAAAATAGTTACAAAAAAATTGTGTTATGAGCGAAGACGGTTTTTTGCCTTCCAATGTATTAAGAGTAAAACTAAGCTGAACTTGCAAAATATAATATTAACTGCCCTTATAGGTTTCCTCATAAGATGAAAGTTTAAGTAGCAAAACAAGCACAGCAATAACAGAAGATGTAAAAAAAGTATGCATTAATGATTGACGAATAAAAAAAAATTGAGTAAAATACATTCATTTTTGATGTTTTTTAGTCCCAAGAATAAAAAGAGAAAATAATGGTTAGAAAAATAAGTCCGTAATTTTAGAAAAAAAGAAAACTTTAAAATTGTGTAAATGAAAAAAAAGTCATTTTTTTTCTGTACGCTTTATTGTACCTGTTTTTAAATTTACATAAGGACCGTAAAAAAAAAAAAATTAAATTAAAAAAAAAACTTGAAAGCTTTCCGAAATAAGGTAGAATTTAGTTCAAATA
Organism: Trichonephila clavata; assembly: GCA_019973975.1. Lineage (NCBI taxonomy): Eukaryota > Metazoa > Arthropoda > Arachnida > Araneae > Nephilidae > Trichonephila > Trichonephila clavata. The sequence continues at coordinate 288,588 of BMAO01022880.1, forward strand.
AAAATAAAATTTATCTTCTTTCTTTAAAGAAATAATACTTAGAACATTGAAAATATTTACAATAGCCGAAACCCTCTTTCTAAAAACGATTGCAAAAAATTTTTCTGAAAATTTATCTTCCTTAAAGCAAATTATCACGACAAAGTCCTTTAATTAGCCGAACTTTCTAGGTTATTTTTTTTTCAAACATTTTCTTGGTTCTTTAAACATTTTCTTAAATACATACATATCTCCACATTAAACAAAAAACAGTTAAAACTAACAATCAAATTTTTAAACAGTTAATACTAGAAATCAAATTATTAAAATGGTCTTTAAATATTCTAGAATAAAAGTAGAAAGAAATTAGAATAAATTTTTACACTTGAAAAACATTAGATATGCAATTTTTAATCATATTATTTTTTTCAAAATGCTTTGAATGAATTTATAAACAATCAATTTCGAAAAACGTTAATTTTATTACTTTGCTTTATTTGTATTCGTAGAAGTTAAAATAATAATAAACCCCAACTTAAATTACTTTTTAAAAATAGTTTGAAATTTCATTTTCAAATTATCTTCTGTACAAAACTTTATAGAATAAAGCCTCTCTTTTTCATTTTGTAATTTCTATATTCATAGGCATGTTATTATCACTTTCACAAAAATTAGATACCAAGTAAAAATTAAGGCATAAATAAAAATAAAAGTAGAGTTTTTTTTTTTTTTTAAATTAAAAAGTGTTTAAACTACCCACAAAATAAAGAGAAAAAATTATAATACAAAGTAATAATTAGTTCTATCATAGTAATATTAAAACTGAAGGGGGGAGATTCTCTCTTTTCTGTTATCTTACCTAAAACAGGAATACTGTTCTGTCTTTTTGTTAATTTTACCACACATTTTATGAAGATACCATAATATATTTGAATATCGTAATTGTAAAGATGCTATAAAAATTATAGCATACGCGTATTATCTTATACGGTGCATATTTTTGCTTATTGTATTGGTTATCTCGATATAAAATGAATACTTAAGTACTATTTTTAAATAAAGACTTGATATGTTCTGAAAACTTAATCGCCGTTTTAGATAATCTACGATTTCTAAATTAATAATATTTTTTAAAAAATGGGATAAAAATTAGTTCAAAATAATAACTACAGAAAATAATTTCTTATCATTATAACGATTTTTTAAATGCTATGGGAATGCATTGTTATATTAATATCCATGTTTGAAAAATTAATGATGAAATGAAGTAGCTTAAAAATCATAATTTTATTTTCTGTAACTGTAAATATTTTTTTAACATTTGAAAAAAAGAACACTAAACAATACACTGACGTACAAAACCTTGAATTAATAAATTGGCTCAGTTGATTTTTGTAAACATGTTAATGTTCAAACAGGCCCGTCATTTTGGTATGAAACATATTAACAAGTTACACAAAGAAATAATAATTTTCAATGAACTTGATTTTATATACTTAAATATACCATTAAAATTTATTATTTTTAATAAATTCTTCAAACTTCTCATTCAGTTCTGTGTGAATCTGATTTAATCATCTAATATTTATATTTATTCCCCGAGATATAGAAAATACAATGCCATGAAGATTCGGCTCAACAAATATGAAATATTACGTAGCTTAACAAGACATGCGGATCATCTAAAATACAAGATGATCACATGTTTTTAAGCTTGGGATAAAATTGAAAGAAGTGACAGATAACTGCACACAACAGTCACTACCATATCCCAAATTGAATCCAGAATTTCTAAATTCCAGAAGAAATGTGGATAAAAAAGTCTGGATGACATCTCCAAAGACAATTCAGGCAATATAATGATTTTACAAAAGGTCAAATTGCTGCCTTACGTGCAACTAATTGATCGTACCGTCTTATCACAGCTGAAATACACATAGATGCGCCACCTGCACTTAGAATTTGTATCAGATGAATCAAATATAAAATGTGAACAGCCGCAAAAAAAAGTTCACCACCTAGACGTACAACGAAAGGTGCGGATCAATGCTAACAAAGCGATACAGTAAAGGTCCAGCAATTAACTACTCTCGAGATTCTGCAGAACATACAATGAGCTTTCAATGCTCCAATATTTGAGAAAACAGATTCACGACGATTGCATGAAATCAACTTGTGCACAAACTGCCCTCCATGAAAACTGTTCTATTGACGTCAGCCCACATAAAAGATTGCGAAAGCGCGTCAGGACCGAGCAATTTGGTGCTATGTTGAATATATTTTTCTGAGGACGGTCGCTGGAGAAGAGTCTGAAGGCATCGGGGAAATATAGAGATATTTCGACTACTATTGTTAAAAGCCAAAATAGTTTGCGGTGCTATTAGATATGATAGCAGATCACTTCTGGTATGCAACAATGGAGCATTGGTGACACGATATGTTGATGAGATGCTACAGCCGCAAGATCCGTACAAAATATTTCCCATTGGGACATCATGTTACCGCACACCTCATTAATCATCAGACAAGTCTTACGATAAGTTGAGTAGCTTCATTAGCCTTCAATGTCTCTTGATCTCTCCCCGTCGAACACATCTGGGACTTACTTGAACGCCGTTTGTTTGATCTGTCTTTGTCTTAATGAGAGGTTGTACTACGAATGATGTATGGGAGCCTATGAGCTTCTGTCAATCAGGTAGCTATAAACATCCTTAATGAATCTGCACCTTACCCTCTGCATGCTTAATGAATCTGCAGCGTTTTTCTCGTATCACTGCTAGATGTGGTCCTTTCTACTAATAAATTTAAATTTGTATCACTGTACTAAAATGACATATTTACAAATGTTTTATTTATTTGCATATCAATTTTCACTGCAATCTACTTTCTCTCTCAAGATGCTGATGTTTCCATGTCGCGTAGTGTATATTAATATTAAAACAATGAGAGAATAAGATTCAAATCTCTGATTAAAAAGTTTGTACATACACAATATATATACAGACTCTGGGTACGTTAAGTAGCACATAAATGCTTTAAGAATAACTTTTGTTATTATTCCATCGCTTATATTCTAAAACTTTTCCATCAAATGAAAAGTATTTCGTTTAAAATATAAGTTATCTTATTTGTTTAAGCATTACTAGCTTTTCTTGTAAAAGTGTAAAATGTAACGTTACACTTTACTTTCCTAAAACAGCTCTTCTAAAAACTTCGATATAGATATCATCTCTACATCCATTACGAATATTTCATTTTAAATTATTTTATTTCCTTTTTTAAGTATTGGAAAACAGCCAAAATGCAGAAAATTTTTATCGTCAATTTAATAATAAAATGTTGATACAATACAAAAGCCAGTGCAGTGCTGCAAACTCCAGTGCATAGCGAGTTAAGTTACGCTCAAGTAATGTTCCGCGCAATGCATTAATAACTCTTCTTTAAAAGAAACTGAGAAATTTCAAGTAAAAAGAAGTAATTTAATAAATCTTAGATTTAAAATCGTTTATCTGTTTTATTTCGTCGTTTCCCTGAGCTTGTAACTGTTATTTTTTTCTGATAAGAATGTCTTCCTTCTTATAATTTGATTAATATAGTCATTACAGTTTTAAAAATCAAGAAGCAGAAACATAAATCTAATCAGTCTAGTAACAAAGCTGTAAAAAAGAGCACTTAACTTTCCTTTTATTTATTATTTACACTGTCTCCATTACAAGTGATTTAAACGAAATATTCAGAAGTATTTAAGATTACGCTGTATATTCTCATTTTCTCTTAAAAATTTATTTTTCAGACATCACATTTTATTTAAATTTAAATTTATTTTTATTTACTTTATTTTCTTTCATTTAAAGTCATGTAAAAACTTTTGGTAAAAATAAGTAGAATAAGTAAAAATAAGAGTAGTGAGCCAGCTCAGTTGTTGACTTCGTTAAAAAACCAGAAACATCCAATACAATAAAAAATTTTAAAAATTCATTGAAAAACCTAAATTTAGGAAATAGAAACACATTTTTACAAATTTCAATGCACTATCTGAATTTTTTCTGACTTGGAATAGATCATTATATATTCCCAAGTACTTAGAATGTTGAGTAAATAATACAAATATCATCCTTCTTTTTCGATGAGGAAGAGGCTAAAAAATATTGTTAAAGATTTCGAACCATAATTTCAGTTTATCAATCTCTGAAATAAAGGAAAATCCACCCTGGTAGGCTAAAATTATATATAAGGAGATTCACATTTTTCTGATATAACTTAGAACAAAACTGTTCCAAATCGGCACAATGACTCCAGAAGAACCCTAAGATGTAAAAAGAATATGAGAAAATAAAAAATAAAAACATTCTAAAAAAGAAATCCAAAAGTTCAAAAGTAGTTTTAATAAAAAAAAAAAATCTTCGATCACAATTTGACAGAAGACCAAAGCACTGAAGTGGTAGAAAGCTGGCAACAAAAACTCAGGCTTTATGGTATGTGAGCATTTCTGACTGCTGAGCAGGATTTACATCGTATGTCCATGCTGAGTATCAAATTACCCACAAACGTCTTGAATTTCATTTAGATCCACCTTTTTCATCAGCACCACCAGTTCCTCACCACTTTGTTTGCTCGTTGGTGATGAATCATCAATCAACTAACCGTTCCAGTAGTTTGAAATGCTCTCGAAACTAGTGAAAGATGTTGTGTACGATCTGAACTACAAAGCCGACCTCGAATAAAACTATCCAGATGTCATCTACACGATTGCCTGATGGACTTATTAGATTGAGACAGATAATTAGCATCATTTAAACTATTGTATATTCATAGTTCAATAGCTTTCACATAAATGCTGAGCGTACACTGCCAGTGTGTGCTTTATATCCTTCCACTACTGGCATAAAACTTTCAAGCTATATATATGTGCATGCTCGCCGCATAAATGCGCATTTCCAGTCATTCCTGACCCTAGTTGGTCTTTTGCTTCATACCGCACACTCATTCCATTGATAAGCTAATTTTTCAGTTTCGTCAATAACATTTGCATACCATTGTAATTCAGAACTGGGGAATGTCACAAAGGTAATTTTCTAATATTTTTACCACTTAATCATTTTATTGAATTTGCGATATTTTTTAAATACGTACTCACGATGCAGTTTTATTTATATAATCTTTAACTCGGCTTGAAAAAAACTTTAAAAAATCTATTTTGAATACATCAGAGTTATAAGCTACGGTAAGATGATATTTTTATTGGGTTTACCGATACCTAAGAAAGATTTCCAGCTATTCGAATAACTGCAAAATATTAATTCTAATATAACAATAACATATAACAATATAACAAAGTTATCAGTAATGCAAATGTATGCAGTTTAAAGTAAATGCCTGTCAAGTATTATGGCGTAGTAGTAATGGGTATCAAATTTTCATAACAATTTAATTTCTCATGCAAATGTTTGTCATGGGCGTTATGCAAAAAAGGTTTTTAATAAATTTATTTCTGTCCGAAACAATATCCGTAAATTCGTTTAAACAAATATGATAAACACCATAATTATTTTTTCAAACAATCTGAAAATTTATATTTTCAGGTGTCTTAATTACATGTAATATTATTACTATATAACTACTTATTATAAAACACATCCGTACTGTATGATGCTCACATATTGTTGCGGTTAATCATAGACAATATCAGATGTATCATATTTTTCAATATTACACTGAAATGTATAGCTTTTAATATAGTGCGGTCTTTAGCCCAGCATAGAGCAGAAAACTGACTAGTCCTTCATTCAAGAAGTCATCAGAATTCCCCTGAAAAAATATTCCACCTAGTCTTGCAGCTTCAGTCATCCATAATTGCAAAATAATTGACAGTGAAAAATGATGATCATAAATCGACCTTTGGATCATTTGCCACATACATTTGATGGAATTTGTATCTGGTGATCTAGGTGGCCAAGTTAATCGTTGAAATTCTCCGTGATGTTCCTCAAAACAATCACGAAGGATTTGGGCCCAGTGGCTATGGCAAGTATGCAGATCAAAAGGATGAAATTGCTTATAGCATCTTTACAGAATTAAAAGAACTCAATCAACTTTATTCAAGAGTATGCGAAACTCCCTGACATACAAATAATGCGAATTAGTGCACAAAACATTTATTATAAACCTATCCGTGTATTTTAACACTTAACTCAATTTATTTCAAGTTTGATTGTATTCAAATCGATTAAAAAAACATAACTTTAGCTGCAAGCTTCAATTTGCTTAAAAAGAATGAAGGCTTTCATTAATATTATAATTTATTCAGATGTGTTTATTATGAATACGAATACACTACGGGTTCTTTTTAAAAGAAGCAATAGAGATAGTATTTATTTGACTATCTGCTTACTTAGTTTTCAAATACAGATCTTTATTCCACCCAAAAAATCTAATTCTGTAGGGAATTACTCACTCAAGACCACCCCAGAAAGTCGTCAGCAGTCAGTGATGCAATTACTTACTCCATAATTAAATAATTTTGGTTGATGAAGCATGTTCAACCTAGTTAACTCATTCGGAAGAAGTGCTAAAATTAGTATTTGTATCAGTCATGGATTTTATGCAACAAATTCCGGTACTGAATAAAGACAAAAATTATCTGAATTTTATGCCTTAAACATAGATCTGAATTCTCATTATTAATTTGATAAGTTGCAGCAATTTAGGTTTTACTATACATTTTTACGCACAATTTATTCAGTAGTAAACACCATATTTCACAGTTATAAAAATAAAACTTCCTTTTTGTTGTTTTTATTTAAATTTGTGAGATTTTTAAGTGTGCATTTCATACATAATTTCGAAACATAGTATTTAATCTTGAGGAGTGTTTGTGTTAATTCACATTTCAGATTATTAGTTACAACAGATATCTGGCAATTGATTATCATAATACTAAAAATGTAGACACAATTTTAACACAAACTTCGATTAAAGGAATAAAACTAAGAATGTTGAACAATATATTATTACAATTAAATAATACTCTATTATCATAACTCTAATACATATAGAAATGTTTCAAGTAATGAAGTAAATTTTATATATTTTTAAAAAAATTTTTAAATGTAAGATGATTTGAAAATAACATACAGTATTAACATTATTAGTGGAAAATAACATATTAGTGGAAGAACAGAAGGTTTGATTTCCATCACATATAGTTACGTAATTAATATTAATTAATACATAGGTATATGATTATCCAATAATCATTCATTAAAATTTCCAGCGGGTGAATTTTTTCTTAATGATTTGTCTCAAACCAGATGTGTGTTTTTATTTAGTGATCATTTGATTTCCAATGCTTTGCATGTTATCCCCTCAGGGGGCTCACCTTCTTTAGGTGAGTACGGGTGTCACAATCCCGAGGTGCCCTAATGATCTTTTCCTTTTCCCACGGGGTTTACTGTCTTTGGTAAACACGGGCTTCACGAACCCGGGGTACCCTAGTGATCCTTCTCTATTTTCGACCCTCTTTCTTGTCATTCAATTCATTCTTTATTTCTCTCTTCCCGTCTAGACCACAGATATTAAAACAAATGTTTAGCGCAGTATAGCCGAAATCGGCTTCTGCGCCAATAAACCCGAAAATCACGCTTCACATGTTATACAGTTTTGTTAAACTAACACACTTTAGAATAACTTAAGTGTTATTTTATTTTAGCTAACAAGACATTCGCACATCAATGCCAAAATTCAGAATCATAAATAACGCTTTACCGAATCTTTATTGGTGCATTAAAAAGAATTTTATGCAAATTTAATAGTGCACTTTATGCAAAGATAATAGTGAGGATAATATTTTATTTTTTACTGTATAAATAAGTATTATAATTTTTGAGAAAAAGAATATGCTTACTCGGAATTACTTCAAGATACGTAAATTGGTAATCGTAACCGTCAGTATTCGCCCCAAGACACACGTACTTTCCGGCATCTTCCATCTGGGCGTTTTCAATCATTAGTTTATGGTAATAGACGTCATCTTTAAGAACATAGTCAAGTAAAAAAGGTTTTGTTAAAACATTAAAATATTCTCCTTTCATAGATATAGCATGCTTTCCAGGATCTGCATCAACATTATCCAGATTCACTTGCTTTAACCACTGAAAAATAAACAGAAACAAAATATTAATTAAAGAGAACAGAAAATTTTTGTATTATTTTTCTTTCATTTTATTATTCGACATTTTTATTCAGCTGATAACCACAAATATATCTTGATGCTCTCGTCAAAATTTTATTACTTGTACTATTAATTATTTCTATAGCGGAAATGACACAGCTAAGCGTAAATAAATAACAAAAATGGCAAGGAGTTCAGTTTTACTCTTTTCTAATATTTTAAAAAACTGTTCAAAATTTACTTTTGAAAAAAAAAATTATTTCACATACAAGAAAATTTCTTAAAATTTATTTGATAAATACATAATTTCTGCATTTGGTAATATTTCCTTTAAATGTTTAGTGATAAAAATCGCAGTGTAAGTAAACAACATAACGAATTTTATAAAAAAAATAAGTTTAAAACCAAATCGGTTGAAAAAGCGAGAACATTATATAAATATAAAGGTTTAAAAATTTGATGAAATATTTATTTGCAAACATACATTTACTTGGAAAAATTAAAGGCGTAAAATTTTGAAACTTGTATGCATATTAAAACATGCCGAAAAATATTTATCAAAAATGTTGAATATAAGCATTTGTTATTTAGATTTTTAAAAGAATAAATTTTATTTTATGTGTTGTTTTGAGTCTTAAATGGATGAATTTCAGTTTGTTGTTCAGAATTTTAAAAAACGAATGAATTTTGCATATTTTTGCTACTAAAATGTAACTGGTGTGTGTTTCTATATGCAAATGCAAAGCATCCTAAATTTTAAACAAATGCAGAGTGAACATTCATTTTATAATCTATTTATTTCCTTAAAAATATTAACATATAAATATTAATACACTTTTATTTAATTTTCATTTCTTTTACATTCATCATTGTCCATTTTTTAACACGCTTTTATAAGTTTCACTTGCATGTAACGGAATCTTAGAACTAGATTTTTACCCACTTAAAAAGATCGGATTCATTCGAAATTTCGCACACTTGTCAAGGACCGATGACAATACAATAATTTCATAATTTTGTTCCATTGTCCTTTTCAGGATCGTCAGGAATAAGGATAATCAGATTTGGCGACAAATCCATATATCACGTCCAGATTTGGCGACTTATTGCATATATCATTTTTAAATTTGGCGACTAGTTCCATATACCATTTTCAGACATGGCGACTAATTTCCTACATCATTTCCAGATTTGGCGACTAAAAGAATAAGGTGTAACCCTAAAATGTTTTGAATTTAACGCTAATCATATATGCAAGTATAAAATACACTTGCGGTTAAAAGAAATAAAATAAACAAAGAAGTGTTCTGTATCTGAAAAAGTGGAGGGTGGGGTGTGTTAGCAATTTCTAACCATAATATAAACATTTTTCTGAAAATGAAAATTAAAAAAAAGGCTCGAGCATGTGAAAAAAAATAATTTGCGTTCTAACTGCTAAATATTTTTTATTTTTATAAAGCAATACACTTAGAAATGATGATACGAATTAACATGAAAGGAACACGTTTAAAAGGTGAAAAAACGATTGACACTTAATATTACCATGTTTTTAATAACTCGCTTTCTTTAATGTCTATCCGGGTGGAATTTTGTAATTGATTTTAAACTGTGTGACTTTCCGAGGAGCTAGAGACTTGAAATTCGGACTATAGCTCGGAAGTGGATGGCAATGCATAAAAATGTGAAAAAAGAAAACAAAAACAAAAAGAAGGAATTTTATAATATTTAATCCGTAAAAAAACATGATACATTAAAAAAATTTGTAATTCGAACTTTTTCTTCTTTACACACTTTTATTTGTTTGACCTGTTCAAAAGAGACGGAATCTAATATAGCATACGATCATCCGAGGCCTCGTAAACGGAGAGAATAAATACACTTCAGACCCGTTAATTAATATCCATTGAAGAGCAAGACTAATTCCACAGCCACGTAATTCCAGCTTCAAATATCAAACTCAAGGACAAATTCAACAATGAATAAATGATAGTTTATAAAACTAAAAAACACGCTTTTATTGTAGTTCGAACTAAAAAATGAAAAATAAATTATAGTTTGAAAAAAAACTAAAAAACACGCTTTTATACTGAATCAAACTAAAAAGTAAAAAAATAATTCTTAATAAAGAATAAAATGATTAACGAGAAAACGAATGTCATAGTGGTAAAAGCGTGGGGTGCTTTGTACTACATTTTTATACTAATTCAGCTTTTCGGAATAGAAGTTAGAAATTATAACAATTGATACATTTATAGAACACCCCACGCTTTTACCCCAATGACATTCGTTTTCTCGTTAATCATTTTATTCTTTATTAAGAATTATTTTTTTACTTTTTAGTTTGATTCAGTATAAAAGCGTGTTTTTCAGTTTTTTTTTCAAACTATAATTTATTTCCACTTAAACGAGTATATATATATCATTGATAAATTTAACTTTGATCGAGCTTTAAGTGAACTTTATTTTTGTATTAATTAGTACAAAACGGTAAATATTTTCAGCTTTTCCAGAAGTTAAACTAAACACAGCATAATATATATTTACTCATTATTAATAAACTCGGTAACTTGTTTACTCGTATGTCTACATTGTTTACGCGTAGCTTAAATTAAGTAAACTCAGCTTTCATGAGAAACCCACAGAATTATTTTACTTTGCTTGAGCTCTCAGAGCACCGAAGTAACTTGTTTGAACAGGAAAGGAAAACAAACGATTCGAAGCAAAATGTTGGGAAGGAAAGTGCGTCTAACTATGAAGTCCTTTACACACAGGATTCTTTTTGCTTAGCCGAAATAATAAAACCTCTACGGTTTAATTTATCATTACCTCTGAGAATAAGTGAAATATTTATTTCTCTTAGACTTAGTAAGAGCTTAAAAGATATAAGACAGCCTTAAATTCCTTAAAATAACCTTTTGTGTGCTCTCATTTAAAGAAAAAATATGCAATAAAGCATACATAAATAAATAATATATTTTGATAGTGTAAAACACAATTCTAACTTGGATTTGACAGCAAAATACTTTTTTTTTTATTTTCGAAAAGTTGATATGATGAATCTATTTCTTCTCTATTAGAAAATCTTCAACAAATTATAGATAAACAATAATAATATATCTTGCGAAAGATCATAGTATTTTTCGGACATTAGGCTTAGTTAAATAAACTTAATTTAAACAATAATATAGCAATAACTCTTCAGAGTTATATATATACATATATAATTCATATAAATATACACAAAATAGTTATAAACCTAAGATAACTAGTCAATATATTAAAAAGTATTAGCCACAGTATTACTGTAGCAAAATACTCTTTGCTTCTTTATTCTGTATATATATATGATTTATATTCGAGATGGGCATTACGTCGATCGCGATCGACCGGCGGACCGCAAAGACATATAGGGGGACCGCCTAAAAATTATATTTGAGGCTATTATTATGAAGTTTGTATTTTGCGTTTTGCTTTAAACGCGATTTTGAAAGGGTTGTTTTTTTATTTTAATTCTGTAGGTATAAGTACATATTCCGTACTTATTATTAAGTTATAATATTAACCTTTTCCTCACCTCACCCCACCTACGACATTGGGAAGTAGCGTACACAAGAATTTTTAAAAGGAAAGGGGGTCGAGGGTTGAAGGTCTACCATCCTCGTATCATACCCCAATACGCAGCCAAACATATTTTTTTGGTTTTTGTCGGTTGTCGGGAACAAAAAACAGCAAAAAATAAATTACTAAATAAATAATTAACATTAATAAATAAAAAAATTACTAATATCAAATACTTAATTACATTTTACATACTATATACATAGGACTATAATGAATCGGGGAAAAAACGAAGGATTATGAGGGAGTTTCCGGACCCGTGGACCCCTTCCTCGCCCTTGTGTGCGCCACTGACACTGGGTGGACCGCAACTCCTTGAAAAAATTAGAAGTAGCCCGCACCCCGGAAAAGTCTGCCCACCCCTGATTTATATTCTTAGAAAAAGAGTGTGCAATAAGACATGCATAAATAAATAATATATTTCGACAGTGTAAAACACAATTTTCACTTGGATTTGGCAACAAAATATTTTTTTTTATAATTAAAGAGTTGATACGATGAATCTATTTCTTCTCTATTAGAAAATTTTCAATAACTTATAAATAAATAATAATTATATAGCTTAGGAAGGATCAGATTCTTAAGGAATGATTTTTATATTCTTAAAATTAAATCTATATATATCTCCAAATTAAATTCCGAAATATCTGTAAGCCTATCAGTATTGTGTTTCTGATTTTATATTTTACATTACTGTCATCAATTCCATCACAGGATATAGTTTATATTTTATCATTAAATACTAAACTATAAAAGGTGTCAAATAATAGGAAATTATATTTAAACTAGAGAACAAGCTTCTGAAATTTAACTTTGGGAAATCTAAAAAAGAAAATTCTTGATATTCACATTTCTAAAACTAACAGGATGAGTTTTTCTACTGTTTTGGAACCTAAACATATTCAACGGAAAACAACCAAGATTGTTTTAGCATTTTTTGATCGTATATTGAACAGAACCGTCTCCGATTTTGATCTGCTGTTTTCGCTCAAGTTCGTCCAACACAACTTTATAAAAAAATAAATTTAAAAAAACATCAATAGATGAACAAAAACTCGGCACGCAAGATTTCTTTATCTAAACTGTAAGCAAGGTAAAAAGAATTGCATGAACAACAAATTGAAAAATATATCTTTGAATAGAAATGGAAAATCTCTGAGTTTGTTTGAATATAAATTTACCATGTTTCATGCAAAAATGTGTAGTTCTTTAAAGTTTCTTATCATACAAACTTTTAAAGAGTCTACTACATTATAGACAACAGATTTCGTTTGCAAATAAACAAAGAATTACAAAAACTTCGATAAAATTAAAAGTAGCTTTATTACTTTTATTTACCCTAAAAGTTAATGCATCTTTTAAACTATTTGGTCCAAGTTATGGGCTCAATTTTTTTTGTTTACTTTAATATTACAAAAACTTTAGAAACAAAAGAAAAACATTTTTAGGAACAAAAATTTTAAGTTTAACAGCTTTGCCACATTTATGCCACATTTTCTGAGAAAATTAAAAAATATTTTGAATGCATTTTCTTTATATTAGAGCGTTCACAGCTCATCTTACTATGCCATTTTATATAAACAGACAATATATGAATAATTCCATTCGAATTATTTTCAGTAAAAGGCCTGCTGCGATTAACCGAGCAGATGGAGAAAATTACCAATAATATTTTCAAGAACAGATAGAGTTGAATTTCAATGGATGTGAAAAATAATAAATATATTTAACCTTTTTTTTCAAACAAGTAAAAAGAAAAAAGTGTAAAGGAAAACATTTTTATTGTAACTCTAATACTTAAACTTTTGAAAACATGTTCAAACTTGCTGTTATTACCGAATCATGTATTTATAAAATAACATGATTCATTAAAAAATCAAGATAATGAAAATATAAACAATTAACTAAAAATATATAAAGTAAACTAACACGATAAAACGCTAAAGAATTTTTTACTTATTTTTCACCCGTTCGATACAAAAATAATAATATAAAATAACGAAAGAAAAAACATTGTCCCGACATATAAAATTTTACAACAAAGAAGAACGAAAAAGAACAATAAAATAAAAAAAGAAGAGAGGATCTTAAAATCTTTTCAGCGAGAAAATCTAATATTTTCTGAAGAGACAAGAAAAGATTAATTATAAATAAATTTTATTTCGTCAAGATTTACACAGAAATCCTTTTGTTCTATTTCCCGTCACTTCAGAAGTCTTATTTATTAAATTTATGTTTAGATTGAATATTTCAAGAACCTATATTTGTATTAATATAGCAAAAACGTCCATCCTAGTTCCATCCCAGTACAAAAGTTATCCTAGTATGAAAAAGTTTTAATTTTAAGTATATGTCTGTAGAATTATTTTTAGTCGAAACATATTTTCTCTGTATATATTTCCTTTTAATTTTCCGTTTAGATTCAAGTGTTTATTCTATGCTTTTAGATTTATTTGTATGGATCCTTATAAACAATCTTTTTTATAGGAAAAAACTTATAGCTTTACTTGTTTTTAATTAAGTATCCAAAAAGATGTCTTATTTCTTAAGTGGCAAGACATCTTTGAATATTTCATTATACTCAGTTCAGTTTTTTTTTTAATATTTTTTTCTTCCCTAATTTTTTATTCTTGTTTATGTAAAAATACATTTAAAGAAAAATAGAAAAGTGATCAGATATGTAGCTAGACAGAGAGAAAGAGATAAATAGAAAATTACATATTATTAAATAGATGTTAATATTTAGTGTATCAGTGTAAACATTTATTTATTTTACAAATGCCACACTCTACAATAGCACATATGCCATTAGTGCACGTGCTCTCCAATATTTTCGACAATTGAATTAAGACTAGGTAGTACAGGGTACACGACCAAATGTTCAGCGGTCAATCAGTACAATCATAATATAAACTATTTGTTATAAAAAGAGACAATTAACTTCGCTTTAAATGCAATAAATGCCTAAGACATACATTTTTGAAGTGAAAACCTTAACATTAAACTAATTCAAAAAGAATGTAAAGTTAAGTATATAAGTAGTAATATTATTATAGGTTAATTAAAATATATAACTTAATTTAGACGATCGTTTGTGGTAGATGTAAGTTTTTCAATAAATTCATTGAAAAAGGTAAGTTAAAGAGTTAGAAAATTACCAAGTACATAAATGCATCATTATTTTAATTAGGATGATTATTCCATACAACTCAAAATAACATCTTGTACGTAGTTTATATTCTCTGTACTAGTGAAAAGTCCTCTAGAATCGACTAAACTCCACATTTGAAATTTACAGGAACAGTAGATATATTTGGCAATATTTGACACTTTTCGAGCAAATAAACGTAGAAGGTGATTATAATTAAAATTCCACTTTCAAAATGCTGTAAAAAAGAAACATTGGTTAAAATGACTTCAAATTTTAACTGAATTTACTTGAAAAGGGGAAAACGATTTGGCATAAGAAAAAAGTTCTAAAGTGTATCAATATATAGCGTTGTACGCAGCACAACGATAGTGGGTTCGGCTACAGGTGGCATTTTGAATGAAATTACGACGACCTTGGCATAAGTTGTACGTTAAACCAACTGTACTGTTGATATGCATGATTGTTTCGGTGTTTTGACGGAAAAAATGACTTCGGGAGTTATACGACAGTTATTGCAGCGCTAGTGAAAAGCCCACCCATTACGGTAAGGTCGTATCACACTGGATGGAAAAAATTAGCTTTTTCTTATGCCATGCCGTTTTCCAAGCATGTCTAGTTCAAATTTGAAGTCATTATGAGCAGAGGTTCTTTTTTTAACCACATTTTGAGAGTGGAACTGAAATTATAATCACCCTGTATATGTAACAATTTATTTTCATGAGTTTACTTAAACTTTTGTTTCTTCTTCAATCTTTCAATATTCACGAAAGGAATAGTTAATTTAAATTTACATATTACTAGTACATAATTTAAAATTTGTACATCAAATACTTTAAATTGTTTAAATTACTTAATTAAAACTTAATTAAGCTAGTACTAGAAAACGAAATTAACAAATTAAACAGGATCAAGATAACTTAAAAGCATATAATCCTAATTTTAGACGTTCTTTAAGAATAAACCTATAGCGTTGTACTCCATATAGTTTCAGTCATTCTCCTTTGATCTTATTTGTGCTGTATAATCAGTTTTCAAAGTAGATAGAAACTTAAGATAGTTCTAAGAACCTTAAGAGCTAGCAAACTAATTCCACTAGAGAGCGCGAGTCTTCTATTAAACAAACAAAATATCAGTCGATTAGAAAGCAAGATAAATTGATTTTATCATGTGATAACTCAAAAAGGATTCAAATAGAGAATAAATGATTCTAAGCTATGAAAGTCAAGATAAACTGAACTCACGCTGGTCTTTAGCTCAGAACCTACTTGATTATATGAATAGAAAATAATAAACACAGGAGAATAAATGTTTTTCAATTTATATTCTTTTTCCACTTTTGATTTTGTTTTCTCAGAAAAAAATAGTATAACCGAATAGATGCTTTAATGCAGAATAAGTATGTGCTCAAAAGTAAAAGTATTAAGTGCATTTAGCGAATTATACTATACCATAGAGATTTAATAAAATCCGAGGGCAAATATTTTCCAATAAGGGTTTTTCTTTAAAAATAAATTATTAATGTGCATAAATATGTACAGTTCAAAAGTGCTCTTAATCAAAAAAAGTAACAAAATATCGTTTCATTTCAATATTTACTACCATCTAAACTTAATAACAATATGGAGATTAAGAATAAAATGTAGTTTATAAATAAAATTTGGAGAAAGTGAGTCTAAACTAATAACTTCAGTGTTAAGCCTTTTTCAGAATTCTAATTGAATAATCATTTATTCAATATGTTTTCGAAAGTATAAAAAAAAGTTTAAACAGTTTTAGGAAGGGGGGTTACCATTTACATGTAAAACATCTTTTTACTTCATTTTTCATTTATTGAATTTTAGAATAAACAAAACAAAGACAACAGAAAATATTTAAAATGATTAAAAAATAAAAGAACATATTTAAAATGGGTAGGAAAGTATTTTAATCAAACTTTATGTTTATTAAAAATGCTATTTAAAATTATGTTTGTGAAATATATCAAGTTATTACTATGTTTTGTTTCTTTTGAAAAAACAGAAATGTTCATTCTGAAAGAAGGACATTTTAGTTCAGTAAATATTACAATTAATAGAAGAAGAGGGTATGCCCCCTGTTCGCTTAACAGTGGACCCATCCCCATTGTACAAATTATACAACTGTCCATACTCATATAGCTCAAACTGTAAAACTGTAATTTAAATGTATTATGTAGCTTTATTTATGTTATTTTTTCTCAAAATTCGTTTTTGGCGCTCCTCTTCAGTTAAATTCATCACTATAGTCACATCGGCCAACACTTTATTGGATAAAGTCCTCGGATTTTCATAAACCTGCAGCTCTTGCTGTTCCCTGTAAAGTTGAGTATATAGTTCCGTTGATTGTAAAAAACTCTTCGAATGAGATAATGACTTTCTTTCCACACAACGATTCTAGTCTAGGCAATCATTGCGATATTTTTCTGCGAGAGCCAACAATAAAGTACTATTGCAACCGTATTGGCGAAATTATATGAAACGAAGTATATGGTTGCCAATTCAGCCTGTATGATGCATGCGAAATCTGAACTTGGCGAGTTATCTTTTACGTTGGCATTGTTGCGATAGTACATAATACAACGTACGTTTATTACAACATCAAGAAAATCTTTTTTTATATAGAAAGTCATAAGAAAAACATCTGTTTATAAGTACAGAGATATTACTTATAAATTTTTAGAACCAGTTCGCAAAATAATTTTAAAATGTTGTTGCTTATGCCACCTGATCGACAGTAACATCAGATCAAGGTCCACGAAATTCATCGCGGCTAAGGGCTAGAATTTTACGCCTGTCATTAGCCTAAGCTTTGAGCCCCCAAGAAGGTGACAGTGCGAATTTGCTCACACAACACGATAGATGGCGACACCATTCGGACCCACAGATTTAACGAGCACGTTCTCCTTTTGCACTCGGTGAGTATTTGGTGGCGTCGGGCCTCGAACCCAGGCCTTCCGGTCTGGAGTCCGATGCTCTAACCACTAGGCTACCCACGGCCCCATTTAAAAATGTGAATGTGTTTGGTGGAGGAAGTGGAAAATTCCAGGAAAAAACTCACTATTTAAAATTAAAATTACCATTTAATACTATCAAATATAATCTTTCAAAATGGAATATGTAAAAACGATTTGCATCGAAGGATACGTTTTTGCGCATTTCATGGAGAATAGTCTTATTGCTTAGTTAAAAAATGTTGTGAAGCAATGGTAGAAAATTTATAAGTTCAAAATACGCATAAGTATTAACTTAAAAAGAAAAGGTAGTCAATCATTATTTCTACATAGAAAGAAGTCTCAAATAAGTACCCAAAAAGATATATTTTGCTTAAAATGCTTCGTTAGTGATAAAAAAATCTGTGGTAAACACCTGTAGGGGGGGACAATTAAAAATGAAGATTTACAGCTTAATCCCTTATAAGGCCGTGGTAAGTATACTTTCCCCGTCAACTGAATTTTTTTTTAATCAATTAAGTTGACTCTCACACACTCACACACAATTGGAGCTATTTTCCCTCTTACGATTTGTGCAGCTAGCACGACAACTGATTTTTGAATTTTCAAGTCACAAACTGAAAGGACGACATGAAAGTTTCCTGAGCAGTAAGCGAACTGTTACAGATGATGTACGATTGACTTAAGTAGGGGACCATATGTCAATTTTACAAAAATTATATAGACGTTGTCGTTTGTACTCTACTAAAGCTTATGAGAAAAGAACAAGATATGTTTGTACAGCTGGGAATGTCCCACTATGTGTTGATAACTTTTTTCTGAAATTTTATGGAAAGCAATATATATAAATTCTTAAATTTTGGAATACAAAATATATCTAATTTATGATTCCTTTTGAAGATTTTTTTACTTACAAATTATGTTTTATAAACATTATGTAATGCGCGTTATAAAAAGAAATGCGCAAAAAAAAAAGAAAAGAGTCCTACTTTTGAATAGCTCCCAGTGGGTGGGAGAAAACATACTCTCCACCCAAAAAATGGCTTTAAAAATTAAATTAATTTTAAGTAATAAGCTAAATTAACTTCTTTTTCGAATCCTACTATTATAGTTCATACATATCTCTCTCTCTCTCTTTATATATATATATATTTATTATATCTTGTTCAAATTTTTAATCGTTAATAAAATACTTTTTCTATTCATCCATTCAAGTTCAAATACATTTTTTTAAACTTATAGTAGTTGGCACTTGACGCTCATACAGTTTTTTTCAAATATTAATTCATTAATTAAATTAAAAAATGAATAAATAGTAACAAACAAAAATAATAGTACAACAGCATATATAGAAAAGAAAATTGCTCGTTGTGTCCCTGTAGCACAATGGATATCGCGTTGGACTTCTAATACAAAGGTCATGTGTTTGAATCCCACCTGAAATGGCCTTATTTCTAAAAATGTGTCTTATTATTATTATTATTTTTTTTTTGCTATACTATTTTATTAGAATTTTTAAATTTAATGAATGAATATATAGTAACAACAACAAAAAAATAGTAACACCATATGTAGAAAGGAAAAATGGGAAATATATTATGTGTGTGCAAGGAAAATCGTTTTCTATTTTGTCACTTAATATTGTGATTTTATGTCAATATATATATATATATATATATATATTTATATTAATTGTAACTAAAATAAAACGTTTCTTTGTTGACCGAAGTAAAAATTGACTTAAAAAATATGTTTACTTTACTTGTTATAGATCAATCACAATACCCAAAATATTTGTACAAAATATTGCTAGAGAAAAAATAGGTTCTAATTAGTTAACAAAGTTAAAAATCATTATGTTCACCGTCTTTTGCCGAAGCATATGGCTCAATGTAAAACATTTTGGAAAGCTGTAAAAGCATTACAAAATATATTTTTTGTAAGCGTTTTTTGTATGACAACTATTTAGCAGGAGATATAAGTGAAAATACAACCTTACTCTCGATGAAGAATTATTACCTAAATGACTTCAAAGAAAAATATCTATTTGCTATCGAAGATACAAATAAAATGATATCCAAAGCTGATTCCAAGAGCGTAAAGTAAGTTTCAGTAAAGACTATTTTTCGCAGGTTTCTCTTACAATGGAGAATTGAAAATAAGAAGAATTGAAAGCAATGTTAATACCAACTCATACTCTATCAGGAGAATGTTTTACGTTCGATATTTACAAAAGAAATTACATTTCTTTATCCGAACGACTTTCAAAGAGAGAAAGTGCCGTGAGCCAAAGTCAACAGCCATAGCGTACTTCAAAAACTATCATCACATTCCTTGGAAAAAGAAACCCGTTTCAAGAATTGTACATATGCCTTCTCAATATATTTTTGAAAAGTCCTCCGATGCTTCACCTATCGATTATTGTGTTTTTGGTCTGATAAAAAGAGTTCTTTCATACCACGATTGATGGACTCCGAAAAGTAATGAAAGAAGAATGGCAAACAATAACCCTAGGAAATTTTACGAAAAGCCTTTCTATTAAGTACGGTACAACACAGACTACAGACTAAGTCCAGAAACAAGATCATTAGATTAAACATTTAAGCTATCCGAACACGTTCGGAGTGCTTTTTCACAAAATAGCATATTTTAACAATATAAATGCTTTTTAGGACTCAATACAAATAAATACTAATATTTAACTAACAGTATTTAAAATAAAATACCTAAACTTTACAAAAATCACAATAATAAGTGAAATTTGAGCAATATCTCTGAAAAACTTCAAAGCAATTAGAGAAAAAAAATAATAAACTTATATTATTTAAAGTATTACTATAACAAATTAGATACATATTGAAAAATTGTACTAAAATTGTAATTTTTTATTAAAATTTGAAAATTTCAGAGCTGATTGAGTAAACACTGTAAGAAATGTGACATTCTTATGAGACCATTATTTAAATAACAAGCCATAACTCAAAAGTTATTCATACAATAAGAAATAGTTTTGTACTGTCTCTAGAAAAGAACATAAATATCATGTTTATAAAGTTTTATAGAAATACATTTGTAACAGTTTTGATAAACTGTTTGATTTGTAACAGAACATACATTTGTGATATCAGACTCACCGTCATAGATTTTGAGCAATTTAAATGCCTACTTCTGGTAGATCAAAAACCCACACTTCTAGTTTTTCTAACTTTATAAAATTGATTGTAACTCGGTCTCTAGATACTGTAGAAACAAAACAAAGTATGTTTTGTAAAGCCAAAAGTTAACTATATTCAAAAAAATAAAAACAAATATCTGTCTTGACCGAATTTGGTCATTTTTAACGTGTTCGGATAACCAGCTCAGGTGTCGTACTAGTCACTTGACCATGGTTCAAAATTACGAGGTCCGCCGCAAAATACCCTCATGTAGCAGAACAAAGCGATGTTAATTTTCACTCTGAAGACAACATTTATTTGAAATATTTTACATCAATCATAAGAACTATCTAGTATCAGAATACATCGGTGATAAATAATGAATCATTTGTAGCGAGTAAGGAAAATGGAATTTGGTAATATATATATATATACAGGGTGCGGCGAAAAAAACCCGGACAAACAATTTTTTAAACAACTTTATAAGAAATTAACAAAATATAACAAATAATAATAAGAGTACACTCGTACTAATAAATAAATTTAATTGGTGTCAAAGTGACCGCCGTTTGCAACAATGCAGAGGCGCAAACGCTTGCAGAAATTTTCAACAATGAGTCTCAAGCCTTTTACCTTTAATCTATCCCATTCCCGCAAAAACAATTGCTTTAGAGAGTCTAAAGTTTTCTATGGTTTAGTGCAGTCTCTGGACTCAACAATGGACCATACACTGTAATCCATGAGATTGAGATCCGGTGAGTAGGGTAGCTATTCTTCACATGATATAATGTCTGGAAAATATGCCTTGCACCACTCTTGTGTCTTTTTGGCCTTGTGAGCTGGTGCAGAGTCTTGTTGAAACGTCCACTTTGCATTTCCGAAATGCTTTTGAGCCCACGTAAGTACAACAGCTTCAAGAATGTCCCTCTGGTACACTTTTTGATTGATTTTAAAACGCTCTTCCACAAAAATCAAAGGAGTTTTACCACTTGTGCAAATTTCGTCCCAGACCATGACCGACTTTGGATATTGGCGATATTCAACAATTGCCGAATGCTTGGAGCGTCCACAGACCAGATTCAATCGTTTTGGGAGTTATGAACTTGTTGAACCGCAAAGAGCTTCTCATCAGTGAAAAGGAATCTCTCTCATCGCTGACTTGCGGCCAGTCTCAAAAGCTTTCGGCATCTTTGGAGCCATACGCGTTTCTTTCATTCATTGAGGAGCTGAAATTTTCGCAACTTGTAAGGCTTCAGTCCAAGCTCCGTTTTTGCAATTCGTCTCACCGATCTTACACATATTCTCATGTCACGAGCGATTTTCTCATGGAAACCATCGGATTCCTCTGGACTCGCTTTTCAATGGCCTTACGATGCATTGAAATGTTTATAGTGCGTTTTCGCCCACTTCCTGGACGTCGTCCACTATTGCCAAGCTCTTTCAAACGGCAAATTGCATCAAACACTGTTTGCCGAGGTACAATAAGCAAATGAACGATTTAACACTTTCGTTTCCTTTGCTGAAACAACTCTAAAATAGCAGACCTTTTGCTCGACATTATCAAAAACACATAAATTAAAGTGCAAACTAAGAAATGTATTAAAAAATATATTATTATTAAAGTGGTGGATAAAGAAACATGAAAATACCAATTGAAAAGAAATTTGTTAATTATTCTAGGAGGCAAGAAATTTGTCCGAGTTTTTTTGCCGCACCCATATATGTATATTCTATACAATCTCTAATCACATTTTGCCTGCGTTAGCAGAGGCGGAAGTCCATAATTACTCATTGCTAATGCTGCTTCTTTAGTTATTGTTATACTTATTTCATGTTATGTGCAACTTTTATATTCAGAAATGTGAATTCAAAATTAGTAAATAGTTGTTTGATTATGTAGGATGTTGAATAGCATTGTTGTTTCAGTTTGGCGTCTTACTAGTACAGCCAGGGCAAATGACAAAAATGACTTACTTTCTCAAAATAAAATTTTTGTACTAAAACTGGAAAAATGATATTTTTTTTTAAAAAAAATAATACTTTAAACAAAAAAAATTGTCAGGAGATTTTTACCGAAGCAATAAACATTCCGCAAACAAATGTTAAAATCAGGAAAAATCGTTAAAATTTAAATTCGTCCTCTTACCCTACTTTCCCTTATGAGTTTCTGTTTTAAAAAAAGACCGTTTCTTCTAACTATACTTAGTACCTAGAAAGCAAACACACAATAATTAAAATACCTCTCTAAAGAATTCAAAAAAATTTTCTTCTTATATTTTCGTAATGCAATGAACTTGAAAATGAATAGCATTCGATGAATTTAGAAGAATTCAACTCAATTAATCCTTAAGAGTTTTTAAGTGTTGCAACTTAATTAAATTGTTATCGTTAAATTTTGTTCAAGGTAAGTTCTTATCTTTTCCTGGTTAACAAGGGCGCTAGTATCTTAAGTTCTCACACGCTTTAATGGATGAAAAAAAGACAAGAAACTCCGAAATGAATTGATTAAAGTAATTCCTGCTGAACTTCTGTATATTCAAGATATCTATTTGCTTCATTGGAAAAGATGATAGGTGCTTCTAATTAGTTTTTTTTCATGTAATGAAATAATATTTAACGCAAACGAATAGAACAATACAATTAAGTGCTTTTTCCTTTTTGTGTTATTGAGATCCATTAGTTCCTTCAAATATTTATAGATTGAAAATTTTCTTAACTGTACCTAAGTACAGTCCAACAACTTTAATTAGAAGCTCATTAAGTCGGATAAATAATACTCACTTAAAAGCTTTATTCACTTATCCAGTACTACAAAAAAATAGCAAAAAGGAAATTTAAAAAATATAAGAAAACAGGAAATTTACCAAAGAAGGAGATAAAAGAAATATAAGAAAATAGAAAATACAGCAAAAAAAGAAATATAAGAAAACAGGAAACACACACACAGCAAAAAAGGAAATATAAGAAAACACAGGAAACACACACATAGCAAAGAAGGAAATAAAAGAAATATAAGAAAACTGGATGTATAGCAAAAAAGGAAATAAATGAAATACAAGAAAACAGGAAATATAGCAAAAAAGGGGAAAAAATAATTTAGAAAATTTAACGAAATATTAATTGATTTACTATTTACTTCAGATTTGTCGTTCGAAAAAAAAATACTGTTATCTCACTATTTTTCTACGTTTACATAACAGTCGGTTTCAGAGGCTTAGAAGTAGCGTACCCGCTTCGTAAGTCTAAGGTTGCGGGTTCGAACCCGGCTGGAGTTGATAGATTTTCTGGATGCGAAAATCGTAGGCACACAAGTCATACGATTATGCGGCATATAAAAGATCCCTTGAGTATCAATTTGGCTCTCTCTCTCGCGGCAATATTTAGCATCTGATGAGAGTGAATTGAATAAAATTCAAGCGCGTCACAATTTGTGGTAGCAGAAGCCGCCATTAGATGATACCACCAATGAAATGGCTTTCACTCTTGGGAACTTACCGTGTCTGCAAAGGCATAGTTGCTAATATGCAGCCCATTTGGAAAAAAACTTGATAAAATATCTGATTAATGAGCTAAGAAATTTAAAACTAAGCCCCCAAATTGATTATTTATTGCATCGCATTCAGAAACAACACTACGAATATTTGAGACACATGACACCTTTTTGTACCTCGGTCATATGAAAAGGACGAAATTTTAATTGGTAACTCAGTCTTCAAACTTCTACACCACAACAGCGTGAGAACTTTGAGCCTTGACAAGTTTCATGCGTTTCTGGTTTTACTCGACAGGCTTTAGTAGAGCCAGGACTTGAACTCATGGCTCAACTCCAGGAAGGAGTTTACGACTATGATTATTCGTTGCCATTGTGAACACGACATAATATAGCGATAATATTTAGTTAAATGATATACCTTTATGCAGGTTGTATTTGTAGAAAATCGAGAAATTGCATCAAAATTATATACATAGAAATATGCTAGGCACACATATCCGATACACCCATTTAAAAATAGAAGTCTGCAGTAATCCCCAATAAGTTGGACAAAAATGTTTTATTGAGTAACAAGTTTCAAGGGGGTTGAAGTCTCTTGTACATTTTTAATAAAATCCTACGTTATCCATGTAAATTAGAACTTTAAAATATGATCATATTTATTTTTACATAATTCTATTATTTCGTTAAATTATATTTGAAGGCTATATAATTTATCATAAAAAAAATTCTGATTTTAATTCTCGGAGAGATTATTTAAAAAGCATTATAAAAAATAATAAAATATATTATTATTAAGTAAAATGCATATCTCGAATTATAACACATTAAACAAAACTCAAATACACACACATTCAGAAATATGTTTTTCTTAATATAAAGTATTCTAAATAATCAAAATATTATCTGTTCTGTAAAATATAAAGGATTTCTATCTATGCTGATACTATTTATAATTTTAGGGTACTTTTTGACAGCATGCAGAAACAAAATCAATTCCATGCGTGTGCCGCGAACCCCGCATTGCGGGTGGGCCCAAAGCTTGACTGACACTAAGTACATATTTGGGCTTGGGCCCGAAACTTGAGTTTGCAGGGGGGGGGCCTAATATTCTCCGTTACGCCACTGCAGATGTATACAACTTTATCTATGAATGCAGAAATTTTCTTTCTCTGTATTTCATCTTTCTGTTACATTATGGATTTTCATATTTAGCACCCAAAACAAACCACATTATATCCAGCGCTATAAAGTTTTTTATTTGTTGTGTTGTTTCTTATGGCAACGGATTTCAACTGCGTCAGATGCAGGCCCACGAAATCCATCATGGCAAGGGGCTAGATGTACGCCTGTCGTTGGTCCGTAGCCTTGAGCATCATACAGGTGACAGTACGATTTAGCTCAGTTCAACCCCAATTTAGAGGAAGAACACCCTGGAGGGAGGGAATCAGAGCCTCCCACCTCTCTTCCCTTTTTTTGATTTCGTTGCTGCTGTTGAAAGTTCTATACTTAAACTCTTCACGATCTAAAAATACTATTTTAGCTGCGTTTTTCCCTTACTCCTATTGTTCTGAAAGAATAATTGAAGTAAATCACATCAGGTTTTACAAATATGTTGAAACTGAGCACCAAAAACAAACCATATTGTATCCCAGCTATTTAAAGTTTTATTGTAGGAGTTGCTTTAAGTTCTACTTTAGCTTTTCCCTATCTAAAAATACTATTTTAACAGCACCTTTTTTCCTTGCTCCTTTCAATGAGTAAGAATAATTGAAGCAAACCACACACAAGGTTTTATAGTGAAAGAAAAAAGACACTATCGAAGTAATTTCATTACTTAAAAGGCAAAGGACATTAAATAACCCTAAATTACAATTTCTCTCTCATACAGTGGGGAAAAAAACTTTAGTTTACATTAATATTAAAAAAATGTGTCCTTTTCTAAAAGCATATGCTCCTACTTCCTAACATCAAGGTTTCAGCTCATACGAAAATACTGATTATCGAGGTCCATAGCTTTTATGCGAAAAATATTCTCTCCGAGATTCGGGAAATTAATTTACGGTCCGTTTAATCCAATTAACTCAGCTACTCTCTCAAGTGCGCGCGGCGAAGGAAATTGTTAATAGGACTTCGACTCATACTTCTCAAACCTGTTATCATCAGTCGAGGGAATGGCGTTAGTGAATGCTTAATGATCGTGTAAGAGGTTGAAAACTTTTCGCAAGACCTGGAAATGAACATCACACTTTAGTGATCGCTCGTCTCGTTTTTAATGCTGGGGAGTTCATTTCCCCTAATAAACGCTCTCAAACAGTCAAAAATATTTACCTTAAGGTGAGGTACGACTTAAATGTGACACCTGCGGCCTCTCCAGTTTTCATTGAGAGTTTAGATAAGTAAATATCAAGCGAAGAAAATATGTTTTGCTGGTGTGGTTAATAATAATGTTTGGGTGTAGTTATGGGGAAATTTATATCAACAGGAAGGCTTTATAAAAAATTTGTATAGTAAAATAGCTATGTATATAAAATATTCTTCCGATATAGCACAGTTTTAGAAATATTACTATTTTATTTTCATGTAGAAAAACATTTTTGCTCATACAGTAGGGTTCAGAAAACTCGGTCTAATGCGGACCGAAGGGTGATCAAGTTTGTGAAAATGCCAAGTTATCGAGAATGGGATTAAAAAAGAAAATACAGGAGGGTTTTTAATTTGTTTGTTTGTTTTACAAAAAATAGTGTACTGCACTGGTATGTATTGTTTACTTGAGAATAAAACAGCCCAAATAGCCGTAAACAAGGAAAGAGTGCGTAGTTTATGAAGGCATAGAGCATTTACTACGTGAAAACGAGGATTTACATGAAAATGAGCATTAATGAATATATAGTATACAGTTATTTACCTAATCAGACACATCTAAGAAAAATACTTTATAAAGGCATAAAACTGTCTATAGTGAAAATTAAGTAGCCAACTTTGCAAAAACTAGCTACTTTTCTTAAGGAAATGTGTAATATCCTGTTGTGGATTTTTTCTCGTCCTACAAGGATATGGCCGAGTTATCCGGACCACCGAATTATCGAGAACCAAATTTTCAAAACTCAGATTTTTTTAAAAAGAAATACTGATTTCCAATACATATATTGCTAAGCATTCAAATAAACCAAATCAAATCATGCACAGTAGAGTTTTGAAAATTTGGTTCTCGATAATTTCGGTGGTCCGGATAACTCGGCCATATCCTTGTAGGACGAGAAAAAATCCACAACAGGATATTACACATTTCCTTAAGAAAAGTAGCTAGTTTTTGCAAAGTATTTTTAAATATAAGTATTAACTATCATAAAATAATGAGTATTTTCTTTCACTCCCTTCGAGAAAATTACATTAGCTATTATAGAACTCAAAGATATTTGGGAATGCATAAATGCATATGTCTTTTACATTTATGCATGCAAATTGCATTTTTGAATGCATAAGTCTTTTAAATTTGAATGTGTAAGTTTTACACAAAATATAAGCATTGAAGAGGAATATCATTTTAATATGCTTAAAAATTACTTATTTAGTCGTTTATTTCAAAGTAGAAAAATATGATTTTGTTATTTACTTTTAAAATGCATAGTTCAGAAAAGTTCTTTCTTTAAAAAAATATCCACACATACTGAAAATAATGATACCATGGTGATAATGTATACATTATTTACGTTACAGCTCATTTGAACGCGAATGTTTTGAAAAATATTGTATATATGTGTGTAAAGAAATCATGTGTGTTTGTGCTTAGTCCATAGCGTGAGGCTCGTTGTCATGTTTATTACATGATTTTGCGTGACTTCATTTTTGTTCTATCACTTCTATTTATTTTAGAGAAACCACGTTCATTTTTTAAATACGTACAAATATTTAAGAACTGAAACTACAACGCATTTCAGTTTTTTAATTCTGAAACTTGTCTCCAAGCACTAGAGAGGAGAGATAAAAGATTAGACTTCAGAGAAAAATCACTAGAGAGAGAAAATTAAATTGAGAGATTTCGTGTATATGAGATACTTTAATTATTTTAAGCTCTCACGATACCTTATATTGGTTGAGGTAGAGATCTTGCTGATCCGAACACAGTAGTGATTGAGAAACCATTAAATTGGACCGATAGGAAAACAAATTGATGTTCAGAATAAATCCTCGATAATTTATATTAATATTTAATATTAATTTAAGAGTTAAAACTAAGTACGTAATATGCAAACAAGACAAAATAAATAATAAAAAATTAAGGGTACATATCTGAAATTAGAAGCAGCCTCTGAAACTCGCCAAAAGAGAGAAATCTTCTAATTCCATCTAATAAATAAACGATTATCATTCCGGAAGATAATTCAGGAATAGGCGACTACGATTCAGGAAGTACTATCGTGGCAATACCACTCACATTATATCCATTCTCTACATCGCTGATTTTTTATATGCTGTTTAGAAGTGACGTTCATATGAGGCGTTGAGTTGTTCTAGCTCAAAATGCAAATTTGGCTGAATGGAAAAAAACTCGAGTTAGAGAGGATAAACCTCGTGAATAGCCCATTGTTACAACGCTTACATCGAAAACCCTAGGCTAGGTTCGGATATGATAAAAGTGCCAACTTGCAACTTATTCCTATTAGTTACATTCAGTGTTAATGGATACCTTCAAGTATTGGCTTCAATCTGCTATTCCTCTCAAAACAAGAATTTTAAATACGATAAAATTATAGAAAGTTTTAGTCTGATTCCCTGGTGGGTTTTACTCTTGAGTATTTATTCCAGAATTATCAAAGATATTCTACACACACTCAACAAGAGAGTACAAAATTAAACGCAATTATAAACTCGAAATAAACCATTATATCTTAATCTATGTAATCACAATAAAGATAAATAACTACCTTACGCGACAGCATAAATCCGAACCGCAGCAAATGTAAATAACTCCTACGCAGCATTTCCCCATCATTTTGTCATTTAATGAAACAAGGCCGTGATTGACATAATGAGAGAAAATACAATAATTATTTCTTAATCCCTACAGTGCTACTAGCCTTCTTTCCCGATTTAAATTAGTTGATTTTATTAAAACTACAATGTGGATGATCAGCAAACTAAAATTGGGCATATGTAGCTAATGCATACGAGAGTTGTCATATTGGAAAATGATTCTGACTTCAGGGAACAATTTGTAATTATGGGATGCTCTGACCCTTCATGTATAATTAAGATATACAAGGACTGTAACGAGTACCAAGAGACCGCACCGGAGCTATAGAGAATTTCCCAAACTATTCAAACTCTTGATATAAGATGGATTATATAAAGGCCTTTCGTAATTGCCTCAAATATACAATTTTCAATCGTTGAATGTACTAAACATAATACAAATATTTATGTATAGAAAAAAAATTGTTTAGGTACATTTGAAATCTATAATTTATAATTCTGATATATCACTAATGAAAACCGTTTTTCATCACTAACGTTAGTAACTATAAATTAACCAGTGTTGTCAGTGATTAAAATTGCGTGTGTATCCAGGGCATACTTGTTTACATGAAATACTTATTTATTTTTAGAATTCTTTGAAGAAGTTTTTGAATGAATATATTACCATCACTCGTAAAAAGTAAAATGAAATAAAAATTTTCCAGAATTTTATTCTTTTTTTTTTTTTTTGGTTATGAAGACTGTTTATAGCTTTGGAAAAGAGAATTTGTTAGAATATCAAAAGTAGAAACGAGATTTAGCAATTGTGTTGTTAGCTAGTAAAGTAACAAAAGCAATTTTTTTTTTTTTTTTTTTTTTTTTTTGCTGTTGATATTTGTATCACACAAAAGACTGATTTTTTTATTTCATGTTCTTAAATCTATGTTTGAGTGAGCTACATAAATTACACAAGTATATAAATGAACTGAAAGGAAAAAGCAATATTATGCGATCAAACATTAAAATGTTCGGTCAACATTTAAATGTATAACGTCGTTATACATAAATAATGCTAATCGAGAAATCTATTTTCAAAAGGAGGCTTTTAATTGTAATACATGGTAATTTTATTATACAATAACAGAGCCATTTCCCCCCCCCCCCAAAAATAGCTCCAATTATGCGTAAAAAAGAATAGACGAATCAAATTGATTATTGTTTCAATTTTATTTATTTCTTAAAATTTTAGCTGCTGTATCCTAGTGGTTATATTACGAGTTTTATATATTGTGTTGATAAAGCTCAAATCAAATCGCAGATTTACATCCTAGTTCTGACTAAAACCCTGCCGTGTGAAATAATGGAATAAAATACATGTTAAATTCTTAAGGCACTCTTAACAGCTGCCTTTCTATGATTCTAAGGCCGCGGTAACCAAGTGGTTTAGGTCACGAACTCGTGGACGGAGTGTAGCGGGTTCGATTCCTGCTGCAACTGAAGACCCATCGAAGCACTTTAAATCTGACGAGGCCCCATCTCCCCCCGTTGGTGGTAGTTAGAACCTCGTCACTATAGACCGATTTTAAAAATTACGAGATCCGTTGCTTATAACCTTAATGTTGCTTTATAGAGTGACGATATAATATAACTTCAGGGATATAATCGAAAATTATCAATTGTTTTTAATTAATTAGAATACTTTGATAAAGAATAATTAATAATATATTCTTCATTTACAAAAAAATTGCAATCAGTTACAAATTGCAGTTATAGTAGCTTAAAGTTTCTTCACATTCATTTTTTTAAAAAAAATTTTTAATTTGTATATTTTTTTTTCAGTATTTCATCAGAATTATTAAAATAGGTTTTGATCATTAAAAAATATTCTTTAGTTCTTGGCATAGAACTTAATGAGAATTATATTCATGATTCTAGTAATAAAGTTGATTCGATATTTACATTCTAATCGGAAGTAAATATTTATCACTTATATCAATGTAAAAACTAATAACCAACACTAAATACCTGCAAAAGAAATGTATGAAATCATTCAAATTTCTTGTAACCTGCATTAATATAATTATATAAATGTTATGTAGTTGTCTAAATACCTGCAGAGAAAATTCATTCTTATTTAGTTCTATATAAAAAAGAAAAGAAAATCTCCAAAAATATGAATGTATATTTTACTCAAAGTTAAACATTTCAAAAACTCTCACCAGTATGGATATGATTCACAAATATTTTGATAAATCTTGATAAAACAAATAAACTTTGTACAGCACAACTACAGTTTACTTCAAAAAATAATCTAAAATGTTTGAAGTATTCTTTTTTCTGCTTTCCTACACAAATGGTCTAATTCATTTTCAATAACGTTGTTACAAACCTAGAAAGAAATTTCTGAAGCTTCATAGAAAACTATAAACTATATATATATATATGATAATTTCGTTTTTTTCTGAAAAAATAGAAATTAAAGGAATTTATTATTGGAAAACCAGTCGGAATGTATGCATTTCAAAAGTATCTGCTGATGAAAAATTTCAAACATTTTGCCCATTTCAAATTGTTCCTCACTATCTAAGTTTACTCAAACACAAATACAAAATAATTAATTTAAAAAATGTATTTTTTCCCCTTCTGATAAGAAAATTTCTTGTAAGAATTTTTAACAAAGTAAATGTATTACTTAAATAAGTTTTTTCAAATGAAAACTTTCTTTTAAAAATAATTGTCTAATAAATCTTAATTAAAATTGTCTAAAAACTGAATCAATAAGAAATAATTTAGCTACATTACAGTGGTATATTTACATAACCGAGGGCAATGAAATCATTTGATACATTTTTTTTAGAATTAAGATTTTAAACAAAACGAGAAACAATATCTTTTTTAAGAAAAAGGATGTCTAATTTTCCACTTTCACAAAGAATTTCTCCCATTTTCCCTTTATATACATCATTGACAGTAAATGATATATTATACTCTTAAAAATATAATGATTTGTATACGAATATATATCTGAGTATATTTAAGATAATGTAATGGCTAAAAATATTGCTTGTGTGTGTGGTGTGTGTGTGTGGTGTGTGGTGTGTGTGTGGGTGTGTGTGTGGTGTGTGTGTGTGTGTGTGTGGTGTGTGTGTGTGTGTGTGTGTGGTGTGTGTGTGTGTGTGTGTGTGGTGCGTGCGTGGTGTGTGTGTGTCATAAAAAATCACCATTTTACAATTTAAATTATTTTTCTATTGAAATAATTATTTATTTTCCTTTAATCGTCAAAACCTCACCCATACATATTATTGGAAAAACGATTCTCATCTATTTATTAAAGCATTAAGTATGTGCTTAACACAAAACACTTCTAACATTTAAAGCCTCCGTTTTATTCATATACTTTTTTTCATTCAAGCAAAACTTCATTTATATAAAATATTTTTCATTATACTTTGTGGCTTTTATTTCAAAGCCTAAAAATACCATAATTATTTTTAAAATTTGTAGTTTTAATGGTAATGTAAACACAAAACAACTCCATTATAACTGTAGTTTTAATTCAATAAGCAAATTTTTGAAAATGCTAGGAATTCAACTGGAATTAATTTGCATCTACATAATTCCATATGAAAAGAACATTTCTACAATATATGTTTAAAGTTCCAGCGGTTATTCACCAATCCTTTGTAAAGTGACATGACTTCTTGGTAGACTCCCGAATAAATCAGATTAAATACAAAAAAAAAACATTTAAATAAGATTAAAATTTAAAGATGACTCACAAAAATTACATTTTTATCGCCTATCCATTCAATTCCTATAAGCGCGCTGGGTAATTTTAATGGTAACCGTATAATAATAAAGATAATAAAAATGCTGTTTTAAGCGTTCAATGTGCAAGACAAATTTTAAATGTCACGATGTAAAAAATAAATCGATTTTTTTCCCACTTAAAGTGAATTAATTCAAAACAAAACAAAATAAATAACTCAATATTTGCTCTCTTTTACGAGCGAACAAATTAAATGATACTAAAGGAAAAATCAGAAATATTTAAAAGTTTAAAAGGAGAGCAACAAAAAATTGAGCCATAACGAAGCGAAATGATTGCATTAGCCACTTTTCGAAGCATGAATAATTTTCATTATTTCCATTTAATTACTGTAATAACAATTAAATGGAACTCAAACGTTAACAAAACAACTCTAATTAAGTGAATGACTTATTGTGAATGAAAATAAATTATTTTTGTGTGAAAAGAATCGTCTTTTAATTCCTTCAATTACAAGTAAAAAATTTGAATCCAAGTTTTTGAATGCACAAATAACGACCAAAATGGCGTTGCTTCGACTTTTTTTAAATAAAAAGACTTTTTTTATAAAAAAAAAAGAATCCTTCTCATCTTCATTTTAAAATATTCATACGGTTTGGATTTCCTTCCTTTCTTCTTTTATTCGGTGATTTTTTTAAACCAGTGAAAAAGTTTTTCATTAGTTTAAAAAAAACTCCTTAAAGATCTAAATGTTGAGTAAATATAACCTATTTATACGGCATTTGTACAAAAAAAGTTTAAAACATATTAACAAGCATCTAGTATCGACTGCTGTTCTAAACAGGAAAAAAGATAATTGGGTAAAATGTATCCTAGTTAAAATAAATTATATTCAGAAGGTGTTTTTTATAACTAACTGCCAACACATAAATCTGAGAAATATGTTCAAAGGTTGCAACTTGTTGATGTTTGTTTTTAGTTTGGCATAAAAGTTTTATTATTCCATTTTGAACTTGGTTTCATATCTCGGCAACTAACACAACTCGGATTGTTGTTATACATATTAGTTAATACAAGGATAATTCTTTCATTAAACCTCATGAGGGTGTGACGCGAGAGATTATTTAATGAACAAGTTAACATAATAATAAAAAGACTCAATTCTTATAACTCTTGATATTGTATATATGTGATAAATTCACATCACCGTATAAGCTATATTTTTGTTTACACACAAATACATCTTAACCAATATTCTCGCCAAGTACTTCTACTTTAACTCTACTTTAAACAAAAAAGCCTCCTATAAAGAAGTAATTTCTCTAATTGAAAAAAAAATTACTTCATATCTGTTGTCAAGTAAGCTTTCAATATTTGATGTTCCATTCGAAAATTTGGTGAAATATTATGTGCTGCCAGAAGTTTACAAACTATTTTTTCCAAAATATAAATACTCAATATTATTACGTAGATTGATTTATTTATTGATGAATTATTTTTAATTTATCTTATTATTTTTTTTATTATTTTTATTTATTTAATATTTTCGTTATTTATTTTATTATTATTATTTATTAATTATTTTTATTTATCAATTATTTTTATTTATCAATTATTTTTATTTATCAATTATTTTTATTTATTTAATATTTTATTTATCAATTATTTTTATTAGTTTAATATTTTATTCATCAATTATTTTCATTGATTTAATATTTTATTTATTTAATATTTTATTTATTTAATATTTTATTTATTTATTTTTTATTTTTATTAGTTTAATATTTTATTCATCAATTATTTTCATTGATTTAATATTTTATTTATTTAATATTTTATTAATTTTTTTATTTTTATTTATCTGTTATTTTTATTCATTTATTATATTCATTTTTTTTATTTTTAAGTAACCTATGACGCTACATTCCTATAAAAAAAGATTTTTTTAAATTCAAAAAAAACTCATGCATTTAAGGATTAAGAAAGCTAAACAGTTTGACAGGAAGGGTAAATATCGAGGTATTCACGGAGATACATAAGCAATTTTTGATTTCTTCAATGGATGATGACTGCCTTTCAACTAGATAATGTATCTTGCTACATGTCAAAGGTCACACAGCTTAGCTAATAAAATCAAACTACTCCACTCACCAACCAAATGGGTAGATTTAAGCTACTTAGAGAATATGTAGAGGCTTAATGAAGAAACATCTTAGGGATTTAACTCCAAAAGGCAAAAATGAACTCGTGAAAAACGAGAAATCTTTTTGGACAACATCAGCAAGGATGACTGCAAAAAGTTGTGAATAATATTTGAGATTATGTACTGTCGCTATTAAAACCACTGAAGATACAACTAAAAAAATATTAACTATTCACTATACTTTTCATTTCAATGGGTTATACATTTTTGTGTTTTATTCTAATTTTAAAAACCACTCTGAAAATCATTCTAATATTTCTGCATTTTTATAAAAGAATCATATAAATAAACTTTTAAATATACTTATGTTATAGTTTGAGTTATTCATGATACAATATATATACTCGTGTAATTTCATCTCATGTTCATCTACAGAATATAAAATTTTATACACATAGAATTCGTAATCTACAAATATGTGGAATGCTTTATTTAACTTTAAAATCCCCAAGCATTAATTTCCACTAAAATAAATATAAATCGCAGACCAGTTTCTGCTTTATTTTTGTTATCTTCAAAATTAATTAAATAACTATTTTAAAAACTTTTTTGAAACTAACAGAATAATAAACGCTAAAATATCAAAAGAATTTTTAGTAGAAAGCAAATTTAGTATAATCCGAGTATATAAATAGAATAATATAAAGCTCCTTTTTGTTTGATGTTCACTATCCCATTATCATTTAAGTAGGAAATCTTATATTTTGGAACAGCTTTTACTGGGAAT
The DNA here is from genome assembly GCA_019973975.1 of Trichonephila clavata. Taxonomy (NCBI): domain Eukaryota; kingdom Metazoa; phylum Arthropoda; class Arachnida; order Araneae; family Nephilidae; genus Trichonephila; species Trichonephila clavata. Next base: position 324,780 of record BMAO01022880.1, read on the forward strand.
TCCATAGGGATAAAAATGAATTAAAAACCCTATAAATTTCAAAAAATGGGAAAAACTATCATGTGTGATAATTTCAATAAAATGTTCTTAATTTTTTTTTTGTTCTTTCCTTTTGTTTAACTTGCCGACACATAAAGTATATCCGAAATTTTTTACGTTGTACATAATTACAGTAATGAAATTTTGTGATAACAAAGCTCTGCTTACTTTATTTTGCTGTGGAAAAAAGTAAAAATGGCAAATGAAAAGTAAGAGCGTAGTAACGCAATGCTGCAAAATATATTTTTTTTCCTATTCGAAATGCACATCGACTAATAATTAAATTTTTAATTCATGTGGCACAGATTTCATTAACAGCCGAATAAAAAAGGTAATTGGATTTTGGGATTACCACAACATCAATTATCTATTTTTACCAAATGCTCGCAAATATTAAATTTAAATTAGAATAAATGCATTTAATGTAAAGGGTCGCGATTCTATAGTTTTTTTATTACTATCCAAACTGAAAGCATCCTTTGTTCGAAACAAAAATGATTTCCTAAATACTTTTTTTCATTTAAAACACTAAAACTTTTAAAAATCGCTAAATAGAAAAATAAAAAAAGATAATAGAAAAAAGTTACAGGTGATGGACAAAATATTAGGAAGAACCCTATTGAAAAAGAAGAGCACAAAAATACTAATTTTAGTAATAAAAATATATTAATTTGGATACCAATCGTTCCATTTATTTCTTACTATTACTTTTCTCGTTTTAAAATCTTAAAATTCTAAGACATACTAACATAAAAAGTTTTTTTTTTTTTTAAAAGAAGAATCTGTTCGCTATTACTTTTCTTGTTTTGAAATCATAGAATTTTTAAAAAGAAAGTTTTAAGAGATTTTCCTTTATTTCAAAATTATTCCTACGTGAAAACAGTAACCTTTCTTACGTATTTGCATGGGAGCAATTTCGAACGTTATGTTGCAGATAAAAGTTTGAAAGTTTATTTGAAGGGTTTAATAAATTTGTCTATACGAAGAATAAATGTCTGACAGATGGAACTCATTTGACGGTCTGGAACAGATAACTCGAAATAAAGAATTTATCGACATATTCTTTTCAAAACTTACAAATGGAAAGTGAAACTAATCGGATTTTCTGTTTAATAGGAAGATGTGAAACAGTACAGAAATTTTAAGCGAATTTGTTTAAAGAAAGTACTTAAGCATATATCAAAACTGAAGCAGAAAAAGAGTTTTAAATGTGTGACCATCAATTGAACCATTTTCGACTTAATAACGAACTAATATTATAATTTCATAATTCAAAAGAACATAGAATTCATCGATATGATTTTGTTAACTCTGTTTCCTATACCCCATAATTGAGTGTAACTGGTTTACTTTTAATTTTTGAGGACATACTTGTGTTTTATAAATAATTATTTCAGCTTATATATAAGAGTTTAGTTATACATTAAGATTTGGATATCATAAAGTTGTTTCAATTTATATATTTATTAATAAAATTTGCGTTTTGAAGACATATTTTTATATATGACTGTAATAATTTCTTAAATGGTTATTACAATTTCACCTGGAAACTTTTAAAAATAATTTTGCATCTATCAGCCATCTAGACCACAGATTTCCAAAATAGTTCCTACGGACCCCTGGGGGTCTTTGTGACTATTGAGGGGTCCGGGGAAAATTAAAATTAATCTGGGGATGCGTGGAAAAACTTAAGGGCTCTGCGAAAACTTTAACATAAAATATTTGTAATAACTCATTCCCATTATTATGAAAGTTTAAATTAAAAAAGATTTTCACGTGTCAAAAACACTTACAGTAAAAGTTAAAAACTTAAGAATAATTTTTTTTAGATAGGTACACAAAGTACAAGTACGGTGAAAATCGGGCTGATCGGGAGTGCGGCAATTTATGCAGGTTCAGGAGACTTGGTACCCTTTGAAGAAATATTTTTATTTATGTATTTAAAAATTATGTTTTTGCATTTCATATAATGTTTCAATACAAAAGGATGATACGCGAATAAATCTTTCACATATTATTCACTCAATTTAAAAAAATTTAATATTTTGAAGAAAATTTGGAAAATTTTAAAATTTTACTCCTTTTATAATTATCAATTTTTTGATCAGAGCTTTTTTTGTAATATTCTTAAGGGGATGTGTTCTAAGAAACTTTAGGGATCGATTTTTTACAATAATTAGTTTTGATGAGAAAAATAAAATGTTGATATGCATACTAAAATTCAACGAAAAAGCCAATATCTCCTATATTTTAATGTTTTATTAAAAAAAGTATTAAATTTACAGCAAAATGGATCCCTAATTTTCTTATACGCTTTATATATAACATGCAGGAAAACAATGGAAGTGATTGGTAAATAATTGTGGAAGGAGTAGCATTTTGAATGTACTAATGTATCGAAAAAACACACAAACTGAGAAAAACCACTTTAAAGTTTATAATACTGAAACAATAATTCTAATAATAAGCTTAAATAAACTTAAAATATCACTTTAAGACATTAGTTATATATTTTTCTTTAAAATAATTGCATTTTCGTATTTTTACAACTCATACATTTTTATAAATGACCAATTTTCAGAAAATATTAATTGCACAAGAAAATTCAAGAAAAATGGGGTTTTTTCTGTCACTACGGAAAATATGGGGTTTTTTTCCTACATAATATTGGAGTATTATATTTGTATGAAAAACGTATGAGGGATAAAAACTGAAATTGTGAAATTATTAATATAAAATGGCTTAATTCAAAAATTCCACATGTACACATTTCACAAAGAAAAAAAATTACAATATTGTAATGCCTCGATAATATCCTGCTTTATATATTACACATTCTTTTGTTTATATTTATTAATCAACTTTAAAAAGAGATTGTTTTTATAAAATCGCTTTTATTCCTTAAAAGGGGGCATGGCCAAATTGCCTAATTTGTTAATTTACATTTTTCAAATGATATTTTATCCAATTTCTAACTTTCCGACATGCACAAGTGATATATCAATCGAAAGATAATAATGCAAAGAATAAGATTAAATAAATAAAAAAACGATAGTTCGGTCCTTTTGGGGGTACGAAGTCCTCTTAAAATAGAAACGGAAATTCGCCACTTTATTCAATGTCTTATCTAAAATGTGGCTGTACATAAGATTCGTACATAACAGTTTAGTTTTGTTTTTGCATGATCTCAATATGTGAAGTGAATGCATCAGTTTTTCTTAGTCCCAATATGTGAAGTGAATACAACAAATTATTCTTAGATTTAAACAGAAAGCAAGCAGTATTATTCTTTTTATGGTACGAAAATGATTAGCACAGATTAACATATATCATTGGAAAAAGTGTTTCTATATTTTAATGTAAATGTTATAATTTGAAAAAATATTACTTCAGATACTACAAAGTTTCATTTATACTTTATTTTGCGTCAACATTTATCATTAAAATATCAAAATTAAATTCATAATTTTTCTATTATGCATTGAAATGCAGTTATTTCGCTCGGGAGTTGATAGCCAAGTGTTTGGTATAAAAAGGGTTTTAAAGCCAAAGTAAGTTTGGGAATCACTGATCTCGATTTAATAGAAACGGAAATTCGCCACTTTGTTCAATGTCTTTGGTTTTAAAGCCAAAGTAAGTTTGGGAACCACTGATCTCGATTCTCGTAATTTAATTCGGGCTACAAAGCAACAATATAAAGAAAAAGTATACATTCTTGCATATTTTTACAAACTAAATGAAGAAAGAATTTTTTCTAATTGTGTCTAATTTGTAACTAATTGAAGCGCATTGCGGTGTAATTTTTGGTTCGTAAGCACTATACAAGTTTGATTTAATATAAATGAGTAAATATGGAGTTTGGAAAGAAGATGAAAATGAACCATCAGTATTACTAAAAGTGTTCTGGAATACCTATTAGTTAAAACATATATATAATTAAGTCTAGCTCAGTTTCAATAGAATCACATTAGTTCTGAACAAAAGAGTTATTGTGCATAGAATGCATTATTATGAACAGCAGTCAAGCAACGAAGACAATACTTAAGATAAAATTTCATTTTTGAAGCTTCAACACCAGACCAAATGAAAATTTCATTCGATTCAAAACTTCAGCAAGCCTCATATTCCTTATAATGGAATTCATCTCCAAACTTACAATCTTCTAGTCGTTAAGGTGACTACATTACAGAGACACTGTAAAGTTTCAGTATGCTAATTGTAAAAGCTGCCTTCTATTCTAAAAGTGTAAAATTATTAAAAAGGCAGTGAGGAGATTGATCGACTCGAACTACTATGTTAAATCCTGACTTCATAAAAATGTAGCATTTATATTTCAAAGACTTAAAAGCGTTAGAGAAAATTTAATACATCATTTATTCATTCATACAGATTTAAATTTTACTCCCCTTTGTAACTTTTGAAATAAAACTCGGGAAACATTTCAAAACACGTTACTAAGATTGTCCTTAATTAAAGGAAAATAAATAATAACATACACCTAGAGAACTCGAGAAAACTTTTCCAAAAGACCCGAAGTTTATTAAAACTGTATCTTTACCTTAAACATGAAATGAAATGAAACTGAATGCAATTTAAACTAGAAAGCAACATTTGAGATCAGTAAAAGAGAAGATTTGTTCAACAAATGAGAAGAACACTAATGAAAATATTTATAGCAAAAGTTATTTATCCTTCTCAAAATGAATTCAGAGAATTAAACATAAAAGAGGTGACGAGAAAAGGTAATTAACTTTCCTTCGCAATAGGAAAAATAAAATCTGAAAGAATTATTGAAAAATCCTATTTCGACTCATTTCAAAAGGAAACAATTTTACTAAATTAAAAATACGAACACATCGATTTCGAAAAGGCAATTGATTCTTAATGATAGCAGACTGTGTGTGCGTGTGATAAATCCAATTTATGTACATAACCCTTAAATAATTTTAAAAATTTATCAATTTTAAATATTATTTGTATTTTACCTATTTAAATATTATTTCATTTGCATTTCTACGTCGGGAAAACTTAAGGTGTTTTTTTTACCCTGTCAGGCACATTTCGCCATTTTAAATTAACTATAAAATATATACCTTATCCATTAATAGCCTAGGCCTCAAAAGCTGTTGAATTAGCAGAAATCCGAAGAATTCATAAAACTAAGAAAGCTTTTTAGTAAAATCCCCATTTTAATTTCTTTATTCCAACTTCCCAAGTAAGCTATATGCTTGTCATCATGATTTGAATTTAATTAAAATAAAATCTCATTTGAAAATTTGAAGTCTTCATACTAAAGCGCCACCGAATAAAGTTAAGTTGCAATACTTAACGACTTCTAACTTCCTTTTTCAGAAATCAATATATATATATATATATATTATATATATATATATATATATACAGTTTTATTATTCTTTACTAAGAGACAGAAATACTTTGAATACCAAAGATAAATAAAACTAACAGAAGTTGGAATTTTTAGAAAAATATGAGTGCTACAGTGTTATAAAAAATCCTGACTTATATATATATATATATATATATATAGAACAGCTCTTACATATAAAAAAAATAATTTATATAAGAAAGTGGGTTTAACCAGTTTCCTGGCTAGCCAACTTCTAGCCCCCCCCCCTTCTGTCTATAACACTAAGTGAAATCCTATTGAAAATAATGGATAGCATTTCTAAATCCATAACAAGAAACAGGTAACAAACCTAAAATTACATTCAAAAATGCATAGCCCGCTCTGAATTTGTGTACAATATTACGCTGAATCTGTTTAATTGCCAAATTCTGGACCCAAATATAAATTCAAAGCATATTACTGGCTGAATTGTAGCCCATAACACAAAATATAAAATTATTTGTACTATAATAATTATAGAGTGCATATATTATGCTAAACACTATAATTATATAATTATATATACACACAGAAAAGCCATTACATTGTGATCACTCCTCACTTAGAGCAATGAACTCGCCAGGAGACAAAACCACGATTGATGTGAAAGTATAAAGTACTTATCTGCTGCATTTTCACACATAGAGTGTTTATCTGTATAGTTAATTTAAAAGGCAGCTCATTTAGTAGATTTCATAAAAAGTCAAATAATTACGGGTTGGCTCTCGGAAACATTGATGTCAGAAACAGCGAATTTGGTAGGCTGCTCACGTGCAGCCATTGCGATTACATATCGAAAATTGTATATGGATGGTGTAAAAACAACTCGCCTTCCAGAAGGTGATAGAGTTTACCAACAAAATCATGTCCATCTTTTGAACATCTAGTCATTGACATGAATAATTTGAGAAATCGATGATTATAAAATAGTTATACTCTATCTTAGTGCAAAAACAAATATTTTTTCTAATTCATTAATGTGAAAATTTCTTTCCAGGATATAATGAGAATGTTTGCTATAAACATAATAATAATCAATTTATGTTATGAAAAAGATTTCGAAGCCCACGTTACCCTCCATTAATACCAACTGATTAAGCATACACAACTCTTGGTATATTTCTTTTTACGAATTCAGTTACGCATATGTATTATGTAATACTTCAAAATTACATAATTTTATAAAATGAAATGGTGTTTCACTATTTTTAACAGACCCGATAATAAAGACATTTTAGACAGAAATAATACTATGCAGAACAATAATTTTATTTAGTGTATGAGCACTTTCCAAAATTACGTCAAAGAGTATTCAAGGCGATCCTAGATATAATTATAAAATTTTTTATAGCATTATGAAAACACTAACGAACACTTGCCATTCTGACACTTTTGTCATACACAACAAAAGCATTGTTTTGTATAAAATAGCATTTTAATACAAAACATCGAGAACTATTAAGAATTTAAACTTCTATACATACTATATATATTCTGCCAATTTTTAAGGAAACACTTCATATGAATTTTCTACATCAAAACAATTTTATATAAACCAAATATTTTTTTAATTAGAAATATTAATCCTTATATTCCAAAAGTAGAAAAATTAAGTAGTATAGTACCTACTTCTTACATTATGCAGCATTTACAGAAATTGAAGAATGCAATTTTTAAAAATTGTACAAGGAGAAAAGTGACTGATTAAAATAATAAGATATTATCACAATTATATATATAGTATTTTAAAGATGTTAAAATCTCAACCAAGAATGCGCCAGAAATAATTTTGTAACAACATTTATTTTACTACATATATTCCTGAATGGCATTCCAGCATATATATTTTATATACTAAACGATTTAAAGAAAAGATGATTATTATCAAAGTGGATTATATGTGTGTATTCAAAGCTAATAATTATATGAATTAATTTTGTAAAAATTAATCAAAACGCAATCACTTTTTTCTTTTATTGTATTGAAATAAAAAGCTCATTTCACATTGAAATTAATTACTCTTTTTATAAGAAATTATATAATCATATAATTAACAAAGAAATATTAGATTAAAAAAAAATACTAAATATACTTTCAAAATTAAACTATAGATGGCGTCACGTACCTCAATATGAGGATGTGATGAACTTTCCACACCACATTCCATAACCGCTCGCTGACCCTCTTGGACTGTAGTATTGAAGCCAGTAATTAATGGTTTACCTCGTATTTTTCGACCAGGCTCTGAAATTTTAAGTATTCATTCTTAATTAAAGAAAATAAGAAATTATTAGAATAAATTATTGCACAATAACAGAACAGAAAATTACAGTTTTTTTTTTTCCTGGATAAATAAATCAACGAAACATTTATTTATTTTTCCAATGCTTTAGCACTATTACTAACTCTGTTTCGTATTTTGTACTATGGAGTATAATTTTTTTTTAAAAAAAATATGAGAGACTTACTTTAAAGCTCGGTCATTGATTTAAAAAAAATTGATTTAGAACAAGTTTTAAAAAATATTATTTATACAGTTTTTTTTTTTTTTTAAAAACTGATTTTCGTTCGCATGTAAAATGTCCCAAATTTTTATTAAATTACAAAATTTTCTCAGAAACAAAGTTCTTTTAAAAATGAAATTTTGTGGAAAAAAATGAAAATACACTCATGTTCATAAATTAAGGATAATGAAGTTCAGGCAAAGAAAGAGACAGAAGCAAAACAAATTTGACTTATTTGTAAGGTCTATTTATTAAACAAAAGGTAAAGAGCAAAAAAGATGCTATATGTTTGACATAATTAATAAAAATTGCGATTTTTACTCCCTGGAGCAAATTTCAAAAAATAACTTTTTACAAAAAACAGTATAACATGGTTAGCATGATGGTTAATACGGAGTATGTCTCCCGGACGATGCAATACAGGCCTTACAACGTTTACGCATGCTGAGTATCAAATTGTCAATTTGATCTTGGGGAATATTACACCACTCATCAAGCAATGCCCTCCGAAGTTCCGGTAGACAGGTGGGAGGGGGTTGACGGGCTGCAATTCGTCGGCCAAGCATATTCCACACAAGCTCTATTGGATTCAAGTCCGGTGAGTATGCTGGCCAATCCATACGGGTGATATCCTCCGATTGAAGGCATTCGTCTACAATGTTTGCACGGTGAGGACGGGCGTTGTCATCCATAAACAGAAATTCAGCACCCATGGCGCCCCGAAACAAACGTACATGTTGTTCCAGAATGACATCCCGATAGATGTGGCCTGTCATAGTTACACTCTGAACATGCAAGTCAGTTCTGGAACCAAGAATAATTCCTCCCCAAACGAGCCCTCCTGCACCACCGTAACGGTGTCGTTCAATGGTGTTCTCTTGGTGGCAACGGGTACCTGGCGCTCTCCATATGAAAGTCCGGCGAGAATCAGACTGCAAACTAAACCTGGACTCGTCGGAAAACATCACATAAGACCACTGTTGCGGTGTTCACAATGCATGCTCTCTACTCCAGGTTAATCGCAGGCGACAGTGAGTTGCGGTAAGGGGAACACATCTGACAGGCCTACAAGCATATAGACCAATGTGCCCTAAGCGTCTGTACACGGTCTGCCTTGAAACTGTCGTACCGGTAGCTGAAGAGAGCTGACGAGATAGGTCTGATGCTGTGCTCCGTCTGTTTCTTTTGGAAGTAACTGCCAAATACCGGTCCTCATTCGGCGTTGTAACTCGAGAGTGACCTGTGCTGTAACATCTACTCACATTACCATCATCTTGGAATCGTTGCCAAAGCCTGGAGATGACACTCTGGGCGATTCCAAGTTCCTCGGATACTTGAAGCTGGATACGTCAACATTCCAGTCGTCCGATCATTCTACCACGTAAAAAATCATCCAAATGCTTCCTTTGTGCCATAACTATGCGGTTATTGCACTGAAAGGCTTTTAAAGCGCTTGTGAATAATTTTACTTCTTTGCCACCATTCCTCATATACCCCTCTCTTACACTCTCGTCATTGTGACGTACTATCCGCGCCATCTGGTTGTTTCCTGTAATTTGCATATACTTCTTCAATATGTGTGTGATAATTCTACAGGTGAAATTTTTATTTTAGAGTTCAATTTCTGTGTGATTCTGAACTATCCTTAATTTATGGACATGAGTGTAATTAAAGAATTTTAAACTTTTTTAATGCAGTTTTTGTTTTTTAAAAAATATTTACAATTATCTATTGAGAAATTTCGTAAAAAACATTTCTTAAAAAAATTTATAGTTATCAATTGAGAAATCCCATGAAAAAAAATGCTTTAAAATATGCAAAAAGTAGAAGAAAAATTCACTAAAAAACTTACTTTTCAGCCTTATTGAAAAATTTTGAGATATTACAAAAAAAATTTACCTTTTGACATACAGGCATACAAATTGAATTAAAGTTCGAAAATCTTTATAAAGTGAATATCATGTAATTATATAACTTATATTTCGGACACAAAAAATGAAAGCGAATTTTACTATAATTTCGTTTGAATATGGAATATAGTGATAAATTAATCATTTATTAACTGGTTCGAAATATTCCGATATTATATAAAGAGAAAAAATATTTTTACCAATAAATATAAATCTTTTTCGAGAAAATTTAGTGAAGAAATACGTGGATTTTTTTTTAAACTAAAGTATAACAGAAATATAAAATTGTAATATGTGTGTGTGGTGGTTGAGGTGAATGAAATGAAAATTTTGCTCAATTTAAAAATAAACTTTTGTGCGTCATAGGAAAACTTTAATTATGTTTATATTGAACATAATGAGTTATTTAATAAGTGATCTTGAAATCAAAAGTAAGATAAAATTTAATCAACTTTGACAAGTATTGATTCATTGACTGATGGAATCTCTCAAAAGCAGCACGAAGACGATTGGTGACGGACCTCGTAATTCTGAACAAAGAACAAGTAAGAAAACGATACCTGAGGTGACACCAGCTCTCTAAACTTCGACACCACGCCACTGTAAGGACTTTGAGGCCCAGAACATTTAAAGTGAGTTATAGCCCCTCTCCATGGAGGGTTTTGGCAGATAACAATTAAAACGAGATCTGAAATTCAAAACGTTTTTAGTGGTTTCTATAATAAATCATATTTTTAACAAAATCACGCACTGATTTGAAGAAAGTAGAATATTATTAACACTATGCTTTTTCAAATGACTCATTTGTGCCTTAAAGGGAAAATTAAAAGAATTAAAAATGCCCGTTCAGAAACATTCCCTCCCAGACTTATTATTGTTTTAAGCTTTCAACACATGCACAGTTTCATGCTGAAGTAGCCTAGTGGTCATGATCGCGAACTCGTGGCCAGCGTTGCTTCGGTAGAGGGGAAAGTCCAAGTGTGGGTGCCACTAAAGACACTCTATGTGGAGGGTTGATATATGCATTAAATAAATCAAGGCTCAAATTCCTTACATTAATGAGGTGTGAAAATTCAGTAAGTGGGGTATTTTCGAAATTTTAGGGTCGTCCCTCATGGACAATCCTCGTACTGATTCGAAACACGTTAATAAATAATCAGTCAATAAATTCTTGCATTGGCGTGGCGTGGAAGTTTAAAAATTGGGGTACCAGTATCAATACTCCCTTCGTCACTTGACCGAGGCCGAAAACTGCGAGGTCTGTTCTCAATTTTTTTAGAGTATTTACATAGTTATTTTTTATTATCATCACATTCCGACACCCGATGAGGGACCACTTTCGTAAAGTACTTTTACTGAATTTCATATTCTTCCCCCTATTTTAAAGAATTTTGGGAAGGATCCCTCATTCAGGACCATTTTGAAAATGTATTTCGTTTTGTATGTAAATAAATTATTTTCTCGGAGGGTCGATTCGCAGCTCGAAACCCGTTGGGTGAGCTCGGTTCTTCCGAGTAAATAAGCAAGCATTCTGATTGTTTCGAAATGTAATATTAAATAGCAATCTATCTGGGGCTTAGTTTGAAATTTCTACGCTAATTTCCTATTCTAAGTAATTTTTTCCTAGTTTCCACCTAGTTAACCAAGGCAAATTATATATAAAAATTAAAAGCATTAATTGCAGAAGGAAATGAGTATTAGTTTTTAGCAAACATGAACCTTACTTCCAATTTAAAATACTCCCTTTTCCCCAAAAAATAATTAAACTTTTTTTTTCAATCATGCAAATTTTTAAACTTCAGATTCTAGACTAAGGGTTTTCATCCCTATGACTGCAGGCTCCGCTATGGTCATCGATAGTTTAACGTGGGCCAGCCGCTGTGCGATCATAATAAAAATGTTTTGGTTTTCAATAAAAATCTATATGAAATTGTAGATAGTTAGTTGACAAAAACAAATTTCTCTATTATTGAAAAGAGCAGTATATAAATTAAAACCGTTTACCGGTTCCACATACTTGTCTGAGTCGTTGTTCCAGACAGTGAATATCATAAAATCAAAGTACACATCAAGACTTACATATGAACACTTTGAAGACTACTTACGAGCAAAAATATCGTCGTGTATATATATATATTGGCCTTCGTCATATATATACACCGTTCTTCGAGATTTTTGAAAATGTTTTAACGTACAATAAAAATGGTAATTAATTTAAAAATGAAAATGTAGACTAATATATATTTTTCTAAAATTAATTTATTTAAATTTCTAAGATTTTATAGATTAATTATTCATTTTAGCTTTACTTTTTACCTGATTTAAGCATGGAAAGTCTTTCTTAGCATTTAAACCATCTTCTGTGTTCATTAAATAAACATTTACACTCCATGAGGTTAAAAAAGATAAAATTATTTTTATAGGCTGATAGTCTGCGTAAAAAAATATTTGGTAATCTAAGGTGAGATTTTTAAGTTTCTTATGATTAAAGTTATGCAGCTATATTTTGTTCACTCAAATATAACATTTAAGCTTCTAAACTAATTTTTAATGTAATGTATTAATTTTCATTCCATTAAAAAACATTATTTTTAATAAGTTTATCTAGTGACTGTGTGTAAGCTTTAATATGATCAATTTCAGTTTTTACTAGGGCTTCGAACCATAATTTTATTCATTCCGGCTCAAATAAAAAAATATATCGGTTCAGTAACGGTTTTCGGTTCAGTTCCGAATGAATAACTTTATTTTATGTATATTCTTATTTGTACTACAAATGTAATTCTATCATACACAAAAAATGTAATTCGATCAAAATTCAGAAGATTTTCTTTTTTTTTAAACTTGTACATTATTAATAAACCAGCATGTGCTATGTGAGTGGTGAGCAGAGAATGGCGAGCATTGGCATTGTTATCCATTATCAAAATCGCAATTGACAACTAGGTTCATGATTGGTTTCTCTATCTAAACAGTCTATACAAACATTCGTAGATGATCGCATGCTGAAATGCAAAAAATATAACTAAGACAGATACTTTTTTTAAAAAATCATCTATACTTCTAGTTTTTATTCGGCCGAATTAAATATACCTTCTACAAGTAGTTTCATGCAAAACTGAAGCAGAAAAGTACTAGGGAACATCAAAACAGGAATCGAAAAGTAATGTATGTATAATGATAATTATTTGGTTGACGTTAAATTAGAAAATATTGATAAGTTGGTTACAGTAACAAATGACTGGAGATATATCGAACCGAAATAAACTGATATTTTTTTCGGTTCAGTTCCGATTTTTATTCCGACTAAAATTACGGTTTTTTACGGTTCGAAGCCCAGGTTTTAACTTCTTATAAGACTGGTCTAAAAGTATTATAAAAAAACTTTTTTAAAAAACACGATAAACCTATTTATCTTTTATTCACTTGATTCTTTCATTCAAATTTATTTGATCTTGCACTTAACCGCTGCTTTGTGTGGAATAAGAAAACGCTCTTGCTGCCGCTGAATCCTAAATTCGAATCTCAACTTTATGAAACAAACAAAAAATGTGAAATAACATATGTTAAACTTTAAATTTAAATAGCCTCAATTTTTTACAAGCCTTGTGAGGAAACATTTAAAGAAAAATACCAGCTCAGAAGTACGTCATCACATCGTTGATCAAAATTGAAAAAACCAACTTATATGATTTGTAACATTGAACAACAAGTTACATATCTTTCTATCGTTTACTATTCTCGACAGTGGCCGTGGTAATCTTGTGGTTATCGTCTCGAGCTCGTGGCCGGCATGGCATGAGTCTGAGCCGAGTATCTCTGAAGCCCTGCCGCGTAGTGGGGCTGACTCACATTAAATCTGTTGAGGCTCAATGTCCTCCCGTTGGTGTGGTGATAAAGAGTGGTTCGGGCGTCGTCGTCGTCACTCGCCCGAGGCTTAAGATTAAGAGGTCCTTCACCATCAGACCTCAAGTTGTTTTAAGGATCGAATTTAATATAACTCACTCCCTATTTCTGTCAACTTAAATATTTAACATAATTTCAGATCTTATCCAATGCAATCAAAATACTCTTTAATGGATGCCCTAATTTACTACAATTAATACTGACTTCTGTTTAACTTCAAAGAATTTGAAACTTATTTACATAACGATGATATCATTTTTAAGTAATTTCGTTTGAAGTTTCTAAAATGAACCCTTTTCATAACAGTTAAATTAGTGCAGCCTGATTTCATTATAAATAATTCATTGTGGCCTACTAAAGTGAAAAGTCTTTCCTGTCCTAATCTAGTGCGACGTTAATTCAATTAAATGAAATCGCATCAGGAAATAAGGAGGAAAGCGAGCTTTTGCATCCACTAAGAAAACTTCACTTTGTTAATACTCACGTGACTTTTAGGGTGGGAAAGATAATAATCTATTCTCTACTTTAGTGGAATTTTTCGCTTGTTCACATTATTTCAGATTGATTTGAAAGATTACGAAATATCATGATATTTGAAATATCTCTAGCGTATGGTTATGTATCACATGTCCTTATATTTGTCCTGATGTTACACAGCTTGATCCTCTAAACATTTATTTTTATGTTTCAAGAAATGAAATAACGTAGATAAAAATTAGAGTATTATAAGCCAATGGATGAGTGTGTGTGTATGGGTATATGTGTATATATGTGTGTGTGTGATAAAGGATTTAAATTAATAAATATACAGATATAGTAAAAAAAACCTTACTTCATAAAAATTTATTGACTTTAGAATGGTTTATATGCCACACAAAATACTTAAAAAGGCTTATTTTTCGACAATTTAGCTGTAAAATTAATAATTTCTATAAGAAGTTTATGCATAAAGCACAATCCTCTTGGGCTGTAAATATATACTAATAATTGTTTTTGCAGTTCCCCTTAAAAAAATTTAAAAAAACACCATTCATAATTTTAAAAATAGAGTTTAAAGAAAAGTACTGCATAACCAAGAAACTTTTTGCCACTCATTTTTATATAAGTTACGGTCTTAACCCTTTACCGGGCTATTTTTTTTTCTAACGATGGTACTCTTTAAAATACTTTTGGGAATGAGACTGATTTAAAAAAAAAGAAACGAGCCTTACAGTAGTCGCATTCGATGTGTAACATCTGACATGTTATCGTGGTAAATTCGCAATAGCAACTTAAATCCTGAAAAAAATGACTCGAGTATAATTGGAAATAATTTTCTATGGAATAATTATATCTTTAATAAAAATTTTATTTAATTAACATAAGGAATAATGCAATTTTTTATAAAAAAAAATTATTCTTGTTCAATTTGGGGAAGAGCGGTAATGATAATTTACGATAACTAAAATATGACACATATACTTGTGTTTTCAAAGTATTTTAAAACCGTTGAAAAATAGCGTCAATAACAGTACCACTGTTAGTTGTCGAAACATTTCGATTTGTGTTCATTTCAAGCTTGAGTTCATCATTCAAAAAAGCTATGAGTGGTTCGGCTTCTAGCAAACTGAAGTTAACTTTAAAATCACCACTCAAAATCATGGGAAGCGAGTGATAGTTTTTTTTTAAAAAAAAAAGAGCAGAGCCACCTTCGGTATATGGTAAAAGTAAAAAATGCAGGAAATCTTTAATTTTTTGAACCGTTTGACTCGGAGAAATGTATACGACCACCGAAATCACTGTTTGTCCATTTTCAAATAAGCATTTTGCCGCACATGTGTCCCCAATATCTTCAATAACAATACCCAGTCCACTTGTTTGACGATAAGTAATATCCATATGTCGAGCCACAACATGTGAGTTGTTCTGTTTACGATAGATCGCAACACCAGCTGCTCTGTGGCCCGGTCGTTTAAATTGTACGCAGCAATTGAAGTCAGGTATCGAAACACGTTCGTCATTGTCTAACCACGTCTCTTCCTAAAGGACTTAGCTTCTTCTCTGATCCTGAAGTGAGAAAACAAAAACAAATATCCCACAGCCTTGACCGCAGGGGGTGGGGGATGGGGGCGGAGCCCCTCCCTAACGAAGGAGAAAAAACAGAACTTCACTGAATAGCGCGCGCTTCCCCAACTTCCTGTTACGCATTTCCGTCCCTTTTCACGAAATCATTCCCACAAATCTCCAGCAATCGAGAGGAAAGATGTTACACATCAAAAAGGAATTAATTTTGCTTATTAGGTAAAATTATTTTGATTTTTAAGAATCCTTTGTTTAGTGAGATTATGTTTACAACAACAGCTGTTGAAAGGCATTTATATACCTTTTGTATACTTTTACCCTCCCCACATGAAATTTCTAAAATATGTTTTGTAAATGCTAAAACCTTCAAGAGAAGTAATGAATTGGAAATATTGTTCATTCTTAGATGATGATAATGAAAAATATTTCTACATATTAAAAATTTCTCCTGAAATTTATAAAAATAGAGATCAGTACACAGTAAACACAACAAATTTATGAAACGTGTTTGGAAATACTACAATATGTAAAATGAATCGTAAATTAGAGAGATAAAGATGACTGATCAATAGATTAGATCGATGATTTTGGTGGTAAGTGTATTTACCACGGTCTGGTAAAGGATTAAAATAACAAATAAATGTTTACGTATTTTACGACTTCGTAAATAACGAACAATATGTTCCTTTATCAGGTGGCGGATCCCTAGTCTTCTCCATATGAATGTATGGCAAGAATATATGAAGAGAACCAGAGATCTGCCCTCCCATCATCGAAGAATCGACCATAACGGCAGGGGAGGCTTGATGGTCTGAGCAGGCATCACGTTGGATGGCCGCACACACCTCTTTGTCTTTGAAAAAGATCTTAGAGCCAGTGGCGTAACGAAGAATATCAGGGCCCCCCTGCAAAATCAGGTTTTGAGTCCCAAGCCGGGATATTACAAAGGATTGCAAAACCATAACATAGGCTTTGGGCCCCCAGAACCCTGTTCCCCCTCCGCGATGCGGTGGGAGTACGTTACACCCCTGCTTAGAGTCCTTTCTTCGTCTTTTCATGGACACTGTTGTGGCCAGAGTTTTTTTAATGGATGACAACGCGAGGCAAATAAGAGTTCATCTGGTCAATGAATTTCTGAAAAGTGAAGATATTCGCTGAATGGATTGGCCAGTTAGATCTCCAGCATGCTCTGTAGAGCATGCCTGAGGCGCTTTAGAGAGGGCAATTGCATTTTGCAAACCTCCTCCGATAACCATACAATGCCTGAAAACAGAGTTGCTGAAGGAGTGGGATTTATTCCCACATGAACTCATAAATTCCCTTATTTCCAGTATAAAATCACAGTGTGAGGCCTGCGTACCTGAAAGAGGGGACCATACCTTTTTTCCAGCCCTCTCTTCTCTTTTTAAACAATTTTTTTTTTTTGTTATACTCTGCAACTGTTGTTTTATACCTTCCGACTTCGATGAGTGTTACGCACGATCATGCGTGTGTAGTTTAACTGCCGAATGGTTATTTTTTTGCATTATGTTAGCTCTTTTTACGTATCAAATTTTATTAAAATCTGTAAAGTAGTTCAAGAGATAATCCACACACAAAATCTAAAAATTATCTTAATATTGAACACTAGTACAGAATACGAATTGTTTATTTTTAGGCATTTATGTTAACACACAGTGTTTTTTACGCATTTATCATTTTCCAAGTACCATAGCAACAAGCTTTAAACACAAAACAAAAGCATAATTCATCCAAGTTATCAACAAATAAGCTTAATATCAAAGATGCAGCAGGATAATATATATTGCTGAAACTGCAAGCAATTATTTCCGCAATCATCAGTCCATTGCTATGTGTGGCGACGAAATCAGAGAAAAAGCTTAAAAGAAAAGGAAATAAACAAGAGCTAAAGAGAAATCAGAAGCGTCGTAATCAATATAATTGATGATGAAAGAAGAGAAATGTGATCTTTCATACGAACGAAAATTGACAGTGGCTAGAGGAAACTCACATTCCATTACTAGCGGAAAAAAGTAAGAAAAAATAATATCAAGAGGGGAAAAAAGCAGTTTTCCAATACTTTTTTTTAGTCGAAAAGTCATTTATAAAAACCAAAAACGTGCCAAGAAATTTGTGTACTTCAGATTTCATTCAAGCGTAACATGAATGTGAACACCATTATTGTTTTAGATTAGTTTTTCACTGGAAAACATTTGTGACAATGGCTCTGAAGCAAGAAAATAATATATTATTTTTGTTTATCCAAGAAGAAAGATGCTCTTCCATCGTATTGCTTCTATTTCCCATAATGGAATGTGCAGTGATCTGCAAAGGTTGTGAAAATAAATAAATAGACAATAACATTTTATATTGCTTGCAAAATGGTTTTAAACCATTCTGAAGCAGAATAACGTCAATTTTTTTTGTTACACTTTTCGCTATCAGTTTAGTGCTTTGTATTATAATTCTGAAGCAAATGTCACGATTTTTTTAAAGAAAATACTATAGAACGCAAAGTTGAATTTAGAAAAATTGTAGTTTCCAGCAAAAATAAAAAATAGTAGCATTTAAATAATAAATATAATTAATCAGTTTCACTTCTTCATGCAATTTCAGTTTCCTTGAATTTATTTTGCATAAAATGATCTGTTTTGTTGAACAAATTAAGAAAAGCCAAATTAAGTACATTTCAAAATTGTTTTAAAATCATTTCAAGAAGTTTCTGTGTATGTCAGAAATGTGCGATATACACACGATAAAGCCGAATCTTCTCAAATAAAATGATTAACTTTTATAATTAAAAGAATGAAATGATATTTTTAATAGGTAATTACTGCAAAATAACAGAATAAATAAGATATTATAAAAACAAAAATACATCACAAGTATCATTTAAAAAAACTATAAGAGAAAGAAGTATGCATAGTAAAATCATAAAAAATTAAATTACATAAAAAAGTAATAATAAAATTTTTTTGAAACCTTAAAATATAAATTCTACGCAACGAAGTAATCTTTAATCTAGAAGGTTCCAATTATACTGCCGAAAGATTAAAAGACGTATACTGCTTTCTATAAAAATCACTGGTTCATTATTATACAGCAAAAATTATATCGAATCTCAGGAAAGCTTGAATAAAAAAAAAATTTTAAACCGTCGTTTTTATAAAAATAAAAGAAATAAAGAAACAGTTATTGGTTGAGAAAAGTAAATTACTTTTACGAAATTATTTTTACGGAAAGTGTAATGTTTAATTTTTTATCACAGCTCATAAGATTTAAGGTACCAATTATTTTTCTTTCCTAATATTAAAGCTCGCTTTTTTTAAAAAAAATATTAATAAAACAAATGTGCTATAATTTTCAAACGTGACATTTTTCAAAGCATTAAGAAAATATTATGCCACTCTCATAGAATATTTCATTTTGAAAAAAAATCTTAAATTTAAAAATTTTCATAAGATGCTCTTTTTTTAGTTTTAATTCATTTTACTCATCATATATCATTTTAACTTCTAACAATATTGGGCGTATAAAAAAATTTAAAAAACTCATTTACATAAAAGAATATTTTTTTTAAAAAAGAAAGAAAGAAAATCAGAAGTCACACACATTGCAGCTGTAAATGAAATTTACTTTTTTTCATTTCGTTTAATTAATTTAACTTTTTTTTTCTGAAAGAAAATCTGCATATATATAATTATTGATTTTTTTTCCAACACGTCCTACTCAACAGAAAGATTTTCTTTAAAAAAAACTGACACTCAAGAAAAGGGATAGATTTAATTATATACTATTTTAACTATCCCTTTCCACGGCATCTGTATATTTAACAAATTTAAAACTTAATTTAAAATTAACACCATATCATAAAAAATTCTGAAAAAATTATACTAATTAGACAAAAGAAAAGGAGGCACTTTTTTATTTGGATTATAATTCAAATTCTCAATAAGCAATATTAAAATCACTTCATCGCACTATGATGTATTAAATTTTCCACACCATTAAAGCATTACTATTAATATCCAACAAATTAAAAAGGTGTAAATTATAACTAATTAATATACTTTTCATACATTTGTAAGTTAAAAATTACATTGGATGTTCTCATCACTAAGTTATTAAAAATTCACTTAACTCTTTATTGATTCTTGATAGTACCCTAGACGTATCCTTTAGGATCATTATGACCACTTAATTATTAAATTTCAATTAGTAGGCTGTCCATTCAATGAATTCTTAAATATGTGCGACTCTAAATAGTTTTCTATTTCCTTTTAAAAAGTTAAATATAATTACTATAGATTGACTGCAGTATTTGAATCTTTTATAAATTTTTTCGCAAACAAAGAAATCATCCCAAAATTTACAAACATGATTTTTTAACAAAACTTTTTTAATGAATGAAAAAATGATTTTCAGTATATATTCATTGAAATACATGGCTTACCGTCTTTCACTATGTCATCTTTCCTGGACTGTTGTAAAATTTGAAGTTTCTACTGTTTTAGCTCTTTTAGATTAAACTATTAATTGTAAATATTGGTATGATCCAATTGGCAGTTGATTCATATTCTAAATTTTTGCAATAAAATAAATCATAAATTAAAAATTAAAACAAATCATAAAACAATTTGCCTCTCTCTCTCTCTGTATATATATATATATATATATATATATATATATATATATATATATTATATATATATATAAAATTAAAAACAATTTGTTTTATCTACCTTAATAACAATAATATATATCCAACTTAAAAAATATCAAAGGAGATATCTTATTTTTGTTTACCCTTAGATGTATATTGTTGCCAATTGTCTACATTCCAGTTCAACTTAATATTATTCAAAAATCTGAATGTGTGCGCTTTAAAAAGTTTATATTCGAGGTTGCATTTGAAAATTTATTTGTAATATGCCAGATTTTGGGGAAATACTGTATGTTGCTAAATGTCTACATACAA
The DNA here is from genome assembly GCA_019973975.1 of Trichonephila clavata. Classification (NCBI taxonomy): domain Eukaryota; kingdom Metazoa; phylum Arthropoda; class Arachnida; order Araneae; family Nephilidae; genus Trichonephila; species Trichonephila clavata. The sequence continues at coordinate 345,585 of BMAO01022880.1, forward strand.
TTTTTTTCGAAACAAATACTCAATATTATTATTTTTTTTACGTAACTTAATACTACATTCCAATAAAAAACGATTTTTTTAAAACTCAAAACAAAAGAATTATGCACTTAAAGGCTAAATTTATCCCAGTTTCTAAAATTACCCCATATGGGTTAATATAAACTTTGGGTGTGCATTTTTTTTTGTTTATAAACAAAATCTAATTTTGATTAATGATTAATTTACTTCTAGCAAGACACAAAACAATTTATAAAAATATAATCTTAATTTGAAATAATTAAGCGGAATAATGCACATGGAAACAAAAATAAGCATAAGAGCCACAAACAAGTGTCTCATACACAATTTCTAACGCTAATAATAATATTTTTTAAAAGATAAATTCCACTTCAACAGACAGAAATAGATATAAAATATCATAAGCCTGCACTATATAATACTGACAAAATAAAAATTACACCAGAAGAAAGTTAATTAATTTCAAAGGGAAAACAATTTAGACATAAAATCCTATACAGTATTTAAGAATACTCTATCTATAAGCTTATTTATTTAGAATGACAGAAAAACACAACAAAATGGATAATCTATTTTATCAAAAGTCAATCTCGGCTTACCATCCACTTCTAAAACGAAGGAATGACTGACTTTTCCCAGTTGATTTGAGGCAACACAAGTGTAGTTGCCAGCGTCGGTAGATATTGTCTTTGTGAATTTGAGAGCCCATCGCCCCAGACGAAATTGGTTGGAAATCGGAGTTCCGTCTTTGTACCACATAATTTCCGGCTTCGGGTACCCCGTGGCAACACATTGTAGCATGAAAGTGGCTCCCAAAGGCTTGAAAATGGGGGATTTGCCTTCAGTCACATATAGAATTTGAGGCTTAGCTGAAGGAAAAAAGGAAATTAAAACATATAATATTTACCGGCACAGGAAGAAAGAAAATCGTCACAAAAAAGTTCAATATATGTCAAAGTTTAACTAAAGATATACTACTTTAAAATAGGCTTGTTTTATTTACCAATTTTAGTTGAAGTAACAAAGTAAAATTATTATTATACAGAAATAGTTGAAATAATTATATATATATATATATATTTTAAATTTCTTTCTTTAAATTTACAATGAAATTGTACGAAAATATATAGATCAATAAAAATGAAAGACAAAGTATAAAATTATTTAGTTTAATTAATTAAAAGGAGGTTCTCCATGACTATAAAATCTTTATTGCATTTATTTAGAAAACTATTCTAAGCCATGTGCTATTTTTTTTAAAAAAAATAGTAATACTTGTTTCCAGCAACACTTTAAATCGTATGTGTTATAAGAAAAACTACTAAAAATCGATCTAATTTGTATCCTTTTGTAGATTATAAAAAAATTAATAAAATACAATATGGCTTTCAAAGACTTTTCCGTGTCAATAGGCTGCAAATCTAAGGATAAAATTATTTTTAATAGGTAGTCTGAATCAAATAAGTCTCAAACTTATATTTCACACTGGAATTCTTGAAGGATTTTTAAGCGTTTTGAAGAAATGTACCTTAACTCATAAAATATTTTTTTTAATGCATGGAACTGAAAATCACTATTATTAAATGAAATTAGTTTTCTTACAGTATATCATTTTTTTAGAATTTGAAAAGAACAGTTAATCTGCTTTTTTAAAAAAAAATTAATGAAATCTATACTATTGCTTTGATTCTGAAATTCATAGAGCAACAAAAATATTAGTTTCTCATGACATGCTCTAAGATTCGATGTCAAAACATATTGAGTGGATAAACTATTGAAAATAGTAAAGTTACATAATACAAATTTTTCATTATTGAATAAATTTGACAATAAATTACTCCCCCCCCCCCCCGAAAAAAACTATTTTCTTCGAATTTACTAGAAGAGCATACAATTAAGGAAAGAAATTATTACAGTGGGTGACACAAACACAGGATACTATGTGAAAAAAGTTTTAGAATGAATTTTGATCGAAAATCTTGGATAACTAGCAATTCAAATGTAAAATTTCAGTAAATCCCCCACCATATTAATTCCCAGTTATTACAACGTAATATATCCTAGTTTTGATCGGAGTTTATAGCTAATCTAGTAATTTTTTTCATCATCAATCATCTCCAGGCAATTCAAATGATAAAAATAAAAAGGAATCTTACTCTCAAAATGAAAGTATATCTCCCAAAGTAGCATGTTTTGAATATCAATGTTCCAATAAAATAAGAAAGAAAAACGTTAAAATGAAGTATAAAACAGACGTTCCCAATAGAATGCAAGATCTTTTAACTATGTCGGTCGTATAATTTACCCAAGGTAAATATTCCACGTTATATTAGATACAAAATCTAGTTCCCGAGAAGATTATTTTCCAAAGCTCACACTTTTATGTACATTCGTTTTCCTGTTTTCCTTCCCAGGATAAATACAGTTCCAAAAGGATCGTAGTGCTCTTTTCTTTCGAGTAATTTTTTTAGTTTTTCTTTCAATTTTATATACTCTTTCAACCCTTTCTGTATTTCATAATTTCTTACCATATTTTTTCGACAGAGATTTTATTTAATCTGGAAATGGTGAACAAGAAAATTAAAAAAAAATTCTATTTGATTAACCGGAACAAGAAATACTTTTGCAATAATGAATTTCTTACAATTGTTTTTTTTCCCCTACTTAAAGTATCCGACTACCCTAAAATTGTGAATTTTGCCAAAAACTGACAATTTTTTTATGATTTTATTTTATAGGCCATTTTATTAGCTTTATAAAAATACTTAGCATAAAAAAGAAATATTATCTCATTTATTATAACAAGAAACCTATGTATTATGTATCAATTTTTTTTATGTACCATAAAATCCGGCGTATAACGCACACTTATACTTTCAAGCTTAATCTTTTTTTAAATTTTAGGTATATTTGTCATGTAACACGCTCCTCCTTTGTTACGAAGAAATCTGAAATATTAGTATACATTGCTCTTATGTTTTGAAAACATTTATTCGATGTATTATACCAAACTTTTGACAAAATAGTTTTTTTTTCGAGAGTTACAACACTTTTAGTTCTAAGGAAAGTCATTTCTTTTAAATAAACAGTTTTTTGATACATGTAGAAACAAAAAAAAATATTCTCATCTCTTTCATTATTTTTAAGGCTATTGTTTTCATACCCGGCGTATAACACGCATCCTTAAGTTTAGATCTTATTTTTTGTGTTAAAAGTGCGCATTATACGCTGGATTTTACGGTAATTAATTATTTATTCAAAGTATATTAGCATGAACATAATCACTAAGACTTCCCTATACTATCCTATAAATTATAAATTAACCACTTAACAAAAATCTACTCGCTTCATATGAAATTATCATTTTTACAACAGCATAAATATATCTCATTATAGGGACAAATTAAAAGAAAAAAATCATTTATATTCTTAAACCATAGGTGATATAACTATTCAAATTCTGTCGCTAGTTAATATATTTTAAAGATAGCTTTTTTATCGACATTTTATAACTGTTTTATGGTACTATTTTTTTAAATAAATCCCACTCTTAAAAATGTAATTCATGACAAAAAAAAAGAGGGAGATAATTGTAACACTCCCATTACATTTATCTTTTCTTAACTAAAACTAACAGCAAGAACTCAGTCGTCACGTATTTTTTCCATTTGCTAACTTAAAAGACATAAAAGTATCAGAAATAATTTTACAGTGGTTAGAAACCAGAAAAATAAATCGATTTTTCCCTAATTTATGCACATTACAAGAGAGATAACTAATAATAGGGATCTCTTTTTGTTCATTAATCATAAAATTTTATTGACTTAATTTATTACTATTTAGGAAGCAAGGAATGAGTAAAAAATGATGTCATTTTTAATGAACCTGACATATTCACATCTTAATAGTGATTAAGAAACTTAAATAAATTGAAAGTTTCGATGGAAGTTTTTTATTCTTTGACACGCCATCTTGATTTATGATCAAGAACTTCCTTTTCACTTGTTATTTTAAGCTATAAAAGACTTAAAGAGCACACGTTTTTTTAATGACAATATTGACTTTCGCGTAATTCGTTAAAATGCAAAGATTCAACAAAATTTGTTAAATCAATTCCAGTTCTGCTGGACTAGGCCTGTAAAAACAGGTCACATATTTCACACGAAGAAAGAAATGAAATAAAAGAGGAAAACAAAAAAGCTCGTTTTATCAAATGCTCAACTAAAACCAATTTAATTCCTAAGCAATTTGAATAAAAAAAAATTATTTTTATTTTCGTGTGTTTTATACTGAGATACATATGAAGACAAGAGAGGAAAGACAGAAACATACATTACAAACACGGAAGAATATAGGCTTTTTTTTATTACAGATGATGATCCCAGCACACACACATACAACAGAAGGGGTGCGCTGCTTTCTATTGAGAGACAGGAATCCATTTCAGGAGAAATTCCAACTTCTTTTTCCGAAGATTACATCCATGCCTTATTCGGGATTCGAACCCGAGCCCACTATGTAACAACCCGAGGGTCATATCCAACATACTGGCTGGATGGCATTATTTTTATTATTTCACAGAAGTGAACTGATTCCTTAAATTCAAATTTTATTAATTTTTAAGCTCCATTTCAAGACCTAATAATCTAATTAACTTAACTCAGTTGTGCAACAGCCCACGAGGGCCAAGGCCTACTGTGCCCAACTCAGTATACGTGACCTTGAGCCCTGACAGGGTCGGTTCTAGCAATTTTGCCGCCCCGGACAGAAATGGAAAATGCCGCCCCTCTCCCCAAAGTAAAAAAAAAATTTTTTTTTAAGATAAAAATTGTTCATAAATGCATACCTATAAAACTTGAATATTCCTTGTGAAGAAAAAGGGAAGCTAACTGTGTATATATATATACATTATAAAAACTAAAACATAAAAAATTATCACTGTTTTTTTTCTGACTTTTAATTCTGAAAACTTTCTGATCAATTTGTTCAGCTAATTTACGTTCGATAGCCAATGTAGCTAAGCCATTTAATCTATCTTTAAAATTTGTGAACTGTAGGAAATTTTGTATTAATTTTAATTTTGAGAAACAATATCTACACTTGCCAAACTTATTAGCAAAGAAAGTAAAATAAATGCAATAGCAAGTTTTGGAGCAAATTCTAAAACAGAAATATATTTTAAAACTTCAACTGGATTTTTTTTTTTTTTTTGCCTGCTAAAGCTGAAACTGACTTTATCTCATCTGCTGAATCAAGCGCGTTTACATCCAAGGATTCTCCACCGGCCAACATCATGTCTAAATTTTTACAGTTTTTTAATTAATTAAAGTTTTAAGGGCATCTCTTAAATCATATATATTGTACAAAAATTGAAAACAGTTACTATCAGTACTCATTGAATTAAATCTGCATTCCAAGGCATTAACTGCTTCGTACAATGTAAACAAATAAAACTCTATCTTGAATTTTAATTTAGGATTTCCATCGGATCATCTCGCGCTACATAATTAAAATTCACATTTTTCCGTCGAACTCTGTGACGTGGCTGAGTCACCTCAAAGTTAGCACAGATATCAATCTCGACGGCTAGTTCTTTTGCATCACAGTGCATTTTATCAAAAGTCACATCCTTAAAAAAATCTTTACAATTTCTTGAGAGTTCCATAGTAGATGGTAGATCGTAATATTTTGTTTGCAATAGCTCGCTTATTGGATTTTAATGCAATTAAAGATTTTATAAAAATAATGATGGCCATAGGAACTTGAATTGTTAAGCAGAATTTAATAATCCAGAGGCCTCATCTCTTATAGAGTTGTCAAGTTCAGCATTATTATAAAAACTAAGCATCATAAAAACCTCCCAATTGAAAACTTAAGGGTTTAATAGCCTCTGTTCAGCTTTCCCAGCTACACTAAGTGACTTTAAAGTGTTATGCCCTTTATAAATTTTAATAATATAACTCAACGAAAAGTTGATGAAAAAAAAATAAATTTTTTGAACTATATTAAAAAAAAGTACAGGCTTCTAAGGATGCTTTTGCCATGTTAATTAACGAAAAAGAATTTAAAGAGTGGCTACTACATGGCACATAGATTGTTCGAGGATTTAACGTTCTTATTTTAAATTGAACCCCTGATTTCTCGCCTTTCATATTCACTCCGTTATTGTAGGCCTGCCTCCGCATATCTAGCAAATTTAGCCCTAATTTTTTTAAAGTTTCTCAACTATTAAATTTGAAAGTTCTCTTCCAGTTAATCTTTAAACTGGAAGGAAACCAAAAAAACTCGCATTAGTTTTAACGATAACTTCGTTAGAATTAGATTTCTCAATACATGTATACCTTACCATAAATGTCATTTGTTCGATCTTGCTGGCATCAGGGGCGCAATCTAAAATTATCGAATAATATTTAGTTTGTTTAATTTTATGAACAATGTATAATTTAATATTCTCATTTAAAAGAGAAATTATCTCGTTCTGAATATTTTTCCCTAGATAATGCGTACTTTGGCTTCTTCCTTTAACTTCTTCCAAATTTTCCATAACAAAAAAAAAGTATTTTTAAAATTTGGTCCGAATGCCACCCCTAAAATTTGCCGCCCCGGACATGGGTCCGGTTTGTCCGGCCCTAGAGCCGCCCCTGGCCCTGAGATACATGAGCAGATGTCCCGGTCAAGTAGTCAATCTGACGCGACACCCCCAGCGTTAAATTCCAAGCAAACTTGTACTCATTTACCAACCCACTGAAGGAATGAAAGGCTAAGTTAACTTTTCCAAACCCGAGGTCTGAACCTTGGACCTGTGGTGTAGAAGCGCGATATACTAATCACTCAGAAAAGTTGTCGCATAGTCTGATATCTTAAATATTTAAAATTTTAATACAATTATAAAATCAATCAAAATATTCTTAATACTAAGCATTATTCTTTAAAGAAGCGCTTACTAATGAAAAGTTATTTTTATTAGGTACTACTTTTCTTCGCCGCATATAAATTATTTCATTGAAAAGGAAAACAGAAAAAAAATATATAGTTTTCTTTTTAAAAAAATAGTCGTAAGAAGAAATTGCATAATAATATTTTTAGCGCATTTTCACGTAGTGGAACAAAAGCGCTATTAGGACGCAAATTTCGTCCTCGTCTTCGCGTTCCATATTTTGTCGTACCTTTTTCTCAGCCAATAAGCAACCTATTGACCTCGGGTTTTCGGCATTTGGTCGCATTTGTGCCCTAGATGAGCCGAATCATATTTAAATTTTCCCATAGTTTTCTCGAATTTTCCTACAAATTCTCTTGAATTTCGCTAGTCCGGGCTTTTATAGCTTTTGTAAAAAAAAAATTTTTTTTTGCTTTTTTATAGTGCTGATACAGATTTGTGTCATTATTTCTTTTCAGCTCAATAGTAGTACATTTAGAGGAGTGGTACAGTACACACTACTTTCTGTTAGTAAAAAGTTCATTAGTTGCATTATTGTAAAATACAAAATGTGAAAAACGCGCTGAAATTACTTGGCTATGCCAATGATTGATATCTTGTTTCACCTTTATACAATTATATACGTGGGGAATATAGATACGTTTCTTCATTTTTTTAAATTCGAATTTTATGATACACAAATTCTAATTCGTTAGTACTTTCAAATTTCTCTTTTCTTATTTTATGAAAAAAATTCATATTTTTCTATTTAGTCATACAGAAAAAAAGGGGATGAATGTCGACATAAAACTGGTTTAACCCCGAATATCTGCCTTTACCTGAATATGATAGGTAATATATTGGGTATCCAATTTTTGTTTGCTTTGTCACTTTTAAGATTCTTTCAATCTTCGAATAATTTTACATATCTCTTATCCATTTCCTTATGAAAAGATTTATAAAAGTTAGTTATTCATTATTGCGTGTGTGTTTCTTTCCTAAATATAAGAATTTCTGAATGAAATCAAGAACATATTTAACTTAACAACACTTCTTAAGATACCAATTTTTACATAAACTTATAATATTTTTTCTTATAATTATGATATAAATTTACACACACATTTCATTCACCTTCTGAAAAATCTTCAGCAACATCACATCTTGAAATTAGATTACAGTTCTGAGTATACATATTCAGTTAAAAATGAATTAATATATTCTGTTAAAGTGCTCCAAAAAATTATGATCATTTATAGAGACTTTTCTGGGATACATAATTAACGTTTTGGTGATATTCAGCTTAAATAAACCGTGTGGAGAGTCTGGTGCATTTTAAGTATATTGAGATCCAAAATTCTCTCATTGGCATGATGTGGAAGTTTAAGAGAGTGAGGTGGCACCGCTGAGATGTCACCCTCGCCACTATAGCGCGGTTAAGAATTACTAGATTTATCGCCATGGTGTTGCTTCAAACTGCGACAATAATAAACAATAAATCAGTGAATCTACTAAAATACATTCTAAGGTAAAACGTGCGATGTGGTGGCAAGTTTGACGTTATGCCAATGTAATAAAAGTAAAAGCCAAAGTGTTAAAAGAAAATCCGAACTAATCCTAATCCTAACTTTTGATAACACTGAAACAAAAAAAATAGTTTGTATATAGTTAAATAAAGAGATTAGCATACCAATATTGGGCATTTAAAATATATATTCAAGAGAGATTCGATGCAAAAATAGAATTAAGGTACTGAAACAAGCGAAATTAATCTTCCTACTGTTATATATAAACTTATATTTCGAATGAGACATCTTTCTATTTCCACCACTATATTTTTCTTCCCTTTTTGCAATTCAATTAATAATTCAACCTGATTGTCATGTACATTTAAATTTTTGGCAAAACATTTTTTATGTTGCTTTGCCTCTGAGTAACATCAGTTTAGTTGCTTTTCAAAAATTCATGGTATCTTTTTTTAAAAAATACAATGGAGTTTTTTTTTTCTCTCATTATTGAGCTTCTTTTAAAGACAAGTATTGATAAAAAATAATTAAAAAATATTACTCAATTGTGATTTATTTACAAACAAAAAAACATATTTGGAATTTAATAACTAAGATTTAATTTATATTCTGAGAAATAACAAAAAATATATATAATCAAAATATGATGCGGTATACATATAATTCTGCTTTCATTTTCAAGTTTTGACCACATTGAGCGTATGTTTAATTAACATGAAGGTTTTCTGTTATTTTTAATCATTCATTTCTGAATTTGGTTCACGCAAATTAAAAACTGAAGGGAACTGTATCTTTTAGTTTTGTGCATAAGACTAAAAAATATAGAAGAGTTTAAAGTTGAGTTGGTGCAGTGAGCAGGGAAGTGGCGTAACGTACAGTCCCACATCGCAGGACGGACAGGATTTTTGAGGGCCCAAAGCCTGACTGACACCAAGTACGCAATCCTTTACAAGATCCGCTTTGGGGCCCAAAATCTGACTTTGCAGAAGGGCCCTAATATTTTCTGTTACGCCACTGGAGCAGGGTATGTAATATTTTCCCTTTTGTAATGGTCAAGTCTAGTCTTTTGTAATAACCGAATATGTCGAATCTGTATTTATATTTAGCCATTAATTCGCAAGTCAATCGAAGTTTTAATTTTCTAGCTATTTTTCTTACTCTCTAGCTGAGAGTTTATAATGTAATTTGTTAATGGAGCAATTAACTCTTATATATATATATTTAAAATTTGATATAGAAATTAAATTGAAAGATAATAAAATAGTTACTAATATTTATGATAAACGCGAAGACTTTAATTTCAATATTATAAAAGTACCACTTTGGGAGAGTAATGTGCATGTTTCTATATTCAGAAATATTTTTATTAATTAAACACAACGTAATAAATTTCTAGTTTCAAATAAATCAGGAAAAATAAAAAAAACTACAAACATTTTACTAAATACTGTTTAATTCAAAAATACCCAATTAATTGCATTAATAGATGTTTGAATAATGAAATTCTAAATAGTAAGGATTAAATTTTCATAGTTTACAAACAGGTTATTATTATAAATTTATTATTCTTTCTACATAGTTATAGATATCCCCAATTTCAAATTTTAGATAAAATTACTTTTTTAATTTAATTCTTTATATTTTTTAAATCATATAAACTTAGTGTCCCTAAGATAATGGTAGTATGTTTACAATTCTTAATTTATTATTTCTATTCTTTTAATACTTTTCTAAGAGCTACTCTTCAGCCATTGCTTTGTTTTGAATATGTATTTGGGTCCAGAACCTGGCAATAACTTGTTTATTATACTCAGATTTAGCACAGGATCTGCATTTCTGTATGCAATTTTTAGGTAAGTTACCTTTTTCTCATAATGGATTTAGATTTCTTATCCATTATTTTCTATTGGTTTTTGCTCAGTATTATTAACAGAAAGAGGGAAGGTTGACTGTCCACAAAACATGTTCAACCACACTTTTTTATAAATTTTTTTATATATAAGCTGTCCTAAGTCAGCAATGTTGATAATACTGTAGCATCCCTTCATTTACGTGCTCGTTAAATCAGTGGGTCCGAAAGTCTTGTGGGCGGTCGCAGCAGAAACCACGAGTGCAGGGGGCTGGAGAATATTTCCCTCCCCTTCAGTTCCATGCCGAAATTGTGGAGGTGGAGATAGATGGTGTCACCATCTATCGTTAAGAAGTCCAACCTGTCTCACAGACAATGGCAACTTTCATTCCTTCCCTGCGGGAAGGACACGACAACAACAACAACATCCCTTCTTTTAAATTTTTTTAATTTTTCATATTTCCTTTTAAATTCTGTTGTCTGGTTATCCTGAAATTTCAATTCTTTTCAGTTTTAATCATGTTTATTCATCTCTCTCTTGTAGAGAAATTTTGATTATATATATATATATACACAGTGGTGGCAAAAAGTCCTGAACACACTCATTTTTTAGCGTAATTTTTGTGTTTGACTTCATTTTTCGTTGTGAAATAATCGCACTATCTGAAATATTGTTATTGATTTTAATGTATTTTTTATGCTGATTTCAAATCTACTACTAGTTTCTTAATGACTAAAATATTTTTTGTAGTAAAGCTGCCTGAACACAATAATGTGAAATATGTGCAGAATAAAACAATATAGAATAACATAATATGCAAAGAAAAATAACACGAAAATTGACAAATACGGTATATTTAATAAGCATTTTGAAAATTACATTGTTGTCACATGTTAGAAAATCAATATTTTATGGGCCAGCCGTTTGCTTTAATTACGGCTCTATATCTTTTTGGCATGGATGCACCAATTTCAAAAGAAGATCTTTCGTGACAATATGGTTGAAGGAAAATATTAAAGCTTCAATTAATTCACGTTTGTTTGAAGGTTTTTTCTCTGAAATTTTGTAACCAATTTTAAACCATAAGTTCTCTATCGGATTAAGGTCAGGAGACTGTCCTGGCCAGTTCATTCTATTCACAGTATGGTCTTTCAACCATTTCTGGACTACCTTTGCACGATGACAAGGGGCGTTATCGTCCTGAAAAATCCATGACTGATTCCCAAAAAGATCTCTCGCAGTTGGTAGCAATTTATTTATTTCAATGTAATTCATGGCTTTCACTGTTCCGCTAACGATGTGAAGTCTTCCAACACCATGAGAAGACATGCAACCCCATACCATCACTTTTGTCGGGTACTTTACTGTAAACTTCAGACACTGAGGGCTGAATTCCTCATGAGTGCGTCGTATTACATAGGCACTACTTTGGTTGCCAGAAATACAAAACTGACTCTCGTCACTAAATATTACCTTTTCCCAGTCTTTAATAGTCCATAATGAATGTTCCCTTGCCTACATCAATCGCCTCTTGCATTGAAATTCAGTCAGTAATGGTTTTGGGAGCGCTTTACAGCCTCGTAACCCAATTTCCAGCAGTCTTCCTCTAACAGTTCTTGGGCACACACTCACATTTGATGTCAAAGTCCATTGTTTCAAAATTTGCGAGGAATTAAGCTTTCTGTTTGAAAGTGAAATTCTGTGCAATAACCTGTCTTCACGTAAAGATGTTTTTCTTGGTCGTCCTGATCGTCCCCTGTCCGCAATAAAATTTGTTTCAGAAAATCTTTTCAAAGTTCTCACAACAGTAGAAAGGCCACATGGTACTTTAGCAGCAATTTGGTGCATAGAATAACCTTCTTCCTTCAAATGTATTATTTTGTACCTTTTATTCTCAGGCAGATATGAAAATTTAGCCATAATTCCAATATTTTCCACAAACGCACTTCAAATTGCTTTCAATACACTATTTTCCACAAGCACACACAGCTGCATTCATTACAATAAACCACGTTTCACCTTTTTCTTTCAATCCTTTATCGCTACTGCTCTTTGATTGGTTGAAATAACAGAGCATTTCATTGGTGGAAAACACACTCACTCATTCTTACAGTGACCTTGTGCTTTCTTGTCAAGGTTTTTTCAACATATCAATGAAACTATTTACTTTAGATGAAATCTACAAACAGATTTGAAATCAGCATAAAAAATACATTAAAATCAATAGCAATATTTAAGATAGTACGATAATTTCACAACGAAAAATGAAGTCAAACACAAAAATTACGCTAAAAAATGAGTGTGTTCATGACTTTTTGCCACCACTGTATATATATATATATATATTTCGACTATTCTAGACTAGGACATATAGTAGTCAATCAACAGATAGTTTGACTTCAAAATTATAACACCAATAAGCTCATTAAATTATTTTATAAAGACTAGATCTGGATTTTCCCATATGTTGCGAACGTACAATTCGTAAATTAAAACCCATTCGCAAATACAATATATTAAATAGAATGCAACAATTTTTTTTACTTCATAACTACAGTGAAAAATTACTTTTTAATTTTTCCCTGTCTTGTGTGCACTACTTCCCTTCAAAAAATCTTTGGCAACTATTTCATTATTAACTTAACTGAAAATAGAAATAAAAATATTTGAATTCGCTTCACGTAGGGGCAACAAGTTTCTAAAAACAATTCAAAATACCACGCCTTCTTACAAAAAATGAGATATGGATAAAAATGATTACAAAATGCAGAAATTCAGTCTTGTTTTGGTCAAAGTCCTTGAACGTAATCCAGTCGTAATAGCTGAATAAGTAAGTGCAACGTCATCTAATTTTTGAGTTTGCGTGGCTATGTGGTAAATAATGTTATATTGATTAAATTTATGCGCTTATTTCTAATTCATGTCATACGATAATTACAGGTAACAGAAGGAAATATCATTATTTTAAAAGTAGTATGTAGTCTTTGTTTCTGAATTATTCTTCATGGTGTATAAACCATCTCTGCAAACAGGAAAAATCTGTTTTTCCCATCTGTAGGTGCAATTATATTTATAATTATATGTAAAATAAAAGCTTTTTAGATGTCAAAATAAACTAATTGTATTCAAATTAATGAATACATTAACAATTCATGAATTAATTGATCTAAAAAGCTGAATATGTATATATAAATATTATTTATTCAAAAAATTACACTGTTATTGCTTTGATTTAGCACCAAATAGCACATAGGAACTCAACATTTGTAATAATCCTAATTTCCTAATTTTGAAATAAATTAAAGCCAAAAATAAAATAATCAAAACTAAAAAGAGATTCAATTTTCTTAGAGAAAATATTCTCTTTTATACAACCTGCTTCCTCTTCCTTTATGATATTAAATTAAAATAAATCACGGAAAGCAAAAAAAGCGTAGAGTTTTAGCATACTAGAATAGCTTTCATTTATCTTACATTCCCTTGATTTTTTTTCGACAAAAAAAATTACTTTTTATGCAAAATCTCTTCATTTTTTAGCCTGAAACATTCCAGCAGAACTTTGCGACAGACTTGTGGTTCATCTCAGAGAAAATAAGGTTATAAAGGACAGCAGAATAAAACTAGAAGGCAGAGCCATAAAAATTTAAAATCGCAGATGATGAAGCACTTCTAAAAGCCCGGGCATGATTAAGCATCAACATTTTCGGGAGAAGAAATGGGTTTCTATGTAAATGGGTGCAAGAAGAATTTATTCTCAGGAAAACTCACGGAAGAAGTTTTTCCTCCCGAGACATAACTTTGAAAATGCGGAGATATTCCCCAATATAACAGTTTTAGGATAGTCACAGCTATATGCATAATGTACTGTTCAAAAACAAGCCTGGAGTAAAACTAAATTTCTGGTCTTGATTTATTGCTACAGCTTCATTCTCAGGGCATGAATAAGTATGTAATAAGAATAAATAATGTAATAAAAATAACAAGAATGTGATAAAAAATAAAAAAGAATGAAATTAGAATAACAAGAGAATGTAAAAACAGTAAATAATGCTATAAGAACAAATAATGTAATAAGAAAAAGAATAAATAATGTAATAAGAACAAATAATATAATAAGAAAAAGAATAAATAATGTAATAAGAAAAAATAATGTAATAAGAATAGCTATTCAGTTCCGAAAAATAGAAACATCTACGCATTTTATATTTTATTTTAACAGTCTTGAAAAATGTCAAAGTTTATTATCTGCTTAGTTAAAATATGTTTTAAAGATAAAAGAAATTTCAACTCAAGTTTTGTTCGTGATCAAGTGTAATCTGTGAATGTTAAAAAAATTCAAACACAAAGGAGTATGGTATATGATTACCAGTACAAACATACTCATCTCAGAAAACTATTTATATAATTTAAGATAAACTTGCTTATTTTCTCCTATATTTTCAATAATGCGTTGATCCTAATTTAGAAAAAAGCAAAACAGCAGAAGCATTTTTATGGTTAAAAATAATGACTTATTGTGAAGTTTTATATATTAATAAACTTAAAGTCAAATTCAAAGAAAAGTTAGACAAAAATCTGTTTCTAAAAATATCGTATGATACTTTAAAAAATAGCAGATTCTGCACAATACTAAATTTTAAATTACCAATTTGTATATTTTGGCTTATTACTTTGAGATTAAACTGAAAATAATTTATCTTGCATGCAAATTTTTTAGGACTGAAATAAAGATTTGAAAGTTTATTTAAACGCAGTAGTTTATTCAGTTTAAGTTAACAAAACACAAATTTAAATTTATAAGTAATTTTTCATTTGTGTTGCAGTAGTAAATATGAAAATCTTGTGATTTAAAATTATTCCATTCTCTTGTGATATTCAAACGTTAATATACATTTTTTCCCTTCTTTTGCATAAAAATAAATCTCAAATTCTCTAAGTATAAATCCAATAACAATACATACTCTTATAGAATTTTTCTCAAATTTCGACTTATTTTTTAAAATAAAAAGGGAAACATCAGAAATGCTCTAAGCCGAGTTTTCTGTCTTACAGCGCAAGAAGAAAGATAGCAATTTTCCTACGATTTTCTTTTCCTCCTGCTCTCTCTCTCTCTCTCTTTTTTTTCTTTTAAAACAAGGAGTTTGCATGCTCACTGTCTCTGACATTTCCTAAGGGCATGTCGAACAAAATTTCTGGAATCTGTGAAAAAATATGAACCTCAACATATGCTTTACTTTTGGGAACGAATGTTGCAAAACTTTCGATATTGAATTTTTAGTTTTCTAAAACAACAAGCATTCTGAAACAAGAACGTTAAACGTCTATTTGCTGTTAAAAGCAAATACGAAAGAAGAACGTCTCGGTAACAAAAGAAATTCTAAGCACCTTCAAAATTGCCGCGGTGAAGTGCGAAACAAATAAGAATGCAACGCGATCGAAAGGGAAATCTGAGATTTCAATGAATAAAATATCGTTCAGGTATTTGAATAACGGCATGTATTTCAAATTTTATGTTAGCTGCCCGAAAAAATATTCAACAAAAAAAGTTTTTTTAAAATGGTGTATTCAAAAGAAAGCCGACCTTTATTTTTCAGTAAAGTACACGAACTCTTTTTGCATTAGAATATAGAACAAACGTTGAAAACATTCCATGTCTTATGCGATTTTTAAGACTAGATTTCAACGTAATACTTCAGAAAAGGTATATAAGATTCATTTTTTGTCAATTTTTGAAAAGGAAGATTGTTTATTTAACTTACCAGTTAAACTTATTTTTGATTCATCTGTCAACGCATCATCTGGGTCAAATATTGCTTCGTATTCATCATAATCTTCTTCATTTCCTGTTTGAAAGAAGATATTAAAAATACTAACTATACAAATATATAAATATAATTAAAAAATACCAATTTATATAACATACAAAGATGTGTACTATTTACGAAATACATCAAAACTTCATCAAGAATTACAAATGTATGAATCTTTTTTAATTGATTTTATTTACTTGAATCTCTGTAAGTTGACTTTAATTAACTGAATCTCTTTAAATTGACTATAACTGGATCTCTTTAAATTGACTTTATTTAGCTGAATCTTTTTCTAACGTTTATTAATATTGCTTCAAATCTAATCTTGTGGTGGCTGTAGCCTAGTCGTTATGGTCACAAGCTCGTGGCCGGAGTATCATGAGTTCACAGCCTAGTACTACTGAAGACCCGTCGTGTAGGAGGACTGATCCCCGTTAAATACGACAAGGCTCAAACGACAAATACGACAAGGTTCACGTGGTGTGATTGTTTGGAGAGGGTAGTGCTAGCACAGGTGTCGTCTTCGTAACTTGACATTGGCTCAAAATTAGGTCCGTCACTAATAGACCTTGTTTTGTAACGTTAATAAAAACTCTTTCTCAACAATAATTTTTGTACGTGATCAAATATCTATATGTAATGTTAAAGATAAATAAGGGAAACAATTTACATGTATATATTTTGTGAAGTATTGCATTAATAAATAAACGAATAAAACATTGTCCATTTTTAACTATTTATGGGATAGTATAATTAAGTATGCAATAATCATCATTTTTATAAAAATATATGCAATTTTGTAGTAGAATTGTATAACATATCGTACTTATAAAAGTGTGTGTGTATTATATATCATAATAATCAATAAACATAAATGTGATGTGAAATAAAGAATATTTGTTTCTCATTCTTATTTTAAATAAAACATTAATATTTTGTTTCATATGGTTTAAATATAAGATAATTTAGAATGTAAAAATATTATAATGACTTACAAATTTGATTTTTAGTAATTTTAAAGTGGTTAGGTTATAAAAAAAACTGTGCAGCATCTTTAAATAAAAGCAAAAGTATCGCAAATGTTTAAAAGTTACTATTCATAATTCTCCAGACATCTTATTCCTTTGAGGCAGCTGAATAACAGTGAAGATAAAGAATTACACGCTAAAATGAAAGATAACATTCTAATCTTCAGTTGATATATTTTGTAAAAGGTCTACAAAACATATTCGTTAGATATGAAAGATATTTGATTTGTAATTCGTAAGAAATTCCGTAAATGTGATCAAATATTGAATAGAATCTGAAATAATAATAAAAAAGCCACATATTCATTCTTCAATAGGTATGCAGCTGAAAGAATATCAATGTTCTAAGCAGCTTCGGAATTTCATACGATATAACATAGATAAATGTGAATAAATATTCGATTTACATATATAAGTATTATATTCTACGAATGCTAAAAATAAAAATTATTATATACTTGGGTAAAATGTAAAGTAAAATATTATTTTTCTATGGATCAGCTCGAATACTACAAGACGAATTGATAAGAAATTGTTATTAATAAACACCACCCTCAAGGTTCTAGATCATACTAAAGCTATTATTTTCAAAATTTTCTTAAACATTAACTAAAATAAATTAGCACTAAATAAATTATAAAACTAAACTAAGAATCAAATTAAACTTTTAAATCAAATGACGCAGCAATTTGTTAGGACTGAGCTTCTATAAAGAGTGAAAAAATTATCTTTCAGAAATCGTTTGTTAAACTTCATGTTTTAATTCGAAAGTAATGCGACGAAAAACTGAACCTTGCGCAAGAAAAGATAAAAATACAGTACCATTTGCATAAAATTTCATTTAACGTCAGAATGTAAAAGCAGCCACACAGATATTAAAATGCCATTTTTAGCAGCTACAATGGCAATTTCCTTTCGAGAACGTGTTTTAATAAATTGTAAAGATTTTTTTATGTAAATTAGGGTAAGGCTTCCGTCGTAAGAGATTTATAATGCGAAATAATTTCTCTATTTTTTTTCCTTTTCTTTTATCGATAATTTTTTTTTTTTTTTTTGTGCTTAATACTTTACCCTTCATCTTTACTATTTTTAAAAATTAAAAGCTACTTTTTCAGCAGTTTTATTAGGAAAAAAATGGAAAATAGGACGTATTATTATTGGAATTACTGTAACTGAACAACATATTATAATAGAATTATTATAGTTAAATACTAAACAAACTACATTGTCAAGCTATTCTACTGCTATATTTTGAAAAGCGACTTCAAGAGCATATCAATTAAGTTGTCAATAGTCTTTGTGGGAATCCGATGTTGCAACAACTGTATTGAGTTGAAAATTTAGAGATAAAGTACATTTAAATCCAGACTATTTGGAGTTTGACACCGTGGTTGCAAATTTCATTGACCTTTAAACATTCTTCTGTAATACTGAAACCATCCACTGCCAAATGAGGCTTGCAACGAAAATATAGCAACTAATTTGAGACGGAGGGAGTATATTAGTACTAATGATGACTGTTTTGAAATTTTTAAAAACTTTCAACTTTCTTACCTATGACTAGAAGAGTAATATTAAACTCCACACTTCCAAAACCATTCACAGCTCGACATCTGTAAACGCCTGTGTCGTCGTAGATAGTTTCTTTGATTCTAAGGGATCCATTACTCAAAATTCGTAATCGATTATTCCCAAAAGTCATAATAGTTTCTTTATCTTTGTACCACTCAAAAATAACATCCCGAAGATTGCGTACTGGGCACTCCAGAACTGTGTTAGTACCAGGCCTTACAATCTGTTGTCGAGATGCATCTCTTACAACTAACTGAGGTGGACCTGAAAATACAAAATTTATTGAAATTAATCAATACGGATACCAATAAATGTAGAAAATTTCCACGAAAGCTTATAAAATTTAATTTTCTCTCTTGAATTTAAGTTTTATCAACATAAGCGCACAAAGCAAACCTAAAAAAGTAAAGTTTTATTTACTTCAACTACTACATAAATACAATAATGAGATCCTAGTAAGAAAGATTCATTACGCAAAAAAAATTTTTGCATAGTTGTAAATAGTTTTGTGAATATGACACCCCACTCTAAATCAATTACAAAGATTTGCATAGTGTCCCTTTAAGACTATATAATACATAAATTTGTGGTGAGTAGAGGAAGTCTGTGCGTTACTTTTCGTTGTAAATAGAAAAAGATCTGGATGCTGATAATATAATTATGAAACGATTATTTATTTCTACTTTATTTAAAAGAGTTAATTGCTATTTATACTTGTAAAACATTCTTTAAGTTCGATATATTCTGGCAGTTTTGATGACAATTCAAAACTTTTTTTTCCTTCTTTGAAGACCTGAAGTGGCGCTCATCCGGAGGACAGAACCCGGTACCTTCTGATTCGCAAGCAAGTAACATATCCCTCGACAAAACTAATCACTTCAGTCCGGAGGTTGTTACTGGCTTATTGGATGATACCGCAACAATATCAAATATAAGACTTGCGATTCAAAAAAATTCTAAGCGAATGAAGACGTGTGAAAATTTTATAAATGTTATATATCTACATTCTTTAAAAATCAGAAACCCTTTTCTGTTTAATATATTATCTAATCGGGAATATCACAAGTAAAACCAGAAACATAAACAAAAATTTATTTTAATAGGTTAATTATTTCGACTATCTAAACCAGTGATTCCCAAAGTGGTCTATGACGACCTGCAAGGGGTCCACGACTGCAAAAAAATAATTTGGGGTTCCATGAATTGTTCTTATTAAACCAGATCGTGATTTTAATTTTAAAAGAAAATTTAATCAATTGGAAATCAGATTTTACTTATATAACACATTTATTTATTTAATTTAATGAGGCTATTGACAGCAAAAATTTTATTAAAACAAGGACCATCATTTCATGCCAGAATTAAGTTAAAGGAGTATAATATAGGACTATTATTTCAACTATCAATATAGGACTATCAATTTTCCTAGTTTCTTGATTGATCACAGACAATTCTGCCAAGAAAATGACATTTAACCTACGTTCAATATTTAAATTCCCTTTATTCTCATATTTTGAAACTAGGTTTGAGAATGCATTTACTTGGTAATTACCACAGAAGTCAATGAATTCCTATTATCTCATTTAAAAAAAATGTCATATTACAAGAGGAACTGATCGGAATAGGAAGTAATGGATATCTTAAAGAAAGTTTAGAAACGGATGTCAGCAATTTTGTCTTTAAAGAGACATACCTGTTTGGTGTTTTTTTTCGAGTTAATGGAGTATTGGAGAAAGTTTTAATAGCTTTTTCTAGTCAGAAGTTTCACCGCAGTTGTCGGCTGGACACTACTAACCGAGGAAATTTAGGGTTAAACCTGACATGATTGATGACAAATGTTGAAAATTATTTATTGAAGCCCCAAATTTATCCCTATCATTATAAAAATTTGTTTCTTTTAATCAGTTATTTTATGTATCACTTAAATTTTAAATTAATTAACACGTGTTAATTAATTTAAAATTTAAGTTAATAATTAATTAATTAACAAATTTAATATTACGTAAGCAGGGGTCTACCCCAAACCGAAAAACATGGCAAAGGGTCTATGAGACAAAAAAGTTTGAGAACCTCTGATCTAAAAACCCTCATTCATTCAAACATATCCTCAGAGCTGCACAACCCAAGCATCACAAACAACATAACAAAGAATCATTATACCATTTAAGAACCATAGAATAACAGGATTGATGCATGTTAAATCTGTCGAAGCTCACAATATTCTTAGGCGTAGGAGATATGCGTACGATGGCACCTCATTTTCTTAAATGTATGAGTGAGGAGCAATAGTTGTAGTGGTGGTCCTAGTCACTTGACAATAGTTCAGAATTACTGAGATCGTCATGAATAATAGTCACGGGCGTAGCTACCGCCGTATCAATGATACGGGGCCCCCAAGCTACAGGGACCCCAACATGTGTAACTACAATCCCACTAACAGGACTCTCATATCTGAACAGGAGCCTCGAAGGAATTTTGATACGGGACCCACTCAGAGTCAGCTACGCCAGTGATAACTGTGTTATTTGAGAAAATTACGTTAACAATCAATCAATCAATCTACTAGCATGTGACAAAATACAAATTATACAGAAAAAAGCACAAATCGTCTATATCAGGGGCACAGGCTTAGTAGGGGCTCCTTATATGCATCTGAATGCTTTTTAATTCTAAAAAAGTACCCGAGAAAATAATTATTTTAATATAATTGAAAACTTCCGACTCAATATACTCCTTAAAAAATCTCCCTTTTTTTTTTTTTTTTGATAGTCTTATCTCAAAATTTTTCAATTATAATTCCATGAAATTCGAGTACTTACATTTCTTTTCACAATTCAAAGTTATTTATTTTTGAAATTTTGAAAATAAATCATTCATTTAAAATAAATTTATATTAATTTATATTAATCCAATACATGCAGCAACAAGCGGGCATTTAATGATGCGATTTGGACGCAATGCCACATTGTCCATTTGTGTACATTTAAAACATCTTGACATTAAATACGTTAGCGTGTAACACATACTGCAGGAGTTCGGCAACCGTAAAGTCTACAGCTAATGCATTGGCATAACATACATCCCCGCATCGTGTGTGTGGGGGGGGGGGGGGGATTCACACACAAGGAGGTCCAAAGCCTATGTTTTGCAATCCTTTGTAAGATTCGGCATGGAGCAGAAAACCTGACTTTGTAGGGGGAGGGGGGGTCTTATCCTCCGTTACGCCACTGAACCAGTGAATACCAGCGGTGCGGAATTCTGAACAAAGAACCAAATTGGATGAATGTTTATCTGAAGCACTTGATGCGTTTCGATGGTGAAGGAAACGCTTTCTTCCAAGTGCATTGTTGCAAGCGACAAAAACTAATGCCACCACTGGAAACCTGAGTCGAAAGCGTTTACCATGCAGTGGTGTCATCCCTCATTTCCTCTTTCCAAGAACGTCATCTACTGGAAAGGGGATGTTTACCCGTTTTTTTTTACTATCAGACCCGTTTCAAGCATCCAGGTGTTTCCATCTATAGGTGCGTTTACCAGTGATAACGATAAATAATTGAGCCCCTCCGCAAGGTCAGGTTTTGCCGGATCTTACAAAGGATTACAAAACCAAACATAATGTACCTTCACACATCACGTAAAAATATTTATAAATTAAACTTATAACTGAATACAAAATCAACCTGAGTCTGAGTAAACGAAATAAATAGCGTATAACATTAGGGAGTATTTATAGTATTTATTAAAATGTAACAACAAGTCGAAAGATAACCTGGTAACTTAAATAAAAACACGAAAGATACGAAAACTGTAAAATAATTTTCGATTTCAAATTCTTACGAAAGAAAAAAGGTATCGCGCTTACCTTATTCTACGTTTCTCAATCAGGGGACAAGCTTGATCTAAAATTCGATTATATTCTAGCATAAATACTGACACTCTAAAAAAAGGAGAGTTCTTTGTATGATGCAAAAATGATTTAATGAAAAAAGAAATTAAAAACTGATACATTCCGCGTCTTAAGACAATGACACAACTACTATTACTAATACACAGACTAAAAGAAAATTTGTTCCCTTAAATCTGTATCTATGGGCGCACCTACATAATAATGCGTAAAATTCACTTCTATTCAAGTTTGTTTCTTCATTTTCATCTTCCGACTCCTTTTCTTTAGATAGAGGATCCTTATTAGCTGAAGTGTCCGAAATTGTGCTTTTTCTTGTGAATTAATTTTCACTTCCATGATTTGTTCATCAGGTTCCCTGGCATTACTATTACTAGCACAAGATTATGTACTTGCAGATATTAAAAAGTTATCAAATTTTTCATTTTTGCTATTGATATTATACTCCTTTTCCTTTCGAGTTTTTCGTTTTTGAGAACCACTCAAAGTTTTTTTTATCTCCACTCAGTTTAGGGTCGCTTTTCTTCTTGTCTTATTAACAAAATACCATTTTTTGAATCAGAATATTAAGTTCGGATAAAAAAAACCAGTTCTAATATTGAAAGCAAGAAGTGAGATGGAAATGTTTTGATAGTATAAGGAACACAACCTATATTTAAGTGCATTGAATATAAAAATAGAGATGTCTGTTCTAATAGCAAATTTGTGAAACGTTTTTCATTATGCTTTATTGGATTGAATACGCATAAATCTTATCATTTAAAATGCTCTCTATGCTTTTCCAAGTATCGTAATATTATTTCACGTGAAAAAAGCATAACAGATGTACGTTACTTACGACTTCGCTGAATGAAAATGAAATACATGAGGGGGGGGGGGGACTTAAGCTGCCAATAAGTTACTCTGCAGCTTCGGTAAAAAGTAAATCATGTTTTTTTTTCTCTCTACAACTAATATAAAGTATACTACAATGATAACAGTAATGAATTTTTTATCTTCCCAGCATTATACCCGATTCTTCATCTGACTTTTAATTTATTTGTTAGTAATTTAGGCTCAAAAAGTATCTCTCGTCACGGGGATTACAGCACATCGAACCAAATGTTTTTTGATTTGGTTATGGGATCAAAGATACATAATGAGCTCATAAAAGTTTTTATTTTGAATGACGTCAGGTCGCCAATTGGAAAATCGCTTAAAAATTGGATTTTAAAGAATCTAAAGCGCGAATTTAGAGAAAATCTTCATAAATGGCGTCAGTCAGGCTTTGAGTCCCCTAGAAGCCTTGGGCCCCCTAGACGCCTAGCCTCCCTCCAAGCAGTGCGGGGTTGCCAGGGTGTATGTTACGGCACTGGCGTTTACGAATTGCAATTAAAACGGAATGTCTGCGAAAATTGCGAAATACGATTATTCTACTTCATGATAACGCATATCCTCATGTCGCAAATGTCGTAACGCAGAAGTTACACCCATTAAAGTGTGAGATTTTGACCCGTTTTACAATTTTGATTTCTCCTTAAGCGATTTTCACACTTCGGTCCCTTAAAAAAGTCTTTGAAATGTCGACGGATCTTATCGGAAGTAAAAATGTAGCAGACAGTTTTGAGTGTCAAGAAACTGAAAGATGAGTTTTAACAAAGGAATATATTCAACCTGGTGAAGCAATGGGAGGATTGCCTAAATTCTCAAGGCGATTTTGCATGACTGGCATACCAAATCTGGACTCAACAGCCTTCTAAAGGAAACTTTTTGATCCCCCCCCCTTACTAAAACTAGTTAATGTTGGGTGAAATTTAGCGAGTAGTGTGCCAGCTGAAGGATTATTCTCGTCACTTGATGGAGGTTTAAGATTACGAAATCCGTCACCCAAATCCATCTTGGTTTCGAAGTGCGACTTTGTGATAAAATTTAAATCAATTCAATTCAATTCAAAAATTAGTTACAGCAAAAGTCAGCAATATCATTTATTTTATTCTTTAAAAATTAAATAGTTTCCAAAGGAGTATTTCAATATTATTTTATAAATGTCACACACATCTTCATAAAAATTTTCTGGATATATGTTTAAAATTTTAAAAATATTCACAAAAATTTCGAGATTGATTGATTGGTTTCTTAATGTCACACTTCGAAGTTTAAAGTGTTATAGACAATGTATCTCGTACTTATGAGAGACGGGTCAAGTGACGAGGACGATTCCTGATCAGAATCAAGTGAAACATAATTAGGGTTTTCTCACACATTTAAATTTGTTACTCAAATTCATGTTTAGCTATAAGTTAAATTGATTCTCACGCAGAAAATTTATGAATAGAGAGATTTAGCCCCAAACACACAAACCGCATAATATACCAGCAACGTATTTTTTGTTGGTGCTGGAAGTTCTATTTTAGCTCATAAAAATCTAAAAATATTAACTCAAAAGCATTTTTTTTTTGTTCCTTTTGTTCAATATTGGAGCAAATCACAGCAGCTTTCACAGTGAAAGAAAAAAAGACGCTACCAAAGTCTCTTAATTCCTTAACCAGTTAACTGTGAATGACGAATATTACATCATGGAGAATTTCAAGGATTTTGTGCATTGACGAGTATACTCGTCCTGCGTAAAAAGTAGTGACCATTGGCTATTTAAATCGTAATTTTTGAGAAAAACAAAGCTTAATTCTTTAACCAGTTAACTGTGAATGACGAATATTACATCATGGAGAATTTCAAGAGTTTTGTGCATTGACGAGTATACTCGTCCTGCGTAAAAAGTAGTGACCATTGGCTATTTAAATCGTAATTTTTGAGAAAAACAAAGCTTAACTCTTTAACCAGTTAACTGTGAATGACGAATATTACATCATGGAGAAATTCAAGGACTTAGTGCATTGACGAGTATACTCGTCCTGTGTAAAAAGTAGTGACGATTGGCTATTTAAATCGTAATTTTTGAAAGAAAAAAAACATATTATCAAATTTCAAGATGTTTAGAATATTTTGTGGCCAGGCCGGATTAAATCAAATAAATAAAAAGTATGAAACTTTAAGATCAATTCATGCGTTTCCGTATGCGCTGGGGGAAACAGCGCATAAGTTCGTTATTTATGTGCGAAGATAATGTATTTAGATGTCAGCCTAAAAGGGGCAAAGGCAAAAGTCGGAAGGGATTGTTACCAATTTTTAAAAGTCCTACCTTGAAATGTATTTAATTTTTCTTGCGTTTTTAGAGTAGTATATAAGTAATATATGTTTATGTTAAAAAACCCCAAATAAATAAGTATTTTTTTATTGGGAACACATTTAGAAATCAACGAGCACCACAAATTATCACACGCGGACTTACAAAAGTAAGCATGAAGCACTCATTACGAAGGAATTTAAAAAATCATGAAAGATTGAAATACAAACATTCATGTCTTCTCCGATATTCGAAACACAGGCCCTACAGGACCGCAGTCAGCATCATTAACCACTATACCGGATGGGCGTCCAATAAATATTAGTAATAAAATTGCCAATTTTATCAAATAAACCCATCTTTTTGGTCCAATATTTTAATAGCCTAACTTACTCTGTTATGATATACGAGTACACTTATCATCGTTTGACTTCCGTAACACATTTTATTACATACTCTCAAACTGGAGTGGCACAGTTAACTGGTTAAAAGGCAAAGAGCCTTATAAATAATTCTAAATTATTTTTTTTCTTATGCGGTGGGGGGAAAAATCCTTTAGTTTGCATTAATATTAAAAAAAATGTGTCCTTTTCAAAAAGCATTTACTTAAACCTCCGAGAACCAAAGCTTTATCTAAAACAAAAATTCATATTATCTAAATCCACAACTCTTTAACGCCACGGCCGGCACCTTACTCTCCAAATGTCTGCCCTATGTCGCTATGAAGACTTTGAGCTTCGGCAAATTCAACTTGCATCAGACCGACCTTCTTTACGGAGAATTCGGTCAGGAGACGAAGACCACATATGAGTCAGCACTTCTCTCACTTAACTTGTAACATTCTGGACCTGCTCTCAGACCGGCTGGAGGTGTGGGAGGAAATGAAGGACGACTCGACGTAATACTTTTTATCTATTTATTCAGCACATATTACCACAGCAGAGAGAATTTTGCTACGAGAGGCGCGAATTCTGAGAATTCTATTAAATTGATCCGCCTTTTATGGATCAATAAACTACTCTAATATTTTATTTACAATGTAGCTAGGTGACCAATCGTCACTTCAATATATTTAACTATTTAAAGCACGAAACGCGTTATCAATTTAACTAATACCTGATTGGTAGATATCTTTCCTTATCGTCGGCTTCTCAATATTTTAATCTCCAGGCAACTCCGTCTAATCATCTATTCTCCTTTATCTAACTCACTAGCTAGAAAACCTAACTATATATAACTGATCTAATCTGCATATCACGGTTTTTTCTTCCCAAAGGGTTGTTGTGTGATTGATAGGTCAAAGATTTCACAAGAGGGTTAGTGGAAGGACACGTATAGATCCGTCACAAACTGATCATGAACTTCCATCCCACGCCATTATGAGGATTTTCAATCTCAATGGATTTAACGCGCCTCAACTTTTTGCTTAGCCAGTACTCAATGGGAGGAACCAGGACTTGAGCCCAAAACTCGAACAAAAACGAAGATAAGATCGTAATTGTGATCACTCGGCTGCCACAGCCATAAAAAATCTGGACAAAAGGTTAACATTTCATATTAATAAATGACAATTTATGAATATTAAGAATTAAAAATATGCTGAATATATAGCTCGCAGTAAAGTTTTATACCTAAACTAAAAATAATATATTTATAATGTTTTTTCATTATCAACATCAATTTATTGTTAAAAACATTCTAGGTATCCTAGGATACGACCTAAAGGTCTAAGGTTTCTCTTCAAGGAACATTGCATAAATGAGTCCAACTAATTAATTGGAAGGAAAAGCGTATTTTAAATGTGCGCCACATTGAAAAATTTCCATTGAAATAATGCAATTCAATTGAAAATGCTGCGTCTTTAAAGTTCGAGTTAAAAGGTATTCGAAATAAAGTTCGCCATTTCTATTAAAATTAATATAAAAGTGTTAAAAATTGAGTAATACTACAGAAAATAACTCGAACTCAGTGGCACAACAGCCCATGAGGGCCAAGGCTTACTGTGCCCATCTCAGTATACGTGGCCAATGGGCGTTGAAGTGCATGAGCAGATGTCCCGATCAAATGGTCAGTCTGAAGTAAAACCCCCAGTGCTTAGTCCCCAAGAAAGCTTGGTACTCATTTATCGACCCACTGAAGGGATGAAAGGCTGAGTCGACCTTGCCCCGCCCGAGGATAGAGCCCCGGATCTGTGGTGCGGAAGAGCGATACGCTAACACTCGGCGATTGCAGTAAATACCATTGAAAAAAATTCTTATTCAAAATGAAGATTAAAATTAAATGAAAAATATATGTTTCTTACAATTTAGATACAAGTCTTAAAAGTGTGTTTGGTTCTTAAATAATTCTCGGAGTACAGAGAAACAGTGTCACACAACTTTTCCTACATATGAAAATAGTTATTTTTAGGTAGATTATAATGTCATGTTAGACTCGCGCGCGTTTACTTAGAATTAGAAAAGAGAAATCTTTACTTAACACAAAAAATTTCTAATATTTTTAAATATCAGACGCTCACTTTATGGTAAGTAATTTTACGGTTTATTATATTAAAATTGATACTCGTTTTAGATCATATATATAAATATGCATGCAAAACAACATATTTTAAGGAAAATAGATCCTTTGACGAGAAGATTTTCATTGAAAATAATGATTTAAAGATTTTATTTTCTCATGAAACAAAACAAAGGAAATATATTTCTTTATATAAAAATCTTGGATTAATAATAGATATTTAACTTGTAATGGGTCCAATCGGTGCCTTTTATTAATTCTCTTGGGAAAAATATTTCTTAACTGTTATATGTTTATAAAATCGCTTCCCGTGGAAGAACAGTGATTCATGCTATATATAATGCGAGTCCTTATTTAAAGTCTAGCGAAGTGAGAATGAGGTGAACGGTAGTTAGGCTACTACGGAATTTAGATTATTAGAGTTAATAATCGAAATGCTCGGAATTTCCATGAGAGGATGCTTCATCTTACTGAACAAGATATCTCTTCAAATCAGGACGAGTACTATTACGTCAGATCTTACCGAAAGATTAACCGTATTTATTCGCCTTTGATTCTAAGTCGTATCCATAATCCTCAACGCATTTTTGTGAAAAAATTAAAAATAGTGTAAAATTATTTATTAACACAAGAAATTTAAAAAAAAATTTAATTTAAATGTGAACTAATAAATTAATAATTCATTGATTTTACCATTATTAAAAAATTTTAAATACATACTGCAATTTCTCTCACCGTCAGTATTATGCTTAATTCCGTCACCCAACGAATTTTTCTGCCTTCGATTCTAAGCCGCACCTAAGTTTGAATAGCTTTAATGTTGGGAAAAAAGCACGGCTTTGAATTGAGTAAATTTCGGTATATATTTAGGTTAATAATGAAGTTGAACACTCCCTTAGTTTAAGGTATCCGACTGTACAAAATTGTGAATTTTGCCAAAAACTGACAACTTTTTTATGATTTTATTTTATAAGCCATCTTATTAGCTTTATAAAAATACCAATTTTATTATTTCCCGTTCACTAGAACAACAACTACAAGTGTTCCAGTAAAAGAAGATGCCATTACTTTAAGCAAGATATATGTCATACTTTAAAATGTGTTTTGTCCAAAATGATCAAACGGAGACAGCGATTGCTTAAAAAGTTTTGAAAATAATTAACTGGATTTTTTTATGTATGTTCTGTATAATAGTAGAAGTGTTTTAACCTTTAGATTTATCAATCATTGTTTATTACAAAATTTACGGTCCCTTATGTTAATATAATCACTGTTTCCTTAAGCAGTTTTATAAAATAACAAAAATGTGATCTAGTTTTTGTAAGAATTAAAATATCTCTTATCCTGAGGTCATTTCAAAAATGAATAACATAGCAACACATCAGAAATGAAAAATTGAAAATTTGTTCATAAACTTTTGGTACAGAATGGGCCCTGTTTATGTACTTTTTTGTAAATTTTTACCAAATTTTCCCCATTTTAATAATAATAATTTCTTTTTCTCTTCGTAAGTTTAGCATATTTTTCTTAAAATGTACTAAACCAGAGGTTCCCAAACTTTTTCGTCTCATAGAGCCCTTGCTGTGTTTTATGGTTTGGGGTAGACCCATGCTTACCTAATATTGAATTTTGGCAAATTTATCTACTTAAATGTCTTTTTGACAGCTGACATAGAGCTACTTACTTTAAAAGATTTTAATTTCTAACTGTAAAAATAGGTAAATAACAGGTGTGCCTTTTTAAAGCCAAAATTGATGACATCCGATTCTAAACTTTAAGATATCTTTTTTTGCTTATTCTGATCAGTTCTTTTTTTTACCCAATGTAACTAAATGAATTCATTGCCTACTGTGATAATCACCATAGTCAAAGAATTCTCAAACTTAGTTTCAAAATCTGTATAAAAAGACTGTTAAACGTTGGATGTAAGTTAAAAAGGCATTTTCTTGGCAATTGAGAAATTGGACAAAAGTGTCTGTGGCCAATTGAGAAACTGGGAAAAATCGCGACATCCAATATTAAAACCCTTTACCTTAAAGCTAGCAAAAAAAAATGCTGAAATTATGGTCCTTGTTTTAGTAAAATTTATGCTGTCACCTTGCAACTGCAAATTTACCTCATTAAATTTAGTAAATAAATCTGTTAAATAGATAAAATTTGGTTTCCATTTTATTAAATTATCTTTTAAAATTAAAGCTCCGATCTGATTTAACGAGAGTGACTATCATAGACCCTATTTACATCTTATGGACCCCAAATTAACTTTTCGCCGACGTGGACCCTTGCAGGTCGTCATAGACCCTGTGGGTCGATAAAGACCACTTTGGGAATCACTGTCTAAACAAATCTTAAAACCACAAAAAAATCTCCATACTTCCATTTCTTTCAAAAAATTGCAAGTAGTCGGATACCTTAAACAACCATCTGACAGAAAATTGAAATTAAAATAAAGAGGTTGATATTATTAAAATTTCTGTTTATTCGGTGTCTCCGACTTCGACCGTAGAGTCGCAACAAACTACTAAACAAAAAATTCACATTGAAAAAACATAGAAAAAAATAACAATAAAAAACGAAAACTAGCAATTACGAAAAGTACCATAACAAAATAAACTACCAAAATACTCATCAATAAGCGGACAAATAAAAAAGGGCGAAATGACGGAGAAGAAATATCCTTTGTCACTT
Organism: Trichonephila clavata; assembly: GCA_019973975.1. Classification (NCBI taxonomy): domain Eukaryota; kingdom Metazoa; phylum Arthropoda; class Arachnida; order Araneae; family Nephilidae; genus Trichonephila; species Trichonephila clavata. The sequence continues at coordinate 376,577 of BMAO01022880.1, forward strand.
AATAGATATTTACCAAAATCATAAAGAGTCATTTCCTTTTGTTGACTAATATGAAAGTCATTTAAATGAAATAGAGAAATGCTGATTAATCATTTTCCTCTATTGATCTCAGCTCACTTTTGTTATTTTTCGTAACAACTGAGTCAATACACAAACTTAGTGAATTCGAAGTAATATAAACATGATAATAGATTGGAATTTACTAACAAATCTTTTTATAATTCCATTGTGAAGTGAAAGATGTTGATTCACATTATACGAATCGTGATAATTGTAGCAGATAAACCTAAATATTTGATACATTATCAAGTTTCATCTCTATTTTACTACAAATACCACTTTAAAAACATTAATTTTTATAATTTCCAGCATATTTGACTTCGTCGGTAAACAATTCGTTTTAAAACAATGATCCTCAATTAAGTAAATTTAAGGATATATTTAATACTTTTGAAATATTCGAAATGAAAGGACTACTAATTAAAGAAATAAATAATAGTTTCATTAAACTAAATGTATGTATTAGTACCTAATTAATGTATATAGAAAAATTATACAGATTTATTTTTTATGAAATATAAAATACAATTATATAAAAATGAAACTATAACCTAATTTTTAATTAATATTGTCTTTTTTAAAAAAATCCATGCATTTTCGTCTTAGTTTCGTCAAGTGAGTATACCTATTGCTAAATATTATTAAAGAAAAATATATTATTCTAAGACAAAAATGTTAATAAATAATAAATGTAATTAAAATAAATATATGGACATATAATTGAATTTTTAAGTTCCTAGAGACTTAACAAGTTTCAAGAAAGCTTTCTTTTTCTCGAAACTCTTTAAAGATCAATCTGCACTCAGGCTGTACAACAGAAATTTAATACTAGCAAAAATTTTTAAGAAAATTGAGTAATTAATGCAAAATGTTACATTTCAGAAATAAATTATGACAATAAAAGATCTAATTTAATTTTCTAGATCTCATTTGTTCCTTTTTAGAGAAAAATCATGCTTAAATTCTCAGAAATCACTAAACTGTATTTAATATCTTAAAAGATTTACTAACTTTATAGTTAAAAAAGAACAAACAATCATTCGCAAGAACGAATTCTAAGTTGAAATGACACAGTTTTTTAAGATGGACGTGATCATAATCTTCATGGTACCACAACTTTGAGATGATTAATCTATTAAGACAGTTCCTAGCGAAGATCTATTTTTCTTATTTTATCATTCTATAAATCAATTAATACCCATTCAATTTACTTAGATGAAAATTTTTTATTTTCGACCTAAATCTCCTTCGTAGTTTTCTCTGTGTGTGGTCTACATTAAAGACGCAATTAAATCACTAAAATACTTATCCAATTCGAAGTCATGATCCAATTTCTATATCACTAAATTGTTGGCTACAGAGCTGCTCTAAAGAATAAGTAATAACAGACTCGGAGATTTAAGATCCCATTGCTACTTTGACAGCAATTAGCCATCCCTAATCGATTGTTATGGGCTCTTAGAAACCAGTAATTTTTTGTTTCTAGCTTTGGCTTTGAGGAAATCGTAACTACATAAGTATCATCCAAAGGATCAAGTTGAACGTGCAAGGAAATTGTAACAATCCATAAAATAGTGGATGGGTACTTATGGACTGTATTTTTTGAAAAAAAATGTATTTATGGCAAAATACACTTTAATTTTGGATACCCTGTCTACTAAAGAATTAGAAAGCTTGGGATAATATTTTACGATTGAGTAAAATGTAGCTTATAAATTTGAATAAAATCTGATGATAAAAGAATATTTAGAGTTTAAAATTTCCTTTACTAACAAAAAGACAATTCAGTATTAATGAATATTCTCAGGTCACTATTTATATTGATTTGTGGGTATTTTTTCTTTCCGATTTTTTCTTTTACGAATGAAAATCTAGTGCTATTAAAATAAGCATAATATGCACAAAATAATGGAGGATTCTTTCCCACATCAAAATGAATTATAAATTATAGAAATTTATTCTCGCCTTCCTACGGCATTGTTTAATTAACTTATTTAAAGACGATCCAAAGTTCTTTTTTCTTCTGGTTAAAAAGAAACATTTTTAAATTCTAGGTATTTGACTTGAGGCGACAATTTTAGGACAATATTATCGCCTCAAGTCAATAATTGTAAATAATATATCGTCCCTGAAAAAAAAGAAAGAAAAATTAACTAAATTTCTTCCTTATATTTTCCAACTTAAAAAATTAAACTAACAATTTTAAGAAATGTGTGAATAAAGATTTTTCAATCAAATCACCCATAAATGTATCATATGAATCCATAAATCATTTTGCGTTTGGTGCATTGTACTTTAAAACGTATCACATTTCTAGAATCAGAAATTAGAATCACTAATTGCATTAAATTATTTCATTTTAATCAGTTATCGTGTTAATAATTATTTCAATTAATAAAAATAAAAATCAGACATAAATTTGATTGAGCTAAAATAAGAAAAATTTGCCAATTAAATCCATTTAACTTATTTTATCATTATTAGAAAATAATTACCTAGTAAATTATGATGAATTTAATCTAAAATTATTTACAAAACTAATCAGTTAGTGAACTCAAAATAAATTATAGCCAAATTAAAAAAATAATGAAATTAATTAACTAAATTAATGAAATCAACACCAATTTATACAACTTTTTTTCTCTAAAACTTCACTAGATAAAATTATATTAATTTATAATAATTAACAAATTGAAAATTATTAATTAACAATTTAAAAATATGTTGATTAATAAAAATTAACAAATTAAAAATACATCAATTAGTAAAAAGTGAGATTAAAATTATATTTATAAATAAAAGTTAATAACAAAATCAGAGTAAATAATTAAAATAAATTAAAATTGCATTAATTAATAAAAATTAACAAAATAAAATTATATCAATTTATGAAGATCAACAAATATAATCTATTTAATTATAACTAAAAATGTTAATTTACATTAAAAAAAGTTAATCTACTTTTCTATAACGAAAGCAGTTGAAAAATTAAAAGTTAATGAACTGAATTATATTTAAAATGATTTGTTGACATTATAAATTTATAAAAATCTGCTAAATTAAAACTAACTTTAAAAAACTATTCATTCAAAATTGTTCAAAACACATTAAAACCTACAATAATTAATGCACTTAAATAAATTTTGAACAATAAAATTTTTAAAAAGGAACTAATGAAAAACGGTTATATTCAACTAAAAAACTAATTATCTAAATAAAATTTACGCAATTAAGACTATAATAACAAATTTCAATGTCAAAAATTTAAGGTAAAAACTAATTATTTTTAATTAATTTGAAGGGTTAAAACAAAATGAAAATGAATTAATTAACACTGAATAACCCTCGGAGTTTAACAATCACAGGAAATACTATCACATTCAACTACAAAATGTAAAAATAGTTAACATTGAACTATAAATTCGCTGACAAAACATAAATAAATATATATATAACTCAAAAATATATTTATAAAACTCAAAAACTTCATTTTACAAAACCAGAGAACCAAGTTATTCATCTTCATAAAAAATGACTGGTGAAAGTTTAAGTCCCAGTCTTTAATGGCAAATTATTCGCGACTGCCTGACTAAAAACAACTAACAGTGGTCACTAAAACGAACAAGAATTCTTCAAAAAAGTAAGATTTATACAAAACAATAAAAACTGGTTTGTTTAAGAAAATACCTGATACGAGAATTGAATAAGCTGTTTTACTCCTTTTTTCATGTTTTGAGATTTTTCAACATTGCGTGTGGTCTTCTCGGGCAATTACAACCGTAATCAACCGCAAAGTGCAATTTGTCTTCGTCAGTGCAGTTATTAAAGTCAAGCAGGTAAACGTGGTTAGAATACATCTGCATGAACTCATGGATTGTATTATATTTATATATATATTCCCTAATACACTATTAAGAAACATTTAGACTGCCTTAATCAGCTTTATGGATATATTCGAGTCTATATCAAATCATAAATAGTTTCTTTATGTTTTCTGTAAGTAAATATAAGATGATCATCATGTCTTCACGGCCATTTGTCGTCTTTTAACGATCAGACTATGACAAATTTGTCATAAGAATTATTGTTTAATGATGTCACTAATTTGACCCATTTAATGATGAACTGGTTTGAAACAATCCTCGTTTAGTTTGATTTAATAATCAATTGGTCATTCAGATTGACATTGGACAAAGTAAGTCATTCTTTTCAAAAGTAAACTTAATATTTTCATGGGATAACGACGAAATGAGGTAATTTAATTAATACTTATATTGGTAGATGAATAAATACCATATGTGTTTAAAAGATCATTTATTTACATAAAAGACTGCATATTTTTTAAAACGTCAAAAACATTATTTGCTCAAAACAAAAAAGAAATTAATAATGATTGAATTTTATAATCATTTATATTATTTAACACCATAGAATACAAATTTTAAGCTCTTATCAAATTTAACTTTTCTGTGAACATTGAAACATTTAAATACAAATTTAACTTGTGAATAATTTTAATCACAAAATCCACCTATTTAAATAAATTAATATTTATTGCTTCTTACGTTATAATGTTAGCACTAGATATCTTACATGCATTAACGTGTAGAAAGATTTGGTTTACTGAATTAAATATCAATCAACTGTCTTTTCGGAGTACCTAACTCAATATCTAAAACAAAAATTAATTAATTTTTTCATTATGAGAAAAATTCTGTAACGTGCCATTTCTGTATCAGCCAATGAACTGAATTCTTAGAATTATATGTATTAAATGTGAAAATAAACATATTTGCTTGCACTTTGATAATCAAAAATATAGCCCGAATGTTATTTCGTAGACAGAATGTTACATAGAAATACAATTTTATATCAAATTCTAGCGCATATGTACTGCAAACAATATTACATCTAGAATCAAAATGAGATATTTATAAGAACTGAATCAATTCTATTTTAAATCTCCAACAATAAATAAAAGCAAATAATCTGTGAAATAATATAGCAAACATATACAGTTTTATTAAAGAATACAATAATAAAATACAACATACACATACACACACACATTTATATGTCTGCAATGTTGTATTAAATCGATAAGATGACATTCTCATTTTGAGAATTGTAGTCGTGGTAATTAAAAATTGGAATGTTTTTCATATCATCTTTTATTTTAAAGTATCCGACTACTTACGCGAGAACCATTTTTAAAAAATGGAGATATGGGGATTTTTTGAGGTTTTACATTTATTTAGTACACATTTTAAGAAAAATATTTTAAAATTAAGAAGAGAGGAAGAAATTATTATTACTAAAACGAGAAAAATTTGGTAAAAATTTACAAAAAATTACATAAACGGGGCCCGTTTTGTACAAAAAGTTTAAGAACAAATTTTTAAAATTCAATTTTTTGCTATTCATTTTTGAAATGACCTTCAAGAAAAGAGATATTTTAATTTTTACAAAAACTAGAGCATTTTATCTTAGTGAATACATGAAATTGCTTTAAAAACAGTGTTTATATTCACGTAAGGGACTGTAAACTTTTTAATAAAACAGTGATTGATAAATCTGAAAGTTAAAACACTTCTACTATATAACAGAACATACACAAAAATTTCAGTTAATTGTTTTCAAAACTTTCTAAGCAATCGCGCTGTTCCCGCTTGAGCATTTTGAAAAAAAAACACATTTCGAGTAAAACGCCTTTTAAAGTATGACATCTTGCTTAAAGTAGTGACATCTGCTTTTACTAAAACACTTGTAGTTTTTGTTCAAGTGAAAGGTAAATAATAAACTTGGTATTTTTATAAAGCTGATAAGATGGCCTATAAAATAAAACCATAAAATATGTGTCAATTGTTGGCAAATTTAACAATTTTAGAGTAGTTAGATACCTTAAACAGAAAAAAAAAACAATTGTAAGAAATTCCTTATTGCAAAAGTATTTCCTGTTCCGGTTTATCAAACAGAAGTTTTTTTATTTCCTTTTTTCACCATTTCCAGATTAAATAAAATCTCTGTCGAAAAAATATGGTAAGAAATTATGAAATACATAAAGGGTTGAAAGAGTATATAAAATTGAAAGAAAAACTAAAAAAATTACTCGAAAGAAAAGAGCACTACGATCCTTTTGGAACTGTATTTATCCTGGGAAGGAAAACAGAAAAACGTATCCTGGGAAGGAAAACAGGAAAACGAATGTACATAAAAGTGTGAGCTTTGGAAAATAATCTCGGGAGAGATTTTGTGTCTAATATAACGTGGACATATTTACCTTGGGTAAATTATACGACCGACATAGTTAAAAGATCTTACATTCTATTGGGTATGTCTGTTTAATACTTCACTTTAACATTTTTCTTTCTTATTTTATTGGAACATTGATATTCAAAACATGCTACTTTGGGAGATATACTTTCATTTTGAGAGTAAGATTCTTTTTTATTTTTATCATTTGAATTGCCTGGAGATGATTGATGGTGAAAAAAATCACTAGTTTAGCTATAAACTCCGATCAAAACTAGGATTTATTACGTTGTAATAACTGGGAATTAATATGGGAGGATTTACTGAAATTTTACATTTGAATTGACAGTTATCTAAGATTTTCGATCAAACTTCATTCTCAAACTTTTTTCACATAGTATCCTGTGTTTGTGTCACCCACTGTAATAATTTCTTTCCTTAATTGTAAGCTCTTCTCATAAATTCGAAGAAAATAGCTTTTTTGATAGGGGGGGGGGGGGGAGGTAAGTAATTTATTGTCAAATGTCAACTTCAGATGAGAAATTTGTGTATATTATCAAGCTTCAAGGAACAAAGAAAGGAAATTACCTCCTTTCTAGATTTAAATAAACAAGGAAAAACAGGGGAAAACCTCAATATAAAATATATTATCATATGTTCAAGAGAAGAGAGTTATTAGTTAATTTTAGAAATTGCATCAGTATTTCAGAGAAAATATCAACTGCTCAGTAAGGCCGATATAAGCAATTAAGATATTCTTTTACTAGGAATTGCCAGTTAATTTGTCAAAAATTCAAGCTCTAATCCTTTTAATGAGAAATCACTAATAAATCTGGCAAAATAAAAGGTTTTAATCCTTTCATGTAACGCGAAATACGTGTTTCGAAATAAGATATTCTGAATTATGTGATTTAGAGATAAAATATCTAAAATTAGAATTTTAAGTAAGTTATTACATAAATTAATTCTAATCAGCAACAAAAAGAGTAACGTTCTAAGCAATTTATTTATCTAAATTTTTAACACGACGCATTAAGACGTTTAATTATGATTATCATCATCAATCTGCTGGAAATGTCTCAGAAGATTATATAAAATCTATCGATGATAAACACAATAAGTTCGAAAAAGAATTAAAAAATGTTCACGCGCAAAAATAAATACCTAACTTAAGCGACGAACCTGTTTTCCACAGAAAAATGATCGATAATTACTGCATGTGATATAATTACAAACTAGTGCGAAAGTTCATGTTAATCAGATTCTTTCAGAATCTGTTTATGGATTTCATCCTGGAAACGAAATATGGCTGGTGTTTAATTAATTAACACATAAGAACGGTATCTTTTTCCAATGAACTAACCACCATCGCAGTATATATATTTAATGACATTTTCTCCGAAACCAAATTAAATACTTGTCACATATTCATTTGGCGTGTAGTTTCAGCTTCATTTTCTTAAGTCTTATATATTACTCAGAAATATAATTTATGAATCTAGAATCGTAGAGGACTTGGAAAATAAATGCATTCCACGCGCATAGCAACAAAGTGATGGTGTATTCCCCACTATTCATATCCCGAATTGGTATGATGTATATCCTGTCGGGGGGGGGGGGGGGGGAGTCTTGGTAAATGACTTCATTTTCCGGAAACGCTACGAAGTCTGAAGACGCGATTTTAGTGGAATATGGAAAGCCGAAAAAGGGATAAATAATTTCCTTCAACGACGTCGCTTAGCAGAAGTAATAGTTTATTCATTATTTATGTTCTGTCCTATGCGTTTAGTTGAGTTTCGTGAAAAGTATGGGGACGAGGTACTTTTCACACGAGAGAGATGTATCTATTTTATTGAAACATCATTCGTGTGAAATATATTTAATGAAATAAAGATCAATATCATGTGAAAAATTAATATAAATATAATTTATAAAACAGATATATTTTATTTTGCCTGCCTTTTTATACATATTTTTTTTTTTTAAAAAAACCTTAAGAGTACAATGGATTTTCAATATCAATTTTTTAATTTCCAAAGAATTTTTTTCAAATTTGCAAGAAATATGTAACGGGTAAATAGATATCGATGCACAAAATTTAGTGAAAATATTTTTAATGGTTTCTGAGGTGTTCAAATTTTTAATTCAAAATTTTGCTCCATGCGCAACCAGATTTAGTTTACACTGTTAATATTCACTCATAATGCTCCTTTATACATAAAAATAAGTAATATAAAAAATTAAGTCAATTTCGACTTAGGTCAACAAAGAAAAAGTCATGCAAACTCTGGAACTTTATATACAACAAATCTAAAAGTAAAATAATTTAAATAAAACACACACACAAAGAGGCGTGATCAAATAGGTTTTCAAACTGAAAAGGACATAAATTCCATAAAAATGATTAGAATTGAAAAATTCTATTTTTGCATTCCGTAGCAGGGATTGCAAGCATTGTGAATATGCTAAAAGTTAAAAATCTGAAATTTAATCGATTTTTTACCAATTTGAAAGTCCGCTGTACCCTTAACAATCTAATTTTATTTCATATATAAAGATAAAACACAAATTCAGTTGAATATAAAATACAAATAATATTATCATCCGGAACAAATTTAAAATAACTCTACAGCCTTTTTTTATAATCAATATGAGAAATTCTGCAGAGAACTTTCATTACGAAAACAATACGACGGAACTCAATAATATCTAATTGAAATTGATCATTCAGTTACTACATCACCAAACTTAAAAGAAAAGTATTAAAGAATCAAAAAATATTTTCCTTCGTGTAAAAACAGCTACATTTTCATTGTTTTAAAAATAATAATCGGAACATTTTAAAAACTAATATTATTGATGGTAGTTAAAAGCAATACTTTTTATTAATTATTCCAATCTTTTAATGCTTTAAATTTCTTCAGAATTAAGATTTAAAAATGATAAGAGACAGTAATTTCATTCACAAAATGGACGAGAGAAATCGTTCTCCTTGAAATATAGACATTTAAGAATGATTTATTACATGATTAAAACGCCGCACATGATGAAGAAAAAGCAACTAAAACTAGATCCAAAATGGTTACAAGCAAGATATACTGACACTTTCTAAATAAATACGCAGTTACAAATTAAGGAATACTTAATGAAAAGAAATATCTTTATTCCAGTGGCAAATTAAATTGACATGATCAGAGATACATGATCATTTTACAAAGCACAAAACAAAGAATATCAAAAAGCTATAATTCAAAATTAAATTGCTATAGTGGTCAGCGCCCTCTAGCGTTCAGGCAAAATCAACCAGATTACCATAGATCAGCGTCTCTTCAACTTTCGAACACTGCTCTTATGTATCAGCCTTTCATCGCGGACCCCCAATGACATCCCTCCCTGACTCCTAACACATGGCTGAGTGATTTAAAGGTTCCTCAATTATCTCAAGAACCCCCTGCCACTTTTACACACTTTTTTAGCACTTATATGTGTCTCTGCGATTTTTTGAAAATATTACGTTAAAGTAATGGCTATATAGTAACAAACAATAAAAAAAATGAATCAATATCCATACTCAAAATACATTTTCTAGTTTAGTTTTATCATAAAAGGCAATTTTTAGTGATCTAAGTCTAGCACATCTTTCAATTTTTCCACGAGGCCTTTTAGAGTTATTAACATTAACTAAGAAACCTTCGCGAACCCCTTAGAAAGGTGCTGAGGACCCATGGAGTCTGCGAGCCCCAATTTAATGACAGCTGCTTTGATGGATCTTTTCCAGTGGCGTAACGTACACCCCTGCAACCCGCGAATTTCGGGGGGGGGTAGAACTCTAGGGGGGCCTAAAATCTGATTGACGCCTAGCGCGCACCTTTTGTTAGATTTCGCTTGGAGCACAAAACCTGACTTTGCAGGGGGGCCCTAATATTCTCCGTTACGCCACTGATATTTTCCAAACATGAAATACATTACGAACTTTTTTGTCGATAATGGTCAATTGACCATGTTTAATTGACAAGTACGACACTTAAGCTATCCCCCATTACTCTATCTCTATAAAATTCATTCCATGCTAAAATGAGAACCGCAAACCTAAACAGATTTTACGTACATCACATACCCGCACCCCTTCGTAACGATTTCGTTTTAATGTAACAACGCCAAAACTACAACACCAAAGTTCTTAAAAATTCAACAAATTGAACCTCTTTTCTAACCTATAGCCTTTAAGTGAACTTTTAATTTTTAATCTGAAACTCTCAAATATATTCCAGTTTAATATTTAAGTTTATTCAAATTACTTTGGCGAAAATACTTTTGGAGCAAATATACACCCAAGATTGCATTTAACAATAATAGTTAAGTATTTAAAAGCTAGTTAAGAACTTTAAAAGTAGAGACAAATAAACCTTACTCGTTTAAGCAATAAATAATGAAAGTTAAAATTAATTCAAAATTTATAATGAAGTCTTGGAAATAAGAAATAATAATTAACAGCTTAATAGTAAAAGAGAGTACTTATGATGATTTGTTCAAGAATATAAATAAATTCAAGTAAATTTCCGAACATACGTTTACCATATTTATATAATTCACAATACTTAATTATAACCACATAAATATATTAAAATTAAATGCATTCTATTACGTATTCATCGCAAGAAACGAAATGTTTATGTCATAAAGCGCAAGAAAACAAAACAGGTAATTATGTTTCAAAAGAAAGCTCTTGTACTAAAATATAATATATCATATATACAGTAGAAGTCCGATAATCCGGCACGTTCGGGACCGGCTCGGTGCCGGATTACCGAAAATGCCGGTCTATCGGGCGGTAATTATAAGAACAATTTGGTTAATAATTAAACTACAAACTCAGTTGTTACCGATTGAGAAGCAAACTTCATTAGTTCATCTTTTTGTTTTTTAATGTCATAAATAGTTGATGAGCCAATATTAAACTCATTCATTAAAACATTTCTATTCTCGCCTTTTTCTAGCCGTTTGATGATTTCTAGTTTCTGATTGAGAGTCAGTGTTACGTGTTTTCGTTTCTCTCCTTTTGAACTCGAAGGCTTAGGTTTTGAAAACATGGTCACTGTACAGTTAGAACGAAAATCACTTTTTTTATAAATAGTTTCAAAAGTTACGTTTACTGCGATGTGAAAGGACACAAAACAACAACGCACAAAAAATGGCGAAGACGCTTCGTGATTGATTAACGGAACTGCACTGCACCTGAATTTGTTGTGACAGCTGAGACTAGCCGGCCGCTAATTGTTTCCGAACAATACCGAGCACTTCCGGATGATCCCGAACTACCCCGAAAACTTCCGAATAGCTCTCGAGCGTTTTTATTTGCTTTAAAGACACACTTTTGGAGAAAACCAAAATTTTTACAATTTTCCGGAGCGATGCCGGACTATCGGGCATTCCGGACTGTTGGATGCCGGACTAATGGACTTCTACTGTAGTTAAAAACTACTGATTTTCTCATGATATGTGACTACTCAGAGATAAAAAGCAATATTTATTTTTAAAGAATTTCTTCATACAATGATTTTAAGAGAAAAAAAACTTAAGTAAGATTAATTTAATATACATCTGAAAACAAAATCAAAAAGAGCAAACGAAAACCTACGAAACCTTTTGACTTTAAGTTCTGAAATGAATAATGAACTTTGAAAATTTTGTGGGTTTTAAGTAATTTAAATATTTTCTTGCATACATATTATGAGAATAAATATTTTTAGAATTATTGCAAATCGCATTTTGTAAAATCAGTCATATTTAATCCACAATATGAATTGGCTCATAAAGGCCTGAATTTTTTTAACAATATATTCTATTCTGTCTTATATACTTACCTTGTTATCACAAAAGCTTCAATAAATATGTTAGAAATTAAAAACATATTCATATACAGTGGCGCACACAAGGAGGGGGAGGTCAGTGTGTCCGGACCCCCTCCCCTCCTTGTGTGCGCCACTGTATATGAATATGTTTTTAATTTGATCACTTTGATTTCTTTTTATTATTTTTATTATTGATTATAGTCCTAAGTACATAGTACGTGAAATTTAATTATTAGTGATTAATAATTTATTTTATTAATTTTTAAGGCTAATTATTTATTCAATAATTTACTTTTACTATATTTTGTACCAGACAATCGACAAAATCAAAATATATATATATATATGATGTTGATGATGTCGTATCCATGACAGGACCAAATCAGACAGTACTAAAAAAAATGATGGGTCTGAAAAAAATTATATTTTGTCGCGTATTGGGGTATCGCGTACGGTGAGCTTTCGACCCTCCATTCCCCCTTGAAAAATTCCTATGTGCGTCACTGTTCATATAACGTATACATACAGACATTTATTTATACATATTAAAAGTCAGTTTGTCTAGAATAAATTTTATTAATACCTAAAAGAAATTCTTTTATTCTAAAAAAGACACTCATAGCACAAAAAAAATTCTTACGTCTGAATCTGGAAACGCTAAGTACATTTTTTAAAAACATTCTAAAAAATCGCGAAGAGTAAGATTTAGGTTTTTTCCATGGAACAAAATGATTCCCATTCAAGACTAAACATAATGCTAGCTCATAAGTAACTGTCTCCACCAGATTTATTTGTCTCAATAAATTCAGTGCTAACAATGACCTCTTTCGGTATAAATTCCAGCCACCCACGTTGGAACTTCCTTATTTTTTCATTTGAGTGGTACAAGCACCACTTTTTCTAAAACAAAAAATCGACGTTTTTCAGTTCGTAAGAACAGCTGTTGGGTTGCCACCCAAAACAAAGCATGTGCTTTATATCATGCTTGACAAGATGCCTTCAGAAGAGTTTCCCCCCTTTTAAATCATACTGGAAGGGGGGAAGAATATACGATCTCTATCTGGACGGGGTTGTCACTCACGTTACCAAATTAATCACAATAGACAACCAAACATCGAATTATGCTAAGAAAACAGAAGATGAAATTTATTATAAAACAATACTTTTCAACTTGTCAAGTAATATGTTAGACATTACACCCTATTTTTCAGTCTTTCGTTTCTAAGTTATTTTTAAAAGCGTCGTGAGAGTAGTGGCTTAGCTAGGTATCCAAAGGCCCTGGTGCTAAAAAAAAATGAGGGTCTTATCTAGGTTGGATTTTCTTAAGTAAAAAAGTAAAAATACATCAATATTTTAAATATACAAAGCTAAAATTTTTGTTTACTACCTTCTCTTTCTTGACATTGTTCGCGCTTAAACGCACCACTGGGTGTTTTTTTTGTCCCTAATTTCAGTTTTATAATGCATGCATTACATTTCGTATGTGTACTTACTGACGTTAAAAGGCAGGAGAAACGAAATGCTACTCTACAAAACAACGTCCTTGGGGAATCTCTGGCTATTTATTAGGGAGGATCGAACACACCCACCAGAGGGCTTAGAGCTACAAAATGGTCCACCGAGATTGACAGGAAATGATACAAGAAATATGCGTGAACAAGAAAATACAATACATATTTTTAAAAAAAACCTCGGCAGAAGAGCAGAGGAGGGTGGACAAAATTACATCAGTCTATAGTAGATACGAGAAGATTGCGATGTATTGAAACAGGAAACTGGCTTTTTTTTTTACTGTAAATCATATTGTAATTTAAAATAGAATGTAATTAGCAAGGAATTGTCTCTTGTGTAGGTATCTTAAGATGTAATAATATGGTAAGATTTTTCATGGAACTTTCAAGTAACAGTTTATAGAAAAATGAAAAAATAATTGAAAATAATATATATTTTTCAATAAGTGCAGAGTTCGCAACATTGAACAAATAAGTGAAAGAATTTAGGGGAATTCCCTAAAAGTTCAAAATTACTTTCAACTGAATTGCCATGGTAATAGTTATGTTTTACAACCTTTTATATTTAAATTTGGGAGAAATTATCGCAAGTTCAACTTGCTCGGTGGTCAGTGCACGAAGGACCCCCAGAGCTTGAGGGCCCCCGTGCATGGCTCCACCTAACCCAATGGTAGATACGCCATTGGTGAGTTATTGCTCACTTTGTCTTTTTCTTACAATTGAGTACAATATTTAATAGAGTAGTACAATTTTCTTACAATATTTAATAGAGTAGTACAATTTTCTTACAATATTTATAAGTAGTAATTTTTTACTATTTTTTTTTTTTTTTTTTTTTTTTTTTTTGGTATACATTTTCTTACAATTTTAGATGTATTTTTTACATATTTAATAGAGTAGTACAATTTTCTTACAATATTTAATAGAGTAAAAGATATAATTTAAGATATACAAAATTAAACTAAATTAATATTTATAATTAAATACAAAGTATTTTATGTGATAAATTATTGTAAACCGGATAAACGAATTGTTAGATTAAAGTAACAGATAAATAAAGCTTCAAGAATTTCGTAGAGGATGAGGTAGCTTAGTGGTCATAGTTACAGACTCATGACCTTAATAGGTCGAGTGCAGTTAGAGTAATGTACGTTAAATCTGTCGAGGCTCAAAGTCCTTCCTTAGCGTGGTGCGGAAATTTGGAGAAGAACGTGCTAGTTAGAAAGTAGCACGAAAGGTATTGGCGATGGACCTCGTAATTTTGAGTCTCGGTCCAGTGATGAGGACGATACCTGAGCAGGCACCTCCTTCTCCAAATTATCACACCACGCCAATAGGAGGACTTTGAGCCTCTACAGCAGAGGTGGGCATTACGTCGATCGCGATCGACCGGTGGACCTCCAAGACAATTTGGAGTGACCGCCTGAAGATTAGCCGTCAGTAATTGTATACCGAATTATTCAAGATTGGCTGACAGTACGCAGACTAAGACTTCTACTGACTATAATTACGAGAACTAACTTAAGATGAAAATGTTTTATTTCTTAATGTATTTGAATTGCTTTATAATAAATGCATCATTAGATATTATTATATTTGTGGCTATTATTGTTATATTTGTATTTCGTTTTGCTTTAAACGCGGTTTCAAAAAAGTGAGTTTTTCATTTTATTTAAGTAGGTAAGTACATATTCCGTATTTATTATTGACTTTTTCCTTACCTCACCACACCTACTTTCAAAGGGGACATGGAGCGGCGGTCCAGTGTCGAATGTCTACTATTCTCACATCCTACTCCAATACGCTGCCAAACATTTTTTTTTTTCATTTTGTAGATTGTCGGGAACAAAGAACAGTAAGTAATAAATTATTGAATAAATAATTAGCATTAATTAATAAAAAAATATTAACACTTAATTAAAGTTTACGTACTATATACATGGGTTACCATCAATCGAAAAAAATCATGGGCTACGGAGGAGGGTCCAGACCCGTGGACCCTCTCCACCATTTTTGTGTGTGCCACTGATACTGGGTGGAGCGCAACACCTTAAAAAATAGAAGTAGCCCGTACCCTGGTAAAGTAAGCCCCCCTGCTCTATAGATTTAACATACATCAGCCCCTCTTCACGGTGCGTCTTCTTGGCACTTGAGCTCAATTCATGACACGCCAGCCCGGAGTTCCTGATCATGATCACTAGATTACCACAGCCACAAGAGTTTTCAGCATAAACATCAAGACTAGGGAGTTTTGTGTGTTTACGATATATAATAACAAATAAAACATCTAATTGGAACTGAAAAAACATTGAATTAAACAACTACAAATAACATCTGGAGAGTTTTTCTTGTGTAATTAAAAAGAACTGTTTGAGTTAAAGTAAAGTAATGATGATAAATTTTTAACTAGGCAGAGACGAAATTTTAAAGTGTTACATTTATTCTTTAAAAAAATAGAAACGAGTCTTACAGTAGTCGCATATGATGTGTAACATCTGACTTGTTATCATGTTAAATACGCAATAGTGACTTTAATCCTGAAAGAAATGAATCGGTTATGACTGGAAATAATTTTCTATCCAATAATTATATCTTTAATGAAAATTTTATTTAATTAACACAAGGCATAATGCAGTTTTTTATCAAAAATATTTATTATTGTTCAATTTGGGGAAGAGCGGAGACGATAGATTTATGAAAACTAAAATATGACACATATGTATACTTGTGATTTCAAAGTATTTAAAAATCGTTGAAAAACGGCATCAATAACAGTACCATTGTTGTTGTCGAAACATTTCGATTTGTGTTCATTTCGAGCTTGAGTTCATCTTTCAGAAAAGCTATGAGCGGCCCAGCTTCTGGCAAATTGAAGTTAACGTTAAAATCACCACTCAAAATCATAGGAAGTGAGTGATAGTTTTTTTAAAAAAGAGCAGAACCACCTTCGGTATACGGTAAAAGTACAAAATGCAGGAAATCTTTAATTTTTTTAACTGTTTGATTCGAAGAAATGTATGCGACGACCAAAATGACAAGACTTGCTGGTATGTGCGGTAGGCGGGCGTCTTAATTGCTACTACAGTTGGACCCCGAGACGAGGCTAACGAAGAGACACCCCCAAAGCGTTAAATTGGTCAAATCAAACAATAAGCGCTTCCCCCGACTTCCTGTTATGAATTTCTGTCCCTTTCATGAAATCACTCCAACAAATATCCAGCAACCGAGAGTAAAGATGAAAGATGTTACACATCAAAAACATACATAATGTATGAAACAATTACCTGAGTTATATATATATAATAAGTGGCGCACACAAGGGGGTCTCGAGTCCGGACCCCCCCCCAAGCCCTTGATATTCCTTTCGATTGATTATAATCATATATATATATATATATAGTACGTAAAATGTATCTAAGTATTTGTTATAAATAATTTTATTAATTAATGCTAATAATTGATTCAATAATTAATTTTTTACTGTTTTTTGTTCCCGAAAATCGACAAAATCAAAAGAATATTATGGGCGGTGCATTGGAGCATGATTGATTGCCCTTGAAAAATTCCTGTGTATGTGTGTATGCTATTGTATAGAATATAAATATATATATACATATGCGAAGTGTTAATTCAAAAATATAACCGCTTAAATTCTCAATAATTAATTTTTATGAACCATGCTTCAGTGAAACATCACAAATCGTACTTGGATAAAAATTAAACATATATTTTTTCAGCCAAACTTTTATCGAAAGACGAAAGAAATTTATAAAAAGCGACACGTAATGCCATAAAATATACATTTATATGCTTCTTTTAAAAATATCGAAACCTACTTATTCAAAATTCAGTCAGCATGAAGGCAATATAGTTTTTGATAGCAAACAGCAAGGAATTTGAAGAAGATCGCGATAAATTCTAGATATAAAAAAATAAAAAAACATTCGAATATATTGCGCATGCTCCTTTTCACAGGCCAGTGACCTAATTTCTGCCCAAAGGGTTGATATTCTATGTAACACGCACAAACTAAGATTACAAAGCTAATGATAAAAATTATTTATTTTCTACATAAGTTTTTAAAAAAACAACCATGAAGATAAAAAGCAATATGTGAAGGTCAAGGTAGTGTGGGTTTGTGAAGAACCTGAGCCACAGAAGCCTATAGGCAAGCTCGCGGCAACATCTTGAAAAGAGTTCAGTTTCGTGAGACATCTATATTAATAAAAATGATTAATCGCCTTGTTTTTTTATATGATCTTTTCGGTCGGACACTGTGCAGCCCTCAATTGTTTGCTCATCAGATTTTAAGAGACGATTTATGTCTCTCGTCTATATCGTTAGATAAATCATAGACCTTTAATGAAAAAACCCCAACTAATATAAAGTATATACGAGATTTCATTTCGACACGTGACACGTCCAGTTTCCTTATATAGCGATGGGTTCAGTTCACTTTTAGATTTGCTGCATTCCTGTAATAAGAAAGGGCGAAGACACGCAGAGGAAAGGAAAAAAATTGTGATTTTCAAGGAAAAAAGAAGAAAAAAAATCGAAGATCAAGAGATTGCGTGACGAGATGGGTGTGGCATTCATATTAATTCTTTAATTCTTCTTCATAAAGTTTACAACCCAAAGAGTTTATATTGATGGATAATGTATTCAGCGCATGGTTTACAAAAATGAAACAGAAATTAAAGTATTATTATAAATTAGCGCATTTTACAAACAAGAAAAATTCATGCTCTTAAATTTGTAATGAATATTTAAGAACAATCGTGTAATCGTATTCTAATTACAGGTTAATCATTATTGATGCATAGCAATTAATTGATAAGCAATCGTAAATAAATTTAAATAATTGAAATAATAGGGTAGAGCATAAAAATATTGAAGTAATGGACCGTTTCCATTACAAATGCATGACGTAACTTACAATTATAACATTATTTATTACGGAAAACATTCATTTTCTGTGCATACTAATATGAATAAGAATAGGAATATATAATCGGGTTATTTTTCGGCGTTTGAAAAATGAATCGAAAATTTTAATACTTATAAAACAACAACATTGTGCAAAACTTTTTATGAAAAATTGCATGTATGTATGAAATATATCGATGAGTTGGTGATCATTTTGTTAAATATAATGATCTAGTCGTGACAATTCAAAATAAAGCTACTTGATATTGATCACATTATCAATTATTTAATTTTAGCACCAGGATTTAATTTGAGAGTGCGCTTTCCTCAAGAACAAAAATACTAAAGAGAGGGAATTATTCAAGTTCCACCTTCAAGTATGCAAGAACTAAACGTTATTTTAAAATATAATCACGTGTCCAAGTGAAAGCAAATATTCAATAAATTGCATCCGTTATTTTTAGAAATTACATCTGTGTTTTGGAGGAAAGTTTAAACCGCTTAGTCAAGCACGCGTAAGCCATTATGATATTCTATTACTGGAAATCGCTAATAAATCTTAAAAATTCAAGGACTAATCTTTTTCACGAGAAATCTCTCTAATTATAGTTAGATAGGTTTATTAATCAATTTGATTAATAAATCTATCACAAACTAAAGTTTTAATCCTTCAGAGAAGGATGAAATGAGAGAGACGTGTTTCGAAATAGGAGGGTATTCGGATTTTCGAATTGTATACTAAATATAAATAAGGTTCTAATTTTAAGTAAATATTAATTTAAGTTATTCCATATTTATATATCAATTGCTGAATCTCATTTTTTTGTACAAATGAATGAAAACTGTTGGACAAAAACAGAAAACGGCCTCAAATCAAATGAATCAAAAAATAAAAATACGTAGAATTTGAAATAACGGAGTGAACCAGAAATATTGCTCTAACTGATATAATATACATTCCACATTCATTTACTACAGTGACGTAACGTACACCCCCGCAACCCTCACATTCTGGGGAGGGGAGGGGGGTAGGATTCTAAAGGGTCAAAGCCTGACTGATACCAAGTACGTGCTTTTTGTAAGATCTGGCTTGGGACCCAAAACCTGATTTTTGCAGGGGAGTCCGAATATTCTCTGTTACGCCACTGCTCAACTACTTATATGAAGCTAAACTACATTTTTCTTCCTCAAATGTCAAACAATTCAATTTTAGTCAAAGTAATATACAAGCCCGAAAAATTAGGCTATAATTTTCATTGGTATCGGCTTAGGAGAAACTTATTTGAATAACAAGTCCTTAAATAACATGGATTTTGAAACAACCAACATTGTTTCCCCCTTTAAATACGATGCAATATAACTTAAAATTATGGTTGAGTTCATCTTTTTAGTGATTCATATGTTATTAGTATATATCTTCATCTAGTTAAAATATTATTAAACAAAAGATAAGATATTTCATTTCATTTTTTCAACTATATATGAAATGAATTAAAAAATTTGTTTTTTAACTTACCTTAACTTTTTGTTCAATATTGAATTCTGTGTGCATAATATAACGAAAGGTACATTTTATACATCATTGTATTCAACATTATTAAGTCTAACAAGAAAAAATTACAAGCATGGTTGCGTAGTCGCCTCTAATTGCAGTTAAATAAAGAAAACTCAAACTTCTAAAATTTGAAACTGATTAATGTTTAACAAACTGTTAAATTGATTAAATGAAAGTTTAAACCTTAGAAGAACTGAATGTCCATCGACACAGTATTTTCATTTAGAATAAATAATTGCTTTAATTATAGATAGTACAATATTTTTTAGTATTGTCAGAATGAAAAGATATGTTTTTACAAAACCATGGGAGATATCATTGCAACATATACGTATTTTTCCGAGAAAATTCAAAATAGAACCTACATAGTTTTAAATTTTATTGTCATTCCTTGAAAAAATAGTAAACTAACTCCATTCGGAACCATAAAAAAAAATGTTTACTTACTTTGTGTAACAACATCTTCCAAAATCGTAACGAGGACGAAAACATAAAAAGAAAGCACTGCCTTCATTCTTCATTCTTTCTTATTCTTAATTCTGCATTCTGAAAATAAAGAAATAACCCTTAAAAAACCACAAGACCCCATATTTAATTATGTTTATGAAAATATTATTAATTATATTCCTAAAATGTTCGTTGTCATTGAAAAGACCGCAAGGTTTTTTCATTATTTTCTAGATAACATAAGCAAAAAATATTAATATTTAAAATAAATTTAACCATTCCCCTTTTTTTTTTCAAAATTTAAGGGGATAAATAATAAGGCGATACAACAAAAAATCTTAATTGTAATTTATACTAATGAACTTTCAACATTTTAAAACAATTTAAATCGATAAAGTTAAAAATAATTTTAGTGATTTAGTGTCTTCAGTGATTCTTTAATCCTGAAGACAAATGTACCAAGAAGGGAAAAATTCGGACTATAAAACTATTAATACACTATTTTCTGCGGAAGTTCTCAAGTAGAGTATAAAGGAAACATACGTGTATTTCTGGAGAATGAAATGTAATTATTTAATATCTAGTTACAAAAACACAGCTGGGTTGAATGTTATAAGAAAAAGCACTAATTTTTTTCAAAACTCCAAATTTTTTTTAGATTTCCATGCATATATTAAAAATAAATATTAATAGCATAAATATATTTATTACAAGTGCTTTCTATTTTGGGGGTTCACATTACAGTAAGAAATTAAAGAAATAAAAACAGATAAAGGGTTAAATTACATGATTTGAGGGAGGAAACAGAATGACATGACCAAAATTATTCACGTCTTATATATAAAAACTGATCAATGATCAATTTTACTTCCGAAAGTTGTCATTTATAATTCAAATGTCTATGAATCGCTCAAATATTTTTCAGATTCCAATTGAAATTGAAATTACTAATTTATCTCTAATGCAACAAGAGAAAAAAGAAAAGAAGAAAAAAAGCAAATAATCTTAGTAATATTAGCTTCTGTTGCAAACAATATTTTTCACTCAATTCTGCTTAAGACATCGCACCGATAAGAGTTTATATGCATAAAGCTATATTCTCATAAGCAGCCAGCGTCTTTATGCAGTTGAGTCAGTTATCTGACTGTTGTAAATCACGTTTCTTGATCTAGCGTATAGTCGACTGACAGGTGAAAGAGGATGGAGTTCAAAAAGTGCAGCTGTTTCATCTGAGTCACGAAACGAAGCGTATTGCATGCTGGCCTCAGAATAAACATTGCATTTAAGCGAGATATTTCTTAATGCTTTTGGGTGGGAGGAAAATGTGCGATTATTTATATTAATCACTAAAACGAATTTCCATTGGATACATTCCTTTTTAATTTAGTTTTCAATCACCAGCGAAAAAATTGAGAAAAAATATGTTCAGTCTTTGCTCAGAAAACAAAAAAATTGAAAATACTTACAAATATATTATTTTGTTCCATTTCTATCTTCTTCGCTTTTTTATCATAAGGTTTTAAGTAACTACATTAATCAAGGTGTATTTATTTTGTTAACTGAGTTAGAGAAGCAGAGAAAAATTAAATGACTGTGTTTAAATAAACACGTTCACGTTGCTTTTAAAAATGCAAATTCATTTTTAAAAAGATCGAACAAATATCTCTTCTACCTGAGCAAAAATTATTTAAGTAACTACATTAATCAAGGTGTATTTATTTTGTTAACTGAGTTAGAGAAGCAGAGAAAAATTAAATGACTGTGTTTAAATAAACACGTTCACGTTGCTTTTAAAAATGCAAATTCATTTTTAAAAAGATCGAACAAATATCTCTTCTACCTGAGCAAAAATTATACGATACTAAAAAACTATGTTTTATTCTGTTAATAGCATAGCTATGTACTTTGTTAGAAAATTAAATGAATGAAATAAAGAAAATAACTTCAGCATATGATTTTTTTTCTACGCATTGTAAAGTTGCACATTGATTAATTCATTTGAAATATAAAAAATTCTGAGTATTATTTTATTAAAGCTTCAACAAAAAGTTCCTTTCTCTTAATATGGATTATACTGATTACTCATTAATGTTTTTTGGGAACTGGAACATTGTTTGCGAAAGAGAGAAAAAAACTTTACACAAAAAACTAAATATGAGATATTAAAAAAGTTACCAAATAAGAAAATTTCATAATTAATTTTAAAAAGTTGACAGTTGAATAATTTGAAAGAAAATAAGAGAAAATGTAAAGTACATTACATATAATTCACTTTCAGTACTTAATTCTATCCGTAACAAAGAAATAATTCATTCATAATATTAATAACAAATATGAGTACAATGCAAAATGTGACAAAAAGTTTTTGAATTTATACATTCAAGCCACTTATATTTTCCATCTAGTTAATTACTGATATCAAGAATGGTTGAATTTGCTTTAAATCTTTAGTATTTTAAGCGTTGAAAACGTACATAAAAATATTCTGAGTTTCTTAATCAAATTTTATGATTTGGAAACAAATGAATGCTTATGAATTTCAGTATTTAAAAGCTGTAATAAATCCGCAGGCTGTAATAATCGCCAGTTCGAGCGCTCGGCGTGTGCCGTCAGAACATGTTGGGAGCAGTGGACGCAAGATGGTAGACGGACCACTCTAATTATGGTACGTAGAGTCTTAATGGGCCAGTGTTGTGTTGATGACATTCTTCGACCCCACGTGAGATCTTCTCTAAATGGTTTTCCTGGTGCAAATTTTCAGCAAAATAATACTCTTCCGCATGCAGCTTGAATAGCTCAAGACTTTGTACATCATTTTCACACTCATTAATGGACAGCCTGCTCCCCCGGACTTGTCCCCTATACAATATCTGTGTAAACAATTGAGACGCCAGATGCTGCCGTGTCACTCTGTACATGACTAACAGGTGGCTGCTTAAGATTTCTGCACTCATCTGCCGCAGGACATCTGACGTCTTATGTGGCAACATGTTCCGGCATATATTGCAGCAGGCCCGACACTATTAAGCTGCTCTGTATTTGTCTAATTGCACACACTGTATTTGTTTAATTGTCTTTATTTTCGAATCAAGTAAATCTCTCATTTGTGTCATTATGTGTTTTAAATTTCATTTAAATCCGAAGCTCCCTTCTTAATGCGCTATTTTCAATGTTTCTGAGTTAATAAAATTAATTCGATTAGAAAATCATTCTCAAGAATTTTTAATTAATAATATTATATGGACTCATTCAAAAGAATTATAATAATTTTATTGTGTATCAGTTTTAAAAGTGAAACAAATTTCTTTAATTTCCAGTAATTTCAAAGGAATCAGTATTTTTAAAGGAACTTTTTCTGAATAATAAATATACGAAATTGCTTTAAAACATGATTCGATGTCGTAATTTAATTGGTTTTATTAAATTAAAAATGTCTTAATTAACGTAACGAACACACATTAAGTCTTCTGTATTTCAAATATGAGATTATTTCCAAATCTTACGAGAGCTTTTTTTAAATTAAATAGAAATTAACAACAAAATTTACAATTCAGTGAATTATTTACCTTGCTTTTGAATGAGTATATTAAAACTGAATAACACTAGCATTTACAAGTGAAATTTTTTTAGTAAAATCATAAACGATTCCATATATACAATAACCTTTAAATCTAACTATCTTGTATTTCAAACAATATATTATAAATTTGCTTATACTCACAAAAAATTGAGTTTTCTTGTGAAACATGACTTATCAACAAGTTAAATAGTTTTCTGAATTGCTAGGATAAATATAAATTTTTTTTTTTAAAAATGTAAAAAAAATTTTGCTTAATTTTTTTTTTCAAAAATGTTTAAAGTCATTTTTCTTATTAACAATACATGTGAAATAAAAAATAATAATTTTAAGAGTGCATATTCAAAATAAATTTTGATGTATGCGATAATTAACGTTGATACTGTTTTGTAGAGACAATATAAGATTACTACAAAACTAAAAGACAATGTTGAAAAATGAACAAATATGTGCAATTAATGTTACTACACACTACACACGTGTAAAGAATATGTTATCTTAGAGTTTATATAGATTGCAACTATTGTTATTATCAAAAATTCCGAAGATTTAGAATTATCATGGATACACACAATTATAAGCAATTTTTAAATTTTCCTTTAATATAGTTATTTATATACAGGGTGGCCAAGATGAAAGAGTCCCGGAGTACATGATATTTGAATGGAAAAATCCAGAATTCAGTATAAAACTATAGAATATTCAGAATGTAGTTATTGATAATATATTTTGTAGTATTTAATATTTTTAAATAGAAATTATAATTTATTAGTAATTTACTCTCTTTAAAGCAAGTATTTCTACTTCTGTGTTCATGTACTGGGCTTATTTTTTTATCTTGTTCACCCTTGTACAACTATATTTACACGTATATATTATGTTCTTACTAAATTTAAACCATATTTGAGGCAGTCACTTCGACATATATTTCATACCGTATACTAAAAACATTTTCATCCGGGTTTTTTTCCCTACAGCTATCAAATAATGCTCATTCAAACGAACTATATAGATTAAACACCTGAAAAAGTTTCAAAAACAAAAACAGCAAGACAGTCAAGGTGCCTTCATAGACGATATTTTTCAACGATAATTGATTCATATGCGTGATTCACGAAAGGGAAATTAGAAAAATATTCACAAGAGTTAAAGTGATTATCCAGTAGGTAATTTCTAAGCGTAAATAAAATTTTCAAATTGTAAGCATAGAGATTTATGATAATTATTACAAATTGAATTTGTTTCCTGTTTCAATGAAATATCAGGAATTGCTAATTCATTCAAATCTTATTCACCGCAAAATGATAAAGATAATAATTGTAAGGGCTTGCTGCTTTCTTTAAAAGACAACTTTACAACCAGCGCACACATGCACGCATTATTACTAAGCACTTACCTTACTCACACTGCCTTGCAAACAGCATCTATTATACACTGTCTTGCACACACATCTCTTTTATAAGGTATCTTCACCAAAATAAATGCTTTTTTTTCTCGAAGAAATAGCGTAAACTTTCTCTGCGATAATTTGTTTTAAATTGATGTCATGGAAAAAAAAGGATTGAACAGAGGTGTGACAAATTGCACTGTGCTGTTTACTGTTTTTTTTCCCTTCCCCCAGAGGTGGAGCACAACTGTTATGTCTACGGGGACAATTTCACCGTCACAGTATCTTGCACTTCAAGCGGATCTCTCGGACGACAATGTTAAACAAGAGAAAACATTGGTCTCATCCAATTATCCAAAAAGAATAACAAACAGATGTATTTCCTCGAAATATTTTGCACAAATGTCCCTGAATATAACTAGAATACAACTTATATTTCTAAGTATGATAACATTCATCCGGGCACATACATACATGTCTACATCAAATGCCGCCTTAAATTAACAAAACAAAAATGCCCCGATTTTCAAAATAACAGTGAAGATTCATAAATAACCTGCACAATTATTTTAAAAAGAGTACAAGTTTTTTTTAAAAAAATCATTTAGATAAACGAAAAAACTTATTCTTCAGTTCAAAAGAAATAAGCATTTAGTAGAAACACTAAAAGTTCTTTCTCTGAAATTCTAAAACGTATTTTTGAAAGTTATAAAGAAACAATCTTTTGTAAATAGTATACAGAAAAATGTTTTCAACTATCTTACTTATATGTTTATTTCTTTTAAAAATATTTATATACACTAGCTAGAAAAAATCTGCGTTCACCCATAACAAATCGTACAGCACAGTTAAAATTTGATAGAAATATAATTTTTTCCCAACAAAGTTTCATGAATTTGTTTACTTCTATTTCAATATTGAACATGCAATAATTCGTTAATTTTGAATTAAAATTACGTAAAATAATGGAATTTTTGTTGCAAAGCACGCGATTATTACGCAGAAAAAGTCTGCGTTTACTATTTGAATATTCTTGATTCCTGGCATTTTTATCAACAGGCGTTATAGGTTAATAGAATTTTTGCATTTACTCATCAAGTAAAACAGCTTACAAAAGCTATAACGCAATATTTTTTATGCTTTTGTGCGATACGATGTAATTCAAGGACATGGAATATAAAAGGAAGAAAATTAGCATCAGTGAACTTAAAATCATTGTGAAAATGTAGCAAGATGGAAAAAGTCATAGGGATATAACCAGATCCTTTGGATGGCAGTATTCATCTATATATATATATATATATCCAGCGTGTTATTAATAAATTTAAATATGCAGGAGTTTACACATCCAAACCTCGTCCAGGTCGTCCATCTAAACTAACAATCAGAGAAAAATGAAGTATGATATCAGTAGTGGAAAAAAAAATCTGCGTTTGATTGCAACTCAAATAGCAAAAGACATTCACGAAAAGTTTAACAAAAAGATTTGTGCGGATTCTGCAAGAAAAATCTTGAATCGTAGTCGAGTGGTTCACAAAAAATCTTACATTTCAAAGGCCAACGGATAGCTTTTGCAAAAGAGCATATGCATAAGCCTCCAGAGTTCTGGAGAACAATGATATTCTCAGAGAGAGAAAATTTTGTATCTTTGGCATAAAAAATCGTAAACTGGTATGAAGAAAACCTTGTACAAAACCTTGCTTCAGAAAAGCATTTAGTACCAATGGTGAAGTACGGTGGCAGTGGAGTTTTAGTGTGGGGGTGCATGGAGAGTAATGGTGTTGGAAATTCGGAGTATATCGAATCAATTATGAACAAATATGATTGATTACCTTGATGTCCTAAAAAAATTTTTAAGGAAAGAGCCACTAAACTCTGCGTTTCGTTTCCAACACGACCACTATCCTAAGCATTCCCCTGGGATTGTGAAGCTTTGACTCTTATAAAATGTCCCAAATCAATTGCACACGACCCTGCAGTCACCTGATCTGAATCCTGAAGAAAACCTGTGGGATTTGTTGGATACTAGGATTCGTCAACACAATATATCTAGCAAGGGTATGCTGAAGAGATGTCAAATTGATAACGTCAAAAGATAAGCACTGAAGAGACCACTAGACTCGATAATTCAATGCCGAAACGACTTCAGGAGGTTCTCAAAAAAGACGGGGTTATCCCAACCAGCTATTAAATAGATCATTGTCCTTTTTAAATAATTTTTATAGTTACTACTAAAACGGTGAACGCAGACTTTTCTACTTGATCTTTGTTAATATCGTTACAAACTTGTCTTTATTTTAAAAGCTATGAAAGCAAACCGAATTCACTTTTGTTTGTTTTTTTTATTCTCGATACTTGAAATAAACTAAATAAAATATAAATTTTAAAAAAATTTCAAATTTCAGTTTTCAAATTTTTTTTCGTTGTTTATTTAAACAATAGTACGTGAAATCAGACTTTTTCTAGCAAGTGTATGTAAACCATTCGGTTCAAAAACTTGAGGGAAGCATGAAGAAGTGAAGGAAACTATATAAGATAACCATATATAGGCATAAAATGCAAAGTCCATAAGTATTAAAATGCAATGTAGAAAAGAAGGCTCAAAAAAGTGCTTATGGGACTTTTAATTCTTTGAAATAATGGAAATAACACGAAGGGATTTTTTTTTTACGAAAACAATTTACTTGTATGCAAATGACAAAAATATTGTTTGAAAATAATATAGGGTGCTTCATATAGTGTGCGTTGTCCCTTTCAACAGTTATGGCTGCCATCCACTTATTTTCCGTGGATGTGATGAGGTTATCCGTAAGACATTAGGGAATATTGTTCTACTCTGCTCTAAGGGCAATTTATAAGTCTCGGTCTGTAAACAGAAGCGTTGTTCTCGCTGCAATGTGTCATCCAAGTGAGTACCAAACATATTTGATCGGATCTAAGCCAGAAGAGCATGCTGGCCTCTCCATACAGCTTCCAGCATTATCTCTACAAATCGAGCTGTATGGAGTCTAATGGCTGCAGCATGAAGTGTGACATTAGATATCAATATATCGCCAGTATACCTTTAGGCCGTCAAATTGCCATTTCAAACAATATGCATGTCTATACCCGTCCACTTATGCTGATTCCGGTTTAAACCATCAACCCACCTCGTCTGTACTGTGATCTTTCACGGACGTACATGGGATTATTTCAAGTGCCCCTTTCCTTCTGTACCTGAACATGTCGGGTGCAACAATTCAAACTAAATCAGAACTCGGCAGTAAACAGCATCTGGCTCCAATCACATTGCATCCAATCTCGATGTTCAGAGCCCCCCCCCCCTTTCTTCGAGGTCTACGGTGTCTTCAGGTTAACAGAATACACACCAGTGCGTAGAAACACCCAGATTAAGCCTATTTAGGACTGTTTAGTTTGACATCCTTCGTCCTGCTGCCAAAAGTAAATGTCTTAGGAGCCGAATAGAGTTGCCTGTTCTATCTTGACGAGCTGATACTGATCGTCAATTGTTTTAGCAGCACGTGGTCTACCTTTCTCTTGACGATGTTTAAAATTTCCCTTTTTTTTTTTTTTTTTTTTTTTTTTTTTTTTTTTTTGAATTAATTCTTCAGCCTTGAAATGAGGCATCTTGCCACTCAAAAGAGTCCTGTACACTTTTTTGTGTTTTCTCGAATTCAAAACTCCCATAATTTACAAAGCCATGGATTTTGGTAAATCACGTTACTGTGGCATTTCCCACGTCCCCCTTTTTCTCAAAATAAAAGCTGAACAATTTTACTTTACCTGTGAGACAGTGAGTGAAAAAAGAATCTGTGAGATCCCAATTTCTGCATGCAACTTCTTCCCCTCCCCCACATCATAAACATTGATGGCTTTGAATATTTTACTACACTTTCAGTCTAAGAATGTTTTCTTTATGAAAACATTCTTAAGACTAGAAATATTTAAGTAATTCTTAGGTAGAAATATTTGAGTAATTTCGTTAAAACCATGCGCTTCCCTTATTTTTTTTGGGCAGTGTAACAACTTACTTAGAAATAAGAGAAAAGGTGAAAAAAATGTGTGTTTTGAATAAGTTAAGCCACAATGTTTTTCTAATGCATAATTAAGTCTCAGGACAATTCATAAAAAGCGCAATATAATTATTTGTCTGTTGTGCTCGCATGTGTATCTGATTATAGGGAAGAAAGTCGGATCATTTACCAACGATATTTGTTCACATGCTATTCGTAATTACAGCTCGCTATAAAAAGATGGAAATATACGTTACATTGATAGCAATACTTAACATGTGAAAGGCCTAACACAAAAGTAGAATGAAAACAAGAGTTTTTAGTTATATGATCAGGCGCAATCTAATCATTAACATTTATTTCTCTTAGCGAACTCTCTTGGATGTACGAGAAGTAACCTCACACAAATATACCCAATATAATTGTTTATTTAACAGAAATTACCGTTTTAGGAGCGTTATGTATAGATATATATATGGAGAGCTTCTGTTCTTGTGTTTTTGTGCTGCCACTCCATTGCTTTTTATATTCATGAATTCATCAACATTTATTACTTCCGGGCACGAAACCTACTTTTTTTTCAAGGAAGAGCAGTATTTGAAGAACCTTGATGCATCTGCTAAAAAAAGTTTTTTTTATACCTTGGTGAATATAAAGCCTTCTCAAAACTTGACAATAGTTATCTTGAAAGCGGTTTTTTATGAAAGCAAAAGAATATTTTCTCGTCTACATGCGACGGAAAACTCGCTACACGAAATATTTATAAATAAATAAAAGAGTAAACTCTTTATACATTGCGCATTTTTCAAAAGAAGAGAAGATGATGTTAGTAAATAGTTCATTTTTGGAACATTCTAAACACTTCTGTAGGATCTCAGCATAAGGCCTTAGCATTCGGACTTTTACTGATAAGCTAATGTAGTATTACATAAATACATTGTATTGAATTCTATAAAAGTGTCACATGTCACAAAATAAATTGTCAAATAAAAATGGAAGCAGAAAATCAAATAAAATATGTAAGCAAGATTTTATTCTTTGGTATTTTTACTGTAGCTTCTCTACTTCATTATTAAATGTACTAAAATAGTAAATAAAAATATTAAGGAGTGCACTATATTTAGGCTATAACAGCACTCCAACAATACCAAAGTGAGTAAATGAGTGTTTATTAAAATCGCGCTATACAGCAACAAGAGGGCTATTGGCGACTGACCTCGAAATTTTAAACATCTGTCTAGTGACGAAGCTGACATCTGAGATGGCATCCCCACTGTTCAAACTACCACACCACTTCAATGGGAGGACTCCGAGCCTCGACAGATTGAACGTACATCAGCCGCTTTACACAGAGGCATTAAAACAGTGGTATTTAAACTCGAGCACGTCAGCCACGAGTTCGTGACCATAACCACAAGGCAAACGCGGCCATTACAATGTCTAAAGCTAGGGTGTCAAACTCAATGGCTAACTTGGGCCAAACAAACAAAGTTTAACCTTAAGTGGGACAAAAAAATCAATATTCATAGAAACGTAGATTTATTTTGAATAATGCATTATAATAAACATAAATACTATCTTTCTATTTTGGGAAAAATTTGTTTGAAGTGATTACTTTCAAAACTAACCAAAGATGAGCGTCATTAATGCTATTTCTAATAGGAGCTTTATTTCCTTTCGCACCGATAGTTTTGGTACATTAATAGCATTTTTACCTATCAAGTATGTCATTTTATCTTTTACTTCCAGCAAAAACATTCTAATTCCCATTTTACTTAAAATACTCGATATTCTTCCGCGATGTTTCGTTTAGTTTTACTACTACTTTTCTTCGATATAGACGTAATGAATACAAAGGCATGGAAAAAATATAAACGGTTGTTAACTAAAAATAATAAAACATTTTAATGAAATAATTTTTTTTCTTGAACTTTAACTTACCATATACAGAGAATAACTGCTGAAATCAATAAGCGTAATTTGAATTAAGCATAACTACATAACTTTAGTGTCTTATTTTCCGAAAGCAAAATATTTTGTTACGTGCACCAATCCGTACAAGATCGTAGCTGGAGAACTGAGACCCAATTATTGCACTCTGAATAAAATTTACGCCAATCAGTAGCTTTTACAGCTAAATGTTACTAATTATTCAGCAAGGCCTTTTATTAATAATCTATGTTTTCAGCCTTTGGTTCAAAAACAAATTTCTGTTAATTATTTAACTTCTTCAACAAAACAACAGCCCCTTATAGACCTTGACTGCCTCAACAACACGCTTCTTCCAGCGTTATTTAACAGTTGAACACTTAATGAACTTCTTTTAAAGCATTTTGTTTGTGTTTTTTTGAACTACTTTAACATTTTTCATTTGTCAAAAAGTTCGTAAACTAACTTTTAACATATTTTAGATATTATTTATGCTTAAATACCGTATTTATACCTAATTGTGGTATATTCAAAATAAATTTATGCATTT
The DNA here is from genome assembly GCA_019973975.1 of Trichonephila clavata. Lineage (NCBI taxonomy): Eukaryota > Metazoa > Arthropoda > Arachnida > Araneae > Nephilidae > Trichonephila > Trichonephila clavata. The sequence continues at coordinate 408,636 of BMAO01022880.1, forward strand.
TATTTAATAATAAAACAAAAAGTGCATAATTGAAAAGAAGCGTTCAGTGAAATCTACCTATCTTATTTTTATATATTCCTAGTCACTTTCTTATTTTCTTATATATTATTAAGTGCCGAAATATATTGCCCAGACCGCAAAAATGTTCGTTGTGGGCCACATGCGACCCGCGGGACGTGAGATTGACACCCCTGGTCTAAAGTATCATTTTTTAAAAAATTTCTGTTGTACATTGGGCTTAGAAGCTTGATTTCAAATTTTGGATAGTTAAAAATACTTTTAAAGCTATTCAAAGATCTTATAGTGTTGTCAGTCTCAAACCCTATGTCTGTACAAATTTTAAGTGTGTTTTTCTAAGACTTATTTTTAAAGATGTGTTTTAACCGCTTTTATTTCTACTCCTTTAAAAAATTTTATGTTAAAAGTAGCCTTGAATTTTTTTAGGTAGATTCATTTATATGTAAAATATATAAAAAAGTGAGTTCTAGTTATCCTTTCAAAAAATATCAAACTGTTCTTTTTTGGATTTACCAACAAAAACATTCTTTAAAATTCAATGGAGTCAGTCATTCCTCAATTCCATATTAAATTTGTTTCGAATACCCCAAGAAATATAAATTACTTGAAGTAACTAAAAATTATTAAAAAAATTGTGAGTACGTTATAAAAATTTCAATTTTTTTTTCCAAATATAGTGTCTGAGAAATCTTTTTAATTACTTTTAATACTATTGCTTCCGAAAATTTATTTGAAGAAAAAAAAAGAATATCTGTAACTTAAAGAATTGGGAAACTTAAAAGATAAAATAATTAATACACGAAATTTTAATTTCTAATATACGAGTACATGAAGCAGAGCAAACATTACCATGAAATTTATTCCACATGTCTCCTTAAGACAAGCTGTCCATAAAAAATAGTCCATTGAATGTAGAAAAAAATGTTTGTCGTTATATAATATAACTATTGCAATGAATTTGTTTCTGGGTTAAATTAAATTTATTTATGAATAGATCTTCGTTAAATTCATTGCATAACATTTTGTAACAAAAAAACATAAATTTCATAAAAATTTCAAAAAAGAATTCGTAAGTTTACAGAGCTAGCTATGCGAAGTTGAAAAAAAGCAAAATAAAAACATTTAATAAAAAAAGACATGTACCAGAATAACAAAAAAAAATTTTTAAATATAGGTGGTATAGGAATGTGTATGAAGGAAAATTAAACAACGTATAGAAAATATTTTTTTCGTTTTTGTTATTGCGAAAATAATTTAAACACTAAAATTACCTACATTCTAATTTTCTGAGAGAACGCCGTCTGGGTAGCGTAGTTGGTTGGGCGCTGGTCTTGTACTCCCAAGTTTGCGGGTTCCACCACGGCCCAAGTTTGTGGATTTTCATGATGTAAAAAAATCAGAATCATCCGTGTCGTATGATTATGCAGCATGTTAAAGATCCCTAGAATGCTTTTTTGGCTTGAGGGCTCTTTGTATAATTAATTATAATGACTCCCTCCGGCGAGGAGTGAGTGAGTGAATATTAACGTCGCTTTGATTAGCAACACGAGGGCTTTTGGCGACGGTCCGCGTAATTTTGAACCATGGTCAAGTGACGCGGACGACACCTGAGCTGGCACCTCCCTCTCCTAACTACCGCACCACACCAACGGGAGGACGTTTGAGCTCTCGACAGATTTAACGTGCATCCCTCCCCTACACGGCGGATCTTTAGTGGTACTAGGATCGAACTCATGACACGCTAGCCATGATCAGATGCCTAGACCACTTGGCCACCCTCCGGCGAGGAAACAGGACATCAAAAATATATTGTGACAATTGATATCCACCAATATGGTATCATATTAAAAAGTGATACTAGCTACCGGGGAATGTGAGCTGGTTTACAATAATATTTACCAATCTTTAGCGCCATTTGAAAAAAATATATAGAGAGAAAATTACGTTGAAGCTAATTGTAGTTTCTTTATCTGCGAATTTATAAAACAATTTTGTTTTCAATGTTTTACCTTTCACACATGATTAAACAGTATAATATACATTTAATCCTTACACAAACAACATTCTTTTTCATAATCTTTCTTTTTAAATTTTTACTACGAGAAATCGCAAAAAACCTCAGACTCCATTAAAAATAAATATGGTTTTACATAAATTATAAAAATAACAATTTTAGGTGAGAAAAATATTTCATTATAATGTTTGAAAAATTACTGAAATCCACTGTATTACCAAAACTTCTTAACAGGTTATTCACAAATGAAAACAGAAGAGTAACACATCATTAAAAAATGCTCTTTCAAATAAAACTTTTATTGGCTTGAGGATTACCGTTTCGCTGTTGCATTTTAAAATGGAAACTCTAAGAGTATTGTCTAGAGCTTTTACTTTTATGTCGTAATTTAAAAGCTAGTCGAGTTTGTCAAGTTATAATTGCTTAAAAAAACATTCAAATAAATTATTTTAATGAAGGCAAAAGGAAAGGATTAACTTTTCTTTTAAATGCTCTCGGTATAATTTATAAAAGTTTTTTAAAAAATTTATTTTACAAGGCTTACGTTTAAATGCAGTAAAAACTTTTTTATATAAATAATAGAACAAATAAAAATGCTAAAAAAGTTTCAGTTTTTAAAAATTGAATTATTCATATAAGGTTAGCTAATGCTACTTCTGGCAAGCTAAAAAATTGTCGGTTTTTTCCCTCGCATGAGTAAATTAAAACAAAATGTATAAGCTTAGTTTTCAAGAATGAAAGAAAAATCTGAAAATTTTACAAATACACTGTTATATTTTAACTTGAAGCACGTTTAATCTGTCGGAAAAGTCTAAAAGTCATCAGGTTGGGGGGTAGCAGATGGTTGGAGAGTGGGGTGTCAGTTCTGGTGTCGTGCTCATCACTCGACCATTGTACAGAATTACGAGATAAATCGTCAATAGCCCTAATATAGCTACAAAGTATGATGTTAATTAACACTCACTCACTTAAGTTACATATTAACCAGATTTTTCTGGTCAACATGCAGAGAGTTTTATGGTGCTAATATATATATATGCAGAATTTATCAGTATAAGTCAATTTTGTTTTAAAATTTCATGTATAGTAGCAATTCAAACATTATTAAAGTCAACCCTCCTGTAATACTGAACCTTGATCAAATACAGAGAATGACATCTGAATTTAGATATTAAAAATATTTTTCAATCTACACATCACCTAAAAGATTTTGAAAACCAGTTGAATTTAATACATAATAAAAGTTATATACATAAAAAGTTTAAGAAAACTAAAAAAATCCTCTTTATATAGTTAATCGAACTAAGTTGTAATTTAATCTTTTAGATGGTAATTCTGGAATTAGTCGACAAATCTGGAAATGGGATCTGGGATTAGTCACCAGAAGCGGGATGGGATCTGAAAATGGGAAATCGTTAATCCTAATGATCCTGATCACAATGGAACAAACTTAATAAATTATTGTGTTGTCTACGGTCCTTGACAAGTGAGCACAATTTCGAATTAATTTGACTTTATAAAGTGGGTAAAAATTGAGTTCAAAGATTCCGTTCCATACAAGTGAAGTTTATAAAAAAGTGTTAATAATTAATAAAAAAAGGCCGTCATTCCATATGATGGTCTTCAGAAGAATGAAGGCCGCTCTAGCCGAGTGGTCAGCGTCATTTTCGTCGAGTTTTGGGTTCGAACCATAAGGCTGCTAAAGATACATCGCGTAAAGGGGCTGATGCTTGTTAAATCTGTTGAGGCTTAAATGTCCTCCCGTTGGTGTGATGTGGAAGTTAGGACAAGGGAGTGCCAGCCCAGGTGTGGTTCTCGTCACTTGATCATGTTTCAAAATTGCGAGGTCCGTTGCCAAAAGTAATCGAATCGCTGTCACTGTTATCCGGTTACCTTGAACCATTCCATGAGAAATCTAGTGGCCGCGGTAGCCAAGTGGTCTAGACATCGGATCATGGCTAGCTTGTCATGAGTTCGATCCCAGTACCACTGAAGACCCGTCGTGTAGGGGAGCGATGTACGTTAAATATGTCGAGAGCTCAAACGTCCTCCCGTTGATGTGGTGTGGTAGTTAGGAGAGGGGTGCCAGCTCAGGTGTCGTTCGCGTCACTTGACCATGGTTCAAAATTACGTGGACCGTCGCCAAAAGCCCTCGTGTAGCTGAACAGTGCGACGTTAATATTCACTCACTCACCCATGAGAAATCTATGCTTTACAACACGTTTGCGATTATTGAAAAAAAAAGAGTAGGAATTACAAGCTGTTCACTTCAGATATCTACATCTTTATTGATTACAGAAATAATAATTCTAAATAAGTTTTTATCACTAACAATTCGCTTGACTTTAAAATTATCAAAAAATCAAAATTTGTGTTGTTTTATACCTTTTAATTTTTCGATTTGTTCATTTAAAAAATGTTTAAAATACTCAGTGTTTTATTTTCTTATAATTTTCAAAATTTTTTAATTGTTTGTTTGTCGTAATACTTGCGTAAAGGAATTTTTTAACAAGCTGTCGTTCTATCCGACAATGAATTGAATATTTTTAGCTACTGCATATAACTCAGATGGCACCTTTGAGAAACAATTATCTGCATAGCAATCTTCGATTTTAAAAATTATAATTCAAACCTATAGTTTTTGAAAAATAAAATCGTTATTACAGCCCCCATTTCACATTTATTTGCATCTAAACTGTTGTAAATTTTTTCAGAAGTATGGTTATACGGAAGTAAAAATCAATTTTAACAATGTTTTTTCAAAACCTCGTTGAGGAATTTAGCATTCGAAATTAAAAAAAAGGAAACTGAATAGTATTTCTACACTAAATACTTTAATTAATACTTTCTGTCAGACTTATATGATAAAAAGTCTTAAAAAATGTTAATTGAACTTTTTTGATTTTCCGTACAAAGAGCAATATTAGTACCTATTAGGCAGTTTTAAAGATTTAAATACGTTTAATGAAAAAAAAAATTGGCAGTTATAGAAACTGCCGATAGAAGTGAAAACTTAGGACTTTTAGTATTAAAATTTGAAATTTCTCATTATGTTTGAATTAAAATTATCAACATCAATCTGGTTTTCACATCTATTGACACTCCGAGCAACAACTAAATGCATGTTTATATATAGTTTTTATTATTAAAATATATTACGGGCTGTACAAGATCATAACAAAATATAAATACAATTCAATTGAAATAACAATTAATATACAATCATATTATTTATGGATAGCATTTGTATTTACTTAAATTTCAATGCACTTGATTTTTAACATTATTTTAATTGTTTGCATCATTGTCATCGTTAATTTCAACAATACCTAGACTTTTTGTACCTTCAATTATTTCATTTTGTTCTAAAAAAGATACAATAGGCTTATGGTAACTAGTGTAAGAAAGGAAAATGTTTGATTCGTCGTTTTATATTTTGTAGTACTGAGTTTTTGATCATTGGACATATTTAAATTGTTTCATTTAGAAATTCAATTAGTGGTAGATTTTTATCATCTGCAAAGTTTATATTGAAGTTTCCACTTAAAATCATTGGTACATTATCATATTTTTCGCCAAATCTTTTTTCGAGTATTTCAGAACCTTCTTTTGTATAAATCATCAAATTTTCGAATAAAAATTGTTGTATCTGTCTCATAGATTTTCCAGGCGAAATATAAACGGCAACCATAAACATGTATTGCCCATTCTCGGAATCGCAACGAGCAATGTACAGTATATACACATGGAACTTTTCACTAAATCCATTCAACTTCACTTATAAGATATACACAGCACTATACGTCAGCTGTATAGCTACAGATATACTGCTATAAGCATTTCGATGACGCGAACGCACGAGATTTCACCCATCCAAAAACTGTCTAAGGCGAACAGCACACTGCGCATGCGCCAGTCAGAGCATGTCGGTGACGCGAACTCATAAGATTTTCCCCTACCAAAAAGTGCCCAACGCCGCTAAAGAAGTTTTCTCTTCAAAAATGAAACCACAATATAAAATAAAAGTCACAGAAAACAATTTCATTGAAAAAAAAAATTTGAGAATAAAGACGTTTTCTGTGATGAATAAGTGTACAAAAATTTGGAGAATAATTTATAAAATTAAGAAATGAAAAAAGAGCATTATAATTTGTTTAACTTTATTAATGGGTAATATATGTAACACCTACACACACGGAAAATGCACGATCATAAATTAATAAATTTGCCAATAATATAACTGGTTTCCATACAATAATGTATACTTCTATGAGCCTTAGGTACTACTGATATAAAAGTAAATAAGATTAAAATTATCCCTAAATGAACCATTTAGGAAAGCAATCAAGCAAGCTTCATTCGACTAAAAAAATTAACATCTGTTATTAACTCGTCATCATTTCTGCAGGCTCCACCATATGCATTTTCAAACCAGCTAGAACATCTGCTGTTTGCGATTAACGTTATAATAACTAATTCAGGCGTTTTTTAAATGTTTTGACTTCTGACAATTCCTTACAAATAAAAGCAATATATATATATATATGAGTATCTGACTGTGTCATATAATAAAATAAATCGAAAACACATGTGTGAAAAATAAGATTGATGCATATAATTTCATAACATAAATTTTAAGAAATGATATTTTTCATCACAGAAAAATATTTAATTTCTTTAATTTTGAAAGAAAATATTTAGAATACGAACTTTTATATTTTATTATTTTTAAGTTATTTATTTTTGCACCTTGAATCGTTAAGTAACTTAATTTAAAAAATTTTCGTTTTTCTTCCTTCGTTATACGAGGGATCTTTTATCGTGTAAATAAGAATTTTTTTAGATATAGTGAAGAAAGTAAAAGTTATAAAAATGTATTTAACTAAATCTTATGCTTTTAAATAAAATATTGCAACATAAAATTTCTAAGGAAATTGTTTAGTGTGAACAAAATGCTATTTACATTGCTTCTAGTTTATAAGACGCCATATAAAAATGCTGTATGTGCTTTATTTGTGATAATTTTTGTATGTTCATTAACAAAAGGAGAATTCTTTTGATATTTGTAGTTTTGTTAATTTAACTATAAAAAATTATATAGTTCCTTTTAAAAACACAAAAAGCACAAATTTTTGTATAATACAAAAAAAGCAAATAATATTCTTTTTCTTTTATATAAAGGAACTAAAAGATTAAAAATGATTTGTAAAAAGCTACAATTTTTTTTACATTGGAATATATTTGTTACTAATATGTTTTATCATTGACAATTTCAATTAAATACTAATAATTAATAAGAGGCAAAATTTTTAAAATATATTGACTGTGTTTTGCAATTATATCAGAAAATAAATATTAAGTTTTTAAAAACATGCTGTTATTTTTACTGCACACAATCCTTGTTTAAAGCATGAAACTGAAAGCGTTTAGACAATTTCGGAAAAATGCATTGTGTGTGTGTGTTCACAAATTTTCTATTTTTAATAATCTAACAACATTCAAGGCACAGTTCCGAAGTAAATTCTTTAAAATGTATTATTTTGGGATTATGTATTTCTATTCGAATATTTTTTTTCACACCAAATTTAATTATTGACACATTTTTTTCAAATAAAGATGTTTTAAAATGCTCTGTCATGTTCAAAAGCAGGAGTGTTTTGAAAAATAATTGCATATATTGGTCTGGTAAGCTTTACATTCAGTAAAAAAATTTCTAAATTTCTAAATACCTACTTCTAAACAACCCCATAGAGTTACCATTAGAAAAGATACCATTACGCATGTTTTAAGCAAAATGATGTACACGTTAAATACATAATAAACCAAATACGAATTAATCTATATAAACATACCTTAACTTTTGAAAAAACAATTATTCTTATGATTTAGAGCATTTTATCGAGTGAAAAGAACCGCAACACTTAATAAAGAACTTTTGCTATTTTGATCTTTTTAATTTTTATACTTCTTGCAGTGCGAATTTATTTGACAAGGATGCTTTACAAATAAAATGGTAGTATCACATGATCAGTAACTCCGCTGTACGAAGCGTCAAAACAGAGACACGTTCAACTCTAGACTTGAAACTAAGATTTATAACTAGGAAGATAAGACTAATAATTTCGCAGAAGTTGAAGCTTCAGTGCAATATTGAAAATATTGTTCATTCTTTTTTTCATCATTTTGTCAACGAATGCTTAGTTTATTTATTATTTCCTTATCAATTCTGAGTTGTTTAGTTATGCAAAAATTAGTTTCAAATTTCTGTCCTGTCAGCAAAGTTCAATACTCGCGATATCAAATATGATGGATGATATGGACTCAGGAAGTTCGCTGACTGAACAACCGAATTGTTTATTATTATTATTTTCTTTTTCGAATTGCAAATTGTTGGAGACACAACAAATTTTTTGTCAAAAAATAAATATAAATTATATCATGAACATGGCAGAATTTTAAAGCACTGCAAAGTTAACAAAAACATTTTCATACAACAATGCGTGCTGAAATCGAGTTTGAAAAATATCAAAATAAAATAATGCTATTTATAATAAATCAATTTTGACTGTGCTAAAATTTTAAATGCAGACATATTGTCAATAGTCTTATCTTACAAAATGATTTATATAATATTTTTTTATTTTTTTACTATTTTGCCTATTTAATAGACACATACCAGCTTAAAACCAACTAATTATAAGTTAACTACTTGATTAATCATGGAAGTTTGTGGTTTTTCCTTAATTTTTAAGCGTCTAATAAAAAGACGTAGTTTTTTTTAATGTTCAATAAGATATAAATTTGTAAATTCACAGAAAAATCTACTAAATAATTGTTTTATTTTTTCATTAAAAAAAAGTATAATATCTATTTCGAGAAAATTCAAAATAATACAGGAATAAATTTAGGAAATAAAGTAAATTCTACTTTTGTGTTCAAAACAAGATAAATTACTTTTTTTAAAATTGCTTACCTTAAAAAAGTGATTTTTCAAAAAATGCACCAAAGAATTTAATACACAGTCCCGAAGCAAGATAAATTACATTTCCACAAACATTAATTTAAAAAGTATATAATATAAGTCATCTAAAGCATTATTTTGCGTCATCATCTACGTAACTAATAAAATTCCAGTCTCTTGAATGCAAAAAGGGGAAATACATTAATAACAATAAGTTACATTCTATCAAAATGATGTGTTTTTTTTCATTTACTTTAATTACAGTTCGACGACAAAATAAAAAGATATAAACACTAGTATAAAACTGAAAAGGTCACGAATAATATTTCTCAATTTCAAAGCTTCAAAATAAGGCTACATGTTAATAAAAACTCATCATAGTGAGAGTATTTAAGAATAAACCTTATTGAACTCTGACTAAAATACAAGAATTGACTTGTATCGTTTTAATATGCACAATCTAATGGTATAATATAAAAAAATAAAATAATAGAATAGAATAATGTAAATAATAAAATAGTATAACAGAAAAATATGATGAAAGTTAAAATATTAGTTAAATTTCAATAATTTTAAGAAGTTTCAGCGTAACTATTTAGAAACTAGATAAAAATGCTACCTAAATAATATATATACCGCATTTACTCGAATCTAAGCCGCACTTTTTTTTCAATGTTACTGCTACTGAAAATCGGATGAGGTTTAGAATCGAAAGAAAAAAATCGTTGGATGGAGCAATTATAGGTTCATGTATGTATTTAAAAGTTTATAATATAGTAAAATAACTAATTATTCACTTCTTAGTTCTCATTTTAAATTTATTTTTTAATTTCGTAACATTGGATATCGATAAACCATTTCTCACTATTTTTCATTTTTTACAAAATCTCGTTGAGAATTTGGGGTACGGCTAAGAATGGTGCGGCTTAGATTCGAATAAATACGGTACTTTTAAGTTGTGAATAACATTAAAAATAATACATAGAAAGCTAAAGTGATATTGACTTGTAGAACTGAAAACAAAAATAAATTAAGCATAAAAACTATCTTCCTTTTCATTTTGTTTCCCTGTCTGCTCTATTATTATCAATAATATAAATTATTATTTTCGTATCAATGATAACAAAATAAAACAAACAAGCAGTAATTTTTAATACGGAAATGAGTCTCAGTTCTATTGTAATATATTCATTACATTAAGACAACTGGATGATAAACAATAGAACACACTGAAGTTGCACACACAGTCACATAAATTCATACAAACAAGAAATATATTTTAAGAAATAAGCTCTCAAAAACCAAAATTTTAAGATCACGAGATCTTATTTTTAAAAAAATATCAGTTTAAATTTTAAAATAACAATGAAAGCTGAACCTAACAATTGTCACATTCCCCGAAAGCTTTATTAATATTGAAAAATTTTCAAATTAATGTTAGAAAAATGAGGATATTTGCACTCGTTGCATATGGTTGAAATATATTTTCAAATTTACAAACAAATTTTCTTAAATTAAATCTAGAAATACTACTAGCTATTTCATATTCTAGAACCAGAAGCAGGTTAGAATATTGAATAGTAGACTTACAGTAAGCAAGAGCAATATTATAATAAAAACATCAAATAGTACACAAAACAAAAAATGTACTCATTTGAACTAACACACGATGTAACATTAATAATTCATAAGAAATAATCAAGAAAAATAATAAAATAAAATGCGTTTATTCAAAAAACTCATAATTGTTTAAAGTTAAAACTATAAAAAAGCAATGAATCAAGGGCACTCTTTTCAAAAACAATTCAGAGAAATATTAACTGCATAATAAATCCTTTGATTCCTGACAGGCGTCTGAAAAGTCAAAGAAGAAGAATTCTGTCAAATATCCTGCTCTCCTTTTTCTCTTTTAAGTTTCATAAACAATTTAAATATAAAATATTACACAAATTAAAAAATCTCATATTATACTAAAGCTCTAATAAAAACTAATCCCCTCGTTTTCCATAATTAGGAAGAAAAGTAAACACACATGTTTAGATGTTACATGTAGAAAACGTGAAAAAACAATAGAAAAAGAAAATAAAGGAAGTCTAGAAATAATAAAATAATTTATAAAACAAAAAATTAAATCAATCTTTACCTAAAAATTATGTTTTTTGAGCTCTAATTTTTTCTAGAAAAAACGGAATATAGTGCAATGAGCCCCGTCCTGTCAAACTTCTTTACTCTCCTTCACCACGTGCAAGTCGTGTGGATGCCACAGAGAACTCACTCATCCGTGGAGTTGAAAAGCTAAGTTGAGACTGAAGAAACTCACAAATCTAGCAGGTGCCTCAGTCAACTGGGACGGCCAATCAGGAGGGAGTTGCAAACAAGAAGGAAAAAAGAAATGAAACTCTTCTTTTAAAGACTTATATCACAGCGTCCTCAGAGCCACTTATTTATTCCTTTTGGATGAACGAGTCCAATTAGTAATAGCAGGAATCAAGTCATTGATTACAGTTCGCGTCACAAAACATCATCAGAATAGAGATTATAAAAATGCAAGTTGAGCGAGAGTTAAGTTTGCTTCAACTACTCGAGTGCTTTAATTGCAGGTGAATGATGAGTGATGTATGTATAAGGATTAGTTGGTTAGGATGCAGATTATGGGTTTTGTTTTCGAGTGTTAATGTCTGTAATATAGTTGACTGATAACGCTAGATCTTGTATGCACTACGTGAATAAAATGCAATTCTTCTAAATTGTCTTGTTTGTGACGATGAGATTACGTTTTAAGAATTGTAAATATGAAAGTCTTTGTTTACTATATCAAATTATGTAACAAAAAGAAAACGCATTTAACCATGAATTTGAAGAATAATAATTCCAAATTCAAGATGTCTATTGTTTTACTCAGTACAATTATTACTGCATCGTTCCATTAAAAATAACATATCAGTTCAAAATAGAGTAAGGATTTAATTACACATTCAGACAAATTTCTGGAACTTTGCCAACTGGAATAAAACATCATGCATTTGCATACTACTGAAAAGTTTATTTTTCTAGTTTGAAAGCAATAAAACAATTTTTATTTAATTAGGAACCCCTTACGAAAATGAATTAATGTGGATTGTTTTGATCTAGTTTAGGACATAATTGAAGTAGAATTTAGGGGTAAAAAAGCAAAAAAGACGAAATTACCATTCAACAATATAAAAGTCGTGTAATAAATAATTTTTGTGAATTATGTGTGTTTGTACTATAACTTAATGAACATATTTTGTTTATCCTCGAATCAAAAATTAATTTAATTCCGTTACATTCGACAAATTATCAGTTCCGCTATTCTTTATAAAATTTAACTGCATACAATACATAGTTGTTATTTTCTCTAGGAAATTAAATTTTAGCATTACGTCAGACACTTATTCATACATCTGACAAATTTAAATACATTAGATGACTTCATAAATATATTAAACTCTTGAGTAAAAAAAAAATATTTAACACAGTGGCGTCACGGAGAACATTTGGGCCCCCAAGTTGGATTTTACAAAGAAAAGGTATATGGCGGCACCCAGGCTTTGGACCCCCTAGAACCCTGAGCTCCCTCCCCCCTGTAATGCGGGGGTGTACGTTACTCCACTGATTTAACCTTGAACCTAGTAATGTCTTAAATAAAAGTAGATGTGTAAATTTAGAATGTGATCTATTTTTAATTGTGTACTCACCTAGAGTAATTGGATTAAGAAAAGAATTTTTCATGGCGTTTTAACTTAAAAAAGCATTGGTGACGAAAGAGTTTCAGATATGTTTTGAATCGGAATAACTAAACTCGTCTAAAAATACTGTGTGCGACAGGAATGACTACGCAACTGAAACGGATTTGTTTTGAGGCATGACATCATATTTCGTTCGGAAATAAATTTTAAGCTGGTTTCACGTACAATATTCCTTTCTTGGACTCGTTTTTAGTATGCTATACAATTAATCACCTTTATGCTGTTAAAATAACGTAATTTATTAATTCTTGCTACAATACCAACATTACTGTTTGTTAATGTGTGTATATATACGTTCCAATTTTCTTCTGATATAAAAGCTCATTATAATATTCGAATTGGTACCTTAAAATAGAAGCACATTTATCGCTTATTCATTTTATTTTGTGCTTTTATTGAAAACGATTTATATGGATTTCATTTTCCCCCGGAAATACTGTGTATTTATTCTATCTGTATATAATTTTTGACAAACTTTCTATACTTTTAAAATTAAATTACTAAATTTAAAATTCACTGAGTCTTACAAAAACAACACTTATATTGAATTAAAAATTATTTTTATTAGAGCAAATTTCAGGAAAAATATCTTTATGATATATTAACATACACACATTCACTTAAGAGAACTACAAGTAGAAAAAAAACACACACACACAATAAAGATTTCCAAACTTAATAAGTTTTAACTGATAGCCGGATTACTTCTATGTTTGTTTCTAGTGATCTTAAGACAAAATTTATTCACACATTTTAACACTTTGATTTCAATAAAAAATAAAGAAATTTAAAAGAACGAAATTTACTTAACCGAAAACTTCAACGCTTAGAATTGAAGAAAATCTTAAAGATAATACGACTATGGCCCCCTAAGGCTAACAGGTTTATAGATAAAGTTCCAACAAAGTCTTAAGGTTAAATATTTTTCCAGTGGTAATGCAAACACACCATACTGGAGCTTTAATAATCTCGTTTATTGAAGCAGGAAATTAACTATCGGTCAGTTTTATTCCTTATTCAATGACTGGGCATGCGTTTTACTCGCTTTGTGTTAAGCTCACAAGCAATAATCTGAGAGTATATAGTAAAAAGATGAAAAAATTATGTTCCGCACTGTGAAAGAATTTCAATGTACTTTAGTGATTATTCTTAGCACAAATCAATGAAGCAAAAATTTTCAGAACGTCTCGAATGTTTGAGACATTACTTAATAGTTAGAAAAAAACGACAGATATTTTTTTTAAAAAAAGCATATTTCTGCATCCCATTTAATTAAATTAAGTAATTTCCTGCACGCATAATAATTACATTTACTTGTACATTTAATCAGTGGGAGGGGGGAGAGTTTGATTAAGCAACTTAATCTAGTATTAATATAGATTGTGCGTGTGTAAAAAATGTTGCGAAAGAAGCTGTCTCAAAGAAAAAGGCATTAGGAACATGTATCTCTAACGCTGATGTGTTAGTCATAAGGATTTATTACTGTCTCAATTTTTGTTGGAATATTAATCCAGAAAATATTATTACTATTGCACAATGCAACGTAGTATTGTATAATGTTCTGAATTTCCTTTAAAATGACTAATTTATGAATTACTCGAATTAATACTTCCGTTCTCTTTTTCCCAAAAAAGCAAAAGTTCCTTTTTTTTCCCTTTCTTTTTTTTTTCTTCTTAAGAATGAATCATCCTTTCTATATAAGAATTCGAGTAAAATTAGTGGTATATCCTAAATAGGAATTAACTATTATTAGAAAAATGGCTAATCATTCTTAATTGTAATTTTTTAATTTTCTCTTATTATAATTTTTATCGATCTCAGAATTTATATTAGACCATTAGTTATTCTATAAGTATAAGTTATTCTATAATAGTCTATAAGTTATTCTATAATAGTCTATAAGTTATTCTATAATAGCCTATAAGTTATTCTATAAGTATAAGTTATTCTATAGTAGTCTATAAGTTATTCTATAAGTATAATTTATTCTATAGTAGTCTATAAGTTATTCTATAATTATACTATTTGAAATTTATTTGGGGAATGTACAAACTAAGTTATAAATTTAACACTGAAATAATCCTTAAAATCGCACAATTTTTTTTCGCTAAATTTTTAAATAAATTGGCATATCTATAAATTGGCATATATGCAGCTTGATCCCATATATCAACCGTCAGCATAAGTTAACATAAACATTTTCAAAAATATCGGAAACAAAATTTCCCGATTTTGTGAAATAATAGTGTTGGTATAAAAATTGTCTTAGAATAAAATGTGATTTATTACATATATTTTATGAAAAAAAGAAATTGAAAACAATGTTGTTCACATTATAATATTCGTGATGGCTGATATAAGAATGATGAAATATTTAATGCCAACAAAAAGAAAATGCTTGTAATTATCGCAAAAAATAGCAATAGATTTTTTTTTAAAAATATTTTAACAAGCAATATTTCAGATTTATATATATTTTGGATGACAACACCTGCGAGTAAAGCAAAAGTTCGCTTAAAAGTTTGAAAAACAGCTGCTTGCTAAATATAAACATTGGAATGATTATTTTTTTATTTCTGTTTCGTATTATTTCAACCGTCATAAAACGATAAGTCTTCAATTTTTTCAAGAGAACTTTTTTATTTACTGACTTCAGAGACAATAAAATAACCTTGAAATTACCGAATTGCCAACAAAATCTTCTCCATTGCACTATGACAAACAAAACAAATTTAAATCAATTTTTTCCCACCTACCTGAATCAGTAACAAATAATTGAAAAATAAACAGCGTTGTGCATCATTACACATGCGATGAGCCTGGTATCCTCTAGAAAACAACAAAAACGAAAATCTAGGCAAAACATGCCACTCGTGACTTTAAGTTGAGACGTAAAACCTCCCCATATGAAATTCAGTAAAGCTTATCAGTAAAATACTACGATTAAGAGCAATTTGCTGGTTACCCTCCCCCGGCCCTTCCATCGATAAGGGATGTTTAAGAAAGCAGAGCTCATTGCTTAAGTCAACAGAACTCATTTCTTAAAGGGAATGAATGGTTGGGGAGGATCATTCGTGTGACCGTGGTAGAAACACAACATCGTTGATCACTACAAGTTCATGATGACTCAGTCTTTAAAGTTAATCACCAGTTCTATAAGACGGCCAGTATGTTATCATTTATTCCCATCAGACAAAGGAAAGAGCAGTTAAGATTTAGGAATGACATGTAGTTACATTTGCCTTGGTAATTTTAAGAAAAAATATTAGACAGAAAGCATGAGACTTGCCAACTTAAAAGATTTTTTTTAATGTTCCTGTACTCAGTTCTGTGATTTTTTTACGAGTTGCAAGAGCATTAGGATAAAAATAATTGAAATATGTTCTTTTGTTTCTTGTTTTAACAAAATGATAATGGATTTGAATGACAAATGAATGGAAATAAAATAGATAAAACTGATATTTAAGCGCAGCTTTCGATTCGGTCTTATATAAACAAGAATAAGTGAAAGAAATTCTGGAAAGAACAAACGTTTAGAGAAAGAAAAGGATTGAGTTGTTTTTTAATGATGAAAACTGAAAGAATGAGCAAGATTAAAATTACAGCGCTCTTTCTTAATCATCTCTGATTATTTTTATTAAGTAATGCAACTCTTTGAATTAAACTTTCAACTGTTTTAAAAACTTTTCAATATGACAAAAAGAAAAGCATAGTAATAAAACCTAACAAATTGGAATAAGTTAATGGTAAACAAAAAAAAATTGCACATTTAAATTTACGGTATTATTCACTTTACCATTGACATTAAACACTTTCAGATTTTTAATTGGAAAAGAAGCAATTGAAAAACTACTGCAAAAAGGAAATATTTCAGTATAAATACAAAAAAAAATACTTAGATTCAGTTATAAATTATAATATTTTCTGTACGATAAGAGAAAGAAAAAAGTGCGTGAGTGAGTGAATGTGTAACTAAATTTCTGCTAATATATATATATATAACTTAATACTTGAAATTGTGTTTCCAATACATCTTTGAAAGCCAAATTTGGCAAAACATTAAGGTTACACAGCATGATTCAATTAATATATGTATCGTTCCAGAAATCAAATAAATTTTTTTAGCCTAAATTATTTCTTATATATATTTCTATTATCTTACAAAATTTGAAAGCTCTAAGTTAAACAAAAACCTAGAATTATCATAACTATTATGTTCGTTTTTATTCACATCCCAACGTCAAATAAAAACTTTAAACTTTACCTCTGAAAATAAAAATCACAGGCTTTCCTTCATTTCATGTGCTAAGGTTTTTTCCTATTGTGCAAAAGGCTCTGACGTTTTTCTAACTATTACTATTAATACACGTAACAAAAACTGGTATGCATTACTTAATCAAAGCAATACTTAATTTTAAAATAATTGTTGAATTTAGAATTTACTTATTTTTTGAGTAATTTTCAATAAGCATTCAAAAAGAAAAATATTTTACAAGATTCAGTTAGTTTATTTCAAAACCCATACCAAATTTTGTATTATATCGTTCAAAGCACTGGTAAATCAAACTCAACGTACAGGTAGGAGGAATATTATTTCAAAATCAGAATTTTTAAGTTTTTCCTTAAAAAATTAAACGGTTCTTTTGTGATTCTTTTTTAGCACAAAAACTATTTTACATGATACATAAGCATAGGAGACAAACGAAAAAAATTTTTAAATCTATTAAATCAAATATTGTTATATAATCGTACTATGAAATAAGCTACAGAAGCGTAGCTACCGGCGTATCGGCCGTATCAATGATACGGGGCCCCCAAGCTACAGGGGCCCCAACATATGTAACTGCAGTTCCACTAACAAATAATTTTGTACAGGGTCCACTCAGAACTAGCTACGCGCCAGTGATAAGCTACCACCTTAAGAAATTTCATCTATACACTTTACATGATGAATAATAAATGATATGTATCAATCTTCAGTAGTTTTAAAGAACTTTTTTAAAAAATTTGAGAAACTCTTAATGAAATGGCAATAGTAAATAGAAATAATGAATTACATTTATCAAGATATTATTACTTGGTTTGCAAATTAAATATATCAAAGGAAAATGCACGATAATTATAAAAAAAATGGTAAAGATAATAAATGATTTTTTTTTTTGTTGGTGAGCAAGTTTTATCTCTTTTTCCGTTGAAAGACACATTATCGTGGTCGTGATAGGTACTTTTCATCGTACTCGTATTTTTCTGTCCGGCTCTGTCATAAATTCATAAACACTTGTTCCCCTGTTTGAGCTACTAAGACAGTTATATATACCAGTGTGAAAAACATGTCTAGTACAGTGTTTATATACAAAATCAGTGGTTGTGTCAAACAAGAACTTACGTTTTCCCGGAACACTTTCCCTTGTCATCAATCATTTAATAAGATAGAATCAGGGGATGTTCCAAAGCGCAGTAATTGGATGAGGCCAAACCACCGAGGACCACACAAAATACGCATCATTCATGGATAAATACTTTCCTTGAAAACTTTATTGGATATGCAATATGTAAATTACATAATATATAAATTTAAATTTCTACTTTCCATTCAAGAGCATAAAAGATAGAGAAATCCAACGTTATTTAACCATTTACGTCAACAGCAAGTTCATTTTGTAAAGAAGTTATGATTACATTGTTTCATTTGTTTACATCTCTCAACAATTCAAATTGTATTTAGTTTTATGTCATTTGAAGTTACGTATATAATGAGTAATTACTTATAATTGGCATCCCATTTGTGAAATATGGCGAGGGAAACATACTCCCCCCCCCCCATCCCTTTATTTTTTCTCTTGTTGCTATAGAAATTAAAACTTATGAATTGTACAAATTCAAAAAATAGTATTATAGTTAAGGTATAGGACAACGTTTTGAACCGTAGTTTTTAAAAAGCATATGAATGAAATATGTTTTTTCGATATTTAGTGTCACCGGATTTAGAACATATATATAAAATTGTTTTAAGAACATTGTGACAAATATTATTTAAATACAATTTTTTGGCAAAGAATGAGGAAAAGATGACATATTTTCAAAATATTCTCCTTTTTTGAAACAGTATAAGTGTTTTAACCTTCAGATTTATCAATCACTATTGTATTACAAAATTTACAGTCCTTTATATGAATATAACCGTTGTTTTTTAAGCATTTCAAATAATAACTAAGATAAAGTGTTCTAGTTTTTGTAAACATTAAAATATGCCTTATCCTGAAGGCAATTTCAAAAAAGAATAGCAAAGTAATACATCAAAATTGAAAAATTGAGAATTTGTGCATAAACGTAGTACAGAGTGGGCCCCGTTTATGTAATTTTTTGTAAATTTTTCCCAATTTTTTCCTATTTTAGTAGTATTAATTTATTTTCCTTTCTTTAATTTTAGCCTTTTTTCTTAAAATGTAATAAGTAAATCTAAAAACCACAAAAAAAACTCCATATCTCCATTTTTTTAAAAAAAGTTGTCGCAAGTAGTCTCTGATACCTTAAACAACAAAATTTAATTGGAAATATTTTAAGACGCTTACTTCAAATATTCTTTCAAAAAAAAGAAAAAAATCTCTAGTCAGCCATCTTTCTTTTGACTCTCATTCAGAGAAAGGTGTTGAATTCAACAAGACTAAAAAAGGGAAGGGGTTAATGGCATAACGCAGTGGGATGCTATTAAGTAAGCTTGTTGATTTCAAAATCTCCTTCCACAATGAATTCTGAAGCAGGATGATACTCTGCGATGTTTATCCCATTCTGGCAATTAATTAAAGGAGTAGGTATAATTGATTACACCGGAGACATTTACGATGGGGATAAAGAGAAATGCTCTGAAGAAATCACTTACAGATATTTTTTCCAGAGTAAATATCTGTATAAGCACTCAAGGATTTGCTCTTAATTGGTGCAGTGATACAATAATAAATGAATTATTTACCATTTATTCCTTAAATATCTATCTAAGCACTCAAATGTTCCTTCCTTAATTGGTGCAGTTATATAAAAATAAATTAGAATTATTTACGGTTTATATAGCGTTAAAATAAAATTATATTTCTGTGTAAAAAAAAGTGATAAAATCGTTATCCAAATGTTTAGCCTGGTTCATCTCCATATACTGATTGAGAAAAAGATTAAAGAAATTAATTCGTAAAATTGTTTCATGCTGTAATAAAAGAATAATTACACACTGCTCTAATGGGATTAATTCATCTTTTGTGGAAATAAGTTCGTTAAATAAAATTGTTGATTAAAAATCCAAAATCCGATCCAGAATTTTTCAGTAGCTCTATTTCTACTAAATTTAATTACCTTTGACATATCTTTCTTTACTAATATTTCTAACAAATAAACAGGCGTTATTGAACAGCAGAATAAACAGAGAATATCCATGCACAATTATTTAAGAACGAAAATATTTTTCTTAAAAAAAAGTGACAATGTGTATAAACATTATTAATCATTAAAACTTAGGGCAAACTTTTTTTTTTTACAAAACATCCATCCATCAAGAAAACATTGCTCTATATATTGATTGGAATGAATGAGTGAATATTAACGTCGCACAGTGGTCAGTTTTCCCGATCTGGCGCACGGAAACCCCCAAAATGAAATTGCGCAGAAATTTTAAAAAAAACCCCTTAATTTAAGGTCCTCTTGAGTTCCCTAACCATGTGGTAAACACTTTTTGTCAGTACACGAATGGAAATTTTCAACAACCATCGGTATATATCGGGTTTGCTCTTTCTGAAAGAAACACTTCCGAGCCTCATTTTCTAGTCAGAAGTTCAATCGTTTCGTCTGAAAAAGATTTTGCAGATTTTAGCGGGGTTTTTGTGTGTGTGTGAAAATACATGCCATGGATAAGTAATTTCTTGATTTGACTTTCAAATTAGATTCGTTCGATTAAAGCAAAAAAACATAACATTTAGCACAGCATGTAACTCCTACTAACGTATGTTTTTTGTGTGTGTGTGTGTGTTTAATGGACTAGAACTTTTGGGATTGACACGGATTGATCACAGTAACACTTAAGTCCCATAGAGTAGATGTAGACCTTTAATTTAATACCAAATGTAGCTGCTACTTCCTGCAACTCCCATAGTTAGGATTTTTTTTCAGCGTTGGCCGATGGTATTACTCGGCGTGCCTTATTTGATTTGTGGAAGAAACAGAAGGATCCCAAGCGTAAAACTAATACTGTTTTGAGTTTTGTTAGGACTACAACGGACTGTGATAAATATGAGGACCAGCTGCAATTTTAATTTAGAAAAATTGTTAAAATTGTTGCTCATTTGTAGGGGGGGAATGCTTGAGGTGCCGTAGAAATGAAAAGTTCTCCAAGCTGAATGATGCGGGGTTGTCGGGGAGAGTATACCATCCAATCAACTCCAAGTCGATCCTCAAAATCATTCGGGGAATGCAAAGCTACAGCAAAGAGGGAAAGAGTACGTCCTCTTCTTGCTTCAGCAAGCAAGAACTATCATTTGCAACAAGAATGCCAATGCAAGCAGCTGGAGAAAGATATGCTGCCTTAATTTTGAAACAAGTGACTACTTGCTCACCTAGACGTGCTATTTGCCTGAAGACGTGCTAATGCTTTGTGTGCCCGACAGCCAGAATCGGCGAAAAAAATTACTGACCAAGCATGAGCTCTTTATGTCGACACCAAAATGTCAAAAGGCCAATATAATAGAAAAACCGAAATAGCAAAAAGTTCCACGCTGATATTTACCTTAACTATAATAAGCTTATAGAGTCTAAAACTAACTGTTATCCTCCTGGTATCGTCATTGATGAAATATCAGCAGCGGTTCCAATGCATGTGCTTTTTTACCACACTTTATGCAGATTAGCCAAAGCTCAGGAAGATGTTTTAAAACAAATTGATACCCAAAATAGCATTATGTCACTGAAGGCGAGGTATAAAGCTAATGCATGGTAGACACCTAAGGGTTCGTCAGGGTAATAATTTTAATTCTCTATCATTTGTTTTTCATAAAAATATAATATTTCGATATTATGTGAAGCAAAAAATTTTTAATGTGGGAGATATTAGACTTTTGGTTGAATTTTAGCATATATATCATTTCATTATTTTTTTTCTCCAAAATTAATTAAGATTTTGTAAAATTGATCCCTAAAGGTGTTTAAAACATCCTTAGAAATATTACAAAAAATTAATAAACACAAAAAGAATAAAATTTTAAAAAAATTTAATTTGTAAAAGTTTGTGAATAATATGTGCAAAATTTTATCTCGCATCATTTTCTCAAATAAAAACGTTATATGAAATGCTAAAATATAATTTGTAAGTAAATAAATAAAAAAAAATGCTTAAAGGGTGCCGAGTCCTTTTAAACACTACGTATTAACCTTTATTGTATATGTTTATTGTTATGTTTGATTGATTTGTTTAAATATGTTAAAATTTAATTTTCTTAACATGCCGCTTTATTTCTTGTATATATTCTCCCATGTGTCAAATTACTGCTTCTGTTAATCTCCTTAGATCTTTATTTAAAAACTAGTTCCCCTCAGCAATCATTTATTCTTGATCTAATTCAAACTTAACATAAATTAGTTAAGACCCTATTCACCTACTTTCTTGGTAAAAAACAAAAAAGAATAACCAATTTACATTAATTACTACGATTTTTGATCATTAGATATAATTATGAAGACTTTTTAAATCTATAAAATAATTTCCGTGCGCCAGATCGGGAAAACTGACCACTGTGCGTCGCACTGTTCGGCTACACGAGGTCTTTTGGCGACGGACCTCGCAATTTTGAACCATTGTCAAGTGACAAGCACGGCACCTCATCTGGCACCCCTCTCTCCAAACTACCACACCAAAGGAAGGACGTTTGAGTTCTCGACAGATTTAGCGTGAATCGTTCCCCTACACGGCGGATCTGCAGTGGTACTGGGCTCGAACTCATGTCACACCTTGACCACTAGGCTACCACGGTCACAAATATCGATTGGATGTATGCGTGTTGAGATCCTTAGAAATACACATTCCCTCAGTTATAATTATATATATATATATATATATATATATATATATGTGTGTGTGTGTACGTATGTGTGTGTGCAGTATATATATATGGTTGAGCGGTAGCGTTCTTCACTCCCACGCTACATTTACTGGGTTAAAACCCCGGGGGCTGGTCAAGGTCGACTCCAGTAGCATAACGGAAAACATAAGGGCCCCCTGCAAAGTCAGATTTTGCGTCTGAAGCCGCAAATGGCGTCAGTCAGCTTTGGGTCCCCTAGGAACCCTGCCCCTCCCCCTCACGATGTGGGAGGTGCGAAGATGTATGTTACACCACTGGTCGACTCGGCCTTTCATCCCTTCATTGGGTCAAAAAATGAGTATGAAGCTTGCTTGGGAACTAAACGCTGGGGGTTTCGCGTAAGAGTGACCACCGGAGCGGAACATCTACTTGTGCACCTCAGTGCCCAAGGTTATGAAAACTGAGATGGCCACAGCAAGCCCTAGCCCTCTATAGACTGTTATGCCACTGAGTTTAGTTTATATACATATGTAAGCCTTTTTATACTAAAAAAGGGGCCTGAACAATTTTTCAGAATTTTTTTATTATTTAATATAGTTATTAAATAGCTAGAACATCGAATTATAATAAAATAGGACATCGTTACAAACCGCTGAAACAAAATAACTTCTTATATTTATTTAAAATATAAAATATTTGAGAAAATATTTACGTATCCGAAGGTAATTGGTTGGATAAATACCGGCGTCCTTAGAGATTGCCTCCGTATATGTTTAAAAATGTAAAAGTAAACTATAAAAGCAAAAGATTTGTGAACCACAATAAAAAGTTTTTTCAGAAACTGTTTCACTGAAATGATTTTGAATAATGCTAAGCTTTTCCGTATGTGGAATATCATGTTAAGATTTTACAATAAAAATATAAAAGTCTGATCAAAATACCCGAATATTTTCTAGACAGATTCTTTGGAGGAATGACCAATTGACCAACTGATCATCAATTGTTTCACAGACCCTCAAAAAAACTTATTAAAACTATATAAACAATTCCTTTTATAAAATCTTATTTTTAAAAATATGAAATGCTATTTTCTTAAATCTA
This sequence comes from Trichonephila clavata, assembly GCA_019973975.1. Classification (NCBI taxonomy): domain Eukaryota; kingdom Metazoa; phylum Arthropoda; class Arachnida; order Araneae; family Nephilidae; genus Trichonephila; species Trichonephila clavata. The sequence continues at coordinate 432,555 of BMAO01022880.1, forward strand.
AGCAACCTAAAATGCTGGTTAAATTACAAATATTACATTATATTATAAATTATTATGACTTTGATTCTGGTAATAGTTGACTGTTATAAAAAAAACTGATACACACATTATTTAAAGCATCGCGAGTATTTGTTAATATAATAACAGTTGGAGTAACAGTCCTCAGATTTTCATTAGAATTTCTTTCCTAATCAACTTCAAAACTACAAATGTATTTACTAATAATACATACTTTAATAACTCTTGTTCAAATCCTTTAAAATAATAGTACAAATTTTATAAAATTCCTAAATAAATTTTGGAATTACTACTTTTTCAAAGGTTTATTTTTTAAAAGAAAATACAACTAAGTAGAGAACACACTTGAAATTAACATTTGTCTTTATTAAAAATATGTTTTGTCCCGAATATTAAAATACTTGTAATTTAATTTCTTTTAATCGTAGCATCAAACTAAAAACTGTTTTAGAGGAAAAACAAATTTGAATGTTTTAGAAAAATCTTTAAAAAAAATTATAATTTTGCCGAATTTGTTGCTTTTTTTTACTTGTTGGATATTTTACGAAAATTAAAAGAATACAGATTATTTTACTACTTGACAGTGATCACTCATCATTAGACAGTAATATGAACTAACTATTTTTTCGTCCATTTTCTTACATTTTAACACGCGCGTGCGGTTTCATCTACATAATAATATTTACATCACACATAATAATATATACATCGTTTTTCAACAATCGATAATACATTTTTTTCATTCACCCGGAACTCTAAGATTATTCCGATATAATGCAAATTTCTGACATTTGCTTTATGGTTAGAGGATTCTCCAATCTGGTTTACATTCATTTCCAATTCTTACTCAGTCTGAGTAAGAACTGGAAATGGATGTAAAAGAGGAAAAAAGAAGGTAGGATGTTCAGTGCATCACAACAATATGAAAGGTTAAGTAATTTCTATCAACCGTAGGCGAAAAGAAAAGTCACCATAAATCCTATCAAGTTCTTCGTGTCTATTTTCCTCAAACAAGGGTTGCAATAATAGATACTTAATTGCTTCACATAGCTAAGACCATATTTCTTTCTTGAAAGAAAGGTAAATATTAAAGAAACTTCAGCCCATTATCATAGAAGTTTTGAGGTTAATGTACACCATACTTGACCGTATGAAAATATCTTATCTGGTTTCCTTGTCATTTTTACATTAAAACTGATAGTGAGGGGTATAATTTATTTACTGGGGGAAAAGTTCAATTCGGTGATCTTATTTATCCCCAGAATTTACCTATTGGAAAAGAAAGGAAAATGTATCTGTCAAAATAACAACTCATTCACTATCAAGAAATCTCTGGAACTATTACTACAGATTTGAAATGTTGCTAGAGCATTGTTTCTTTTGTTGAGTAGAGATGAGCAAACAACAAATTTTGCTAAGATCAACTCCTGTAGAGGTTTCGGGGGCGTTATAGAGGAAAATTTTCAATTTTGAACTTTTAGACTCTGACTTTGTAACAATCCTGCTTACGCCAGGGTTATTGGTGTTTGGGGGTTCGAGAAAAGATCAGTCATAATCAATTCAAATTATAATTTATTATTATTTCTAACTTAAATGGAAAACAACTGTAGGTAGGAAATGCACACTACTACCAAGTATAGGAGCAATTATACACGGCAAAACGAATACCTAAAATTTCAGTACTTTAAAAAACTTACTCTCTTAGAATACTTTCGATGTCTACGGTCTAATTTACCGTATTTCTGTTCTTAGTTATTCGACCTCGAGTTGTTATAATTAAGCTCTATCTTATTAACTAAATCGTCAATTAGCAATTTTTATCATTCAGCAATTACCCGTCGACTAACTTTCGACTAGCTCTCAACTACTCTCCACTAACTCCCTTCGCGTATCTAAAAGTCAATGCTTAAATAGAACTCTTTATTTGAATAACTCAAGTCTTCTTCGGGAGAAAGTTTTCAATAGAACAACAGTTAAAACGAAATAAATTTCCCCAAAAGGATTAGTGACAGGTTCGCGGATAGACCCATTACAACTTGAGATTTGGCAAGTGTGTTTCATTATTTGTTGATAAGAGATGGGGGGGGGGTTATGGAAGCTTAAATGATAAATAGTTTTCCGTTTTAAAAATTCAAGCCCTGTCCATTAAAATGTGTGTGTATATATATATATATGTGTGTATATATATATATTTGTTATATATATATATATATATGTGTGTGTGTGTGTGTGTGTGTGTGTGTGTGTGTGTGTGTGTGGTGTGTGTGTGTGTGTGTGTGTGTGTGTGTGTGTGTGTGTGTGTGTGTGTGTGTGTCGACCGACCACACACACACACACTGAGGCTATAGATAATATATTTGGTAGAAAAATTGTATATTGGCGACAAACCTTGAATTTTAAAACTTCTATGAGTTAGAATAAACAAAAAATGAGTTAATCTTCCCTTTCCTACAAGTACTTCCACAATATAAAGCGGCCCCTCAGGGGGCTCACCTTCTTAAGGTGAGTACGCGTGTCACAATCCCGAGGTGCCCTAGTGATCTTTTCCTTTTCCCATGGGGTTTACTGTCTTTGGTAAACACGGGCTTCACGAACCCGGGGTACCCTAGTGATCCTTCGCTATTTTCGACCCTCTTTCTTGTCATTCAATTCATTCTTTCTTTCTCTTCCCGTCTAGACCACAGATATTAAAACAAATGTTTGGCGCAGTATAGCCGAAATCGGCTCTTGCGCCAATAAACCCCAAAATCACTCACTCACAATATAAAGCGGAAGAGCTCATCCCGTTTAATTTGCCTTAGAGTGCCTCATAATTTCGCTCGATAGTCAGATGATAACTTGAATCAAGCCTCGATTTTCTTGTGGAAACTAAAAATGTTTTAAGACCATCTTGATTTGACTCAACCTTTCAAAATATTGTATTTCTTTCGCTTAAAATCGGTTGGCTGATTTCAATTAGCATCGATCTAGATCCATGCAATTACTATTGACTACAAAACGCGTAATTCGGAACCGTTACGTCAAGTCAAGAGGCTAATAACATCCAAGAGGTACCTTCTAACTTTCACATTACTTAACAAGATATATGAAGTCCATTTCCATTTATAGTGCTTTTATATGGGAGATTTGTGCCCATCAAGTCTTTCTTTTAATCTCGTGTATTTCTTAAACATATGTGGCTGTCTCGTGTCATTCTCCATTATCAATTTAGAGCTGTACGAGGGTTATTAGAATATGAAGTAATTGTCATATCTTACATGTATGTATATTTATGCATCTCCTCAACACTCGCGAGATAATTCAAGTTCAATAATAGGCATTTGGTTAAAGTTTAGAAAATATATTTTAAAAAGTTGCAATTGATGCAAACAAATTGGGGGCTCATTTTTAAATACAAAAATTATAAAAAGGTCAAGTACTTTATTTATTGTTTGATTTGTATTTTAATTAATGTTCAATGTATATATTTTCAAATTATATTAATCAGTGGCTTAACAAATAATATAAGGGCCCCCTTGCAAACTCAGGTTTTGTGCCCCCCCAAAATATGCGTACTTAACGTCAGTCAAGCTTTGTATCCCCCCGCAATGTGGGGGTGTACGTTACGCCACTGATATTAATAATGATGTCTTGTTTATTTTTTATCTTTTACGTTATTTACCTTTTTGCTAATATTTTTATTTTATTTTCATTACTTCTTTCCCATTAAAAAAAGATTGCTACATATTGCTTGAAAATTTACTTAATTCTAGATAAATATATTTAAAAAGCAACTTATAAATGATTTTATTACTATTGGCTATTAATTAAAATTTCTGATATTGCAAGATTAAATAACGTAGAAATGATAAATAAAAATGTCTAAATTATTTCAAAACAGCAAAAATATTTGCATCAATGTATAAGTGCGCGTCCTCCATTATTGTTTAATAAATGCGTGGGCATTTTAACGTTCTTAGAAAGAATTGTCAAATTACTAATAAAAAATATTCAAATTTTATAATTTTGTGCAAATTTAAATAAAAATTTTACTTATGTTTGTTAGTAAAAGCTCTAAGAAAACACATAAATAATAAAAATTTTAACAACCACACAAATTTTCCTTTTTACTTATTGAGCTAAATCTAAGTTACATTAAGGAATTCTTTTGTATTACAATGAAAGAAAAAAATGTAAAACACTAAAAAAAGAAACTTCGTCATATATCTTAAAGCTTAGCGTGATCTTGAGAATTCATAAGTCCTATGGCGACAAATTCTATTCAATTATCTTTAGTGATGAAAAGAAGAACCTTGGTGGTCCCAATGACTGTGTAATTGTCGGCACGATTTACATAAGGATAAGAGCTATTTCCTCAGTGAGGTAGCAAGGGTGGTGCTTTTGGCCTTTAATGGATAGACATTCTTGCAATTTTCTAGAGGTCGCCAAACATTAGATGACTACATATGTACATTAGAGAATACCTTACCTACCATTAACCAAAATACTCATCGGTCCACAATGACAATTTCAACAAAACAGTTGTTTCGTTCCACAACACCTCTCTTTTGGATTGGCTCGCTTGCAGTTTAGGTCCTAATCCTTAGAACTACTGAGGAATGCTTTTCCATCAGGTGTATGCTAATTTTAAGCAGTTCTTTAATGTCTCGGAATTTAAATGTTATAGAAAAAGCATGGCATAATCTTGACTAAAATGTCATGAACAATGGTGTAGCTACCAATGGCCTAGGCAGTGCCGTGCACCGGGGTCCTTAAGCTCAGGGGGGCCCTTAAAACTTGACCGCCAAACAAGCCGAACTTGTGATAATTTCTCCTACATTTAAGATATAAATATAAAAGGTTGTTATCCATATATACATAACTGTAATCAGGGCAACTCAGTTGAAAGTAATTTCAAGTTTGTGGGGAATTCCCCTAAATTCTTTCATTTGTTTGTATGGTGTTGCGAACTTTACTTATTGAAAGTTTTACATTATTTTCCATTTTTTTTTCATTTTTTTAGCTGTTACTTGAAAATATACTTCAAGATCCATGAAAAATCTTACAATACATAATCGCATCACGGCGTGCGGACTCCATCCACTCGCTATTTCTTAGCAGGCGTAATGCCACTGCCCACTAATTTTTCTTCTTGTAAATTCTATACTTTATGCAACGCTAATCTCAGTAATCTATTTTATTAATTCTGATGTGGAGGTACATCCTCTTCGGGGATAGGAACTCCGTAACTTACACGCCACTTGCCACTTGCTTTAAAAATCTACACAGGAAGCTATGTCTTCTTGATCAATTTACTTTTAATAAAAATATGATTCATAATAAGATATTTTCTTGTTTTAGTATTTCGCAATCTACTCGTATCTGCAATAGGCTGGTGTAATTTCCTCCCCCCCCCCTCTGTTCTTTCGCAGAGGGTTTTTTTTTTTAAAAAATACTTACAATAATATTGAATTATTCTCTTGTTCATGCACATTTTTTTTTTGCATCATTTCCTGTCTATCACGTGCCAAATCGAAACCCTGTGTAATCGCTTAAGTTCATACAAGAAAATTCATACACATTCATATAAGTAGTAAATAGTCTTACTTTCCTATGTTATGAAGAGCACAATAAAGGGATGATGTTAAAAAAGTAACTTTGTATAGTTAAAATGCCTATATATTTTTTTCCTTTTTTTTTCTTGATAAAGTCAAACCAAAATAGGGTCTTCGTTTTTTTTTTTTTTTTTTTTTTTGTTTTTTTGCACCAGGGTGTTTGTATACCTAGCTATGGCGTATTAATGAGTCTACCTTTTGACTAAACAGTTCTTATTTTCTGTGAATTATAAGTTTATCTAAGCACTGAGACAATATTATTTCAGTTCTTTTAGAATTTACATACCACTGTCTGTGGGATTTCTTTTCATTTTGTAAACATATATCTAATTTTTAATTCAATTGGTAAGATTTAAAATAATTTCTAAACTGATGACTCAAAAGGTGCAGATAAAAATAACATTTTAAAAATGTTCCGAATGTCTTTCTAAATTTATAGCTCACAAAAAAAAATATTTCTTTAAGGACGATTTTCTATATATTGCTGTAGCGGAGAGAGCAATCTGAAAATTTTTAAATAAATTTATAGTTTGTGTTACATTATTTGCTGTACACGTGCACCCCTAAATATTGCGGAGTCTTTCACTTGTCAATGTCCCGAAATCGATAGCCGTGCACCTCCCAACAGCTGCATTCTACGCGCGACCGTGAATTACACTCGGAAACTCCGAGTGTAATTCGAAGTGTTAGAAAGAAACCGCCCTTATCACAAGACTCTGGAGTGCAGGAGAGCCCATTGAAAAACACCGAAAAGAAAGGTCCGTGTGGCATCCTTCCTCACAAATATCATATTCTGAACTCTAATGAAATAACGAATATTTTGAATAACTTCAATGTAAATGTATATACCGTAATTAATAGTTGTGGCGTAAATAAACCAATAATATAATTTCTTAACTCTCATGCTACCATTTATTTTCTCAAACGTTGCACTGGGACTACTTGACAATGTTATTTGATATGACAATTTTAGCATGTTTAAAAACCTTCATATTGTAAATAAGTGTTACTATTTGAATAGAAGTGTTGCGCGTTAAAGACAGGAAGGGGAGAATGAGAATTATATAAACGTCTCACTATACAGTAACACAAGGGCTACTGGTGAAGGACCTCGCCATTTTGAATCTCAATCGAGTAACGAGGGCGACACTAGTGGTGAAACGTAAACCCCCGCATCGCGGGGGGGGGGCAGGGTTCTAGGGGACCCAAAGCCAAACTGCTGTTAAGTACCTACCCTTTGTAAAATCTAACTTGGGGGCCCAAAGCCTGACTTTTTAGGGGGGGCCCAAATGTTATCCGTTATATATACGCCACTGGACGACATCACAACCTCTTCCAACACCACACCACGACAATGGAAGGACTTTGATATAGACAGATTTAACCTGCAACAGCCTTTCTCTGCACGATGCGTCTTCAGTGGCAGAAGGACTCCAACTCTTGAGACGCCGGCCACGAGTTCGTGACGATAACCACGAGAGGAAGGGATAGAAGATAGATAGAGGAATTAGTTGCAATCGTAGAGGCACTACTGATTTCAAAGCAGCTTTACAGGAGATTCAGAGTGTGTCTAAATGAAATTCTGTTGTTGATCTCTACGATTTAGTTATCGCAAGATACGTAGATATCGTTATAATATTTATTAGTTAAATTCCTCTCCATATATTTAATTTATTTTGCTATTGGTTTATTTATTGTTTGATGAATATGACTGATCAGATATATTAAAGATTAAGGTTGATCTTTAATGAGCTATTACGTCTCTTACTTTTATCGGAGCACATTCATTATAAGATGGCAAGAAGAAAAAAGAAAGTTGACAGTATTACCCAAAACTTATTATTTTTGTATTATAAATTAAACAATTGCAATTGCCAACTAATTAATGAACAATTAAATTTTCCGATAGTTCAACATTTCTTATTATTAAATCATATTTATCATTGGAATAAATATGTCACCCACTGCCAAAAAAACATATTCAATTCAGCAATAATTGCAAAATTTTTACAGTGTAATCTACTAATGTTGTTTTTATATCTATTCAAAGCTAAACTAAACTGATTTACTTTATATTTAATAAATTCTTACGCTGTTCAATAACAAAATCGTAATTATAGATGGGAATATATGTTATTTCCTACTCAAATTCAAAACAAATCACTATAAGTTAACATAAATCTACAATTGTTTTTTTTAATTTACTTGTTTTGATAAATAAATATGTTTCACCTACATTTTCCTTAGATGTCATTTGCTCACCATTAAATTCTTTTTCATTTCACCTTCGCAAAGACTGTTATCATCTCTCACACGATATTATAAATATAAATCATTTTAATTCCCGCAAAAAAAGTCATCTGCCATATCAGCAAGTTCTTCAGAACTACCGGTTGTTTATAGCAGTACCATTTCTTGGTAAATGTATTCCACGAAAACTAAAATTTGTGTAACTGATAAGACAGAAATTCCAGAAAATAAATAATAACAACGGATGTTCATAAAAATGAACTCAAAGAATTTGATTATTTCATACTTGATAAAGAATCCCTAGAAATGAGCCTTTTTTAATCTTTTTAAAACAAATTGCTCTCACAAATCATTTGAAATCTACAATACGAATCCAATTATAAAGTACTTCTAAAACTCTTCACTACATACCCAAATATTACTAAAATTCCCTTTCAAATAATACTAATTTCTTTTTCTTCCATAAAATATTATTCGATATATTTATTCACAAAACAATAAACATAGCATAACCAAAATGCATAATGTGCAAAGCTCAGTTCAAATACACTGCTGGCCACCGTAAGAGCAACACCAAGGAAGACAAGAGATATCACAACAAAATTTATTTTGTAGATAACATGTTGACCAGGTATCAAAAAATTAAATTTATAGACTTCTGTGAAGTGTGGTTCCTGCCTGAATCAGTAGCCAGAGTAGCCGCCATTGTTGGAGATCACTGCTGCCACACGCCTCGGCATTGATTCAAAGAGACTTTGGATGTGTTCTTAGGGTACAGCAGACCAAGCAGCTTCCACACGTTGCCAAAGTTGATCTGGTGTGGTAGCCGGGGGTGTAATCTGGGTCAATCGTTGAGCAACAATGGGCCTCATGTTTTCTATCAGCGAAAGATCCGGAGAGCGAGCCGGCCAGGGAAGCAATTCAATCTGGTGATTGACGAAGAACCTTTGGACAATGCGTGCCACTTGTGGTCGCGCATTATCCTGTTGCAATATGGCTGTGGCCAAGCCCTGAAAGTAAGGAGGGGCAACTGGCTCCAACACCTCGGACATGTAGCGCTGGCTGTTTAAAGTACTAGCAATGCATACTAGAGGAGTGCGAGAGTGATATCCAATACCGCCTCATACCATAATACCCGGTGCAGGACCAGTGTGGCGGTGTTCAGCATCCTCTCTCCATGGTGTCTCCAGACTCGTATCCAACCATCGTAGTGTTGCAGACAGATGCGTGACTCGTCAGTAAAGAGAACTTCATTCCATTCTGCCACCCACATCCTTCTTTCATCCCACAATTGGCAGCGGGAGACGTTTGTGGTTCTGCGTCAAGGGCAGACCAAGCAATGGACGTCTTGCGGACAGACCACTCTGCTGTAAACGGCGTCGAATGGTACGCGTAGACACTGAACGATGCGTTACAGACTCAATGTGCTGTGCTATGGTTCGTGATGTAACTGAGCGATCCGTCCCTGCCATGCGCACAATTTGCCTGTCCTCACGTGAAGTGGTGCACTGAGGTGGATGCGACCGACCACGTCGGTCCATCGTACCCTCCTGCATCCAACGGTCACATATCCGCATTACAGTTGTTTGGTTTCGTCCAACACGACTACCGATTTCCTTGAAAGATAATCCACAATCTCGGCAGGCCACTATCCTTCCTCTGTCGAACTCGGATACTTGATCAAAAGCTGATCGCTATTTTCTACGAGACATAACTGATCGTTTTATGAAAAAAACACAAGAAAAACACAGTTGCCGAACTTGAAATCGTCGAAATCTCCAAGCCTAAAATAGCGCTTTGATGTGGCGCCACAGGCGTGCGTGATGTGTGTCTGCGCTGAAATTCTAGTCATTTGCAGATCTCACCTCCGCTAATGTATGTTGTAAATTTCATGTGCTTCCTTCAGGATGTTGCATTTACGGTGGCCAGCAGTGTACATTCCAATCTTACTTTTATTACTAACGAACTATATTTAGAAACAGAAAGTGCTTTGTCTTATATTTCTAAAGAAGCTGTAGCAAGCCTCCTCTCTCGTTGGTGTGAGGGTGGGTGGAATGAAAAGTCATCATTAAAAACAACTTTTATTTCTTAGCCTCTCAATTACCATCCACTTTTACTAAAGTTAATGGGGGCCAGGCAGTTTTAGTCAACTCTAAATATTATTAAATGGCCGCGGTAGCCTAGTGGTCAAGGTAACGAACTCGTGAGTGTGTGGATTTATGGCGCAAGAGCTAACAATGACTAAACTGCCCCAAATATTTGTTAAAATTGTAAAACAATTGATAAAAAGTCGGGAAAAGAAAGAAAGGATGAATTGAATAACAAGGGACGGTCGAAAATAGAGAAAGATCATTAGGGGACCCCTGGGGTGTGATACGCGTGCTTACCAAAAGCAGTTAAACCACTGGGGCCGTGGGTAGCCTAGTGGTTAGAGCATTGGACTTCAGACCGGAAGGCCTGGGTTCGATACCCGATGTCACCAAATCTCCACCGAGTATAAACGGAGAACTTGCTCGTTAAATCAGTGGGTCCGAATGGTGTCGCCATCTATCGTGTTGTTCCGAGCAAAATCGCATTGTCACCTTCGAGGGGGCTCAAAGCTTAGGCTAACGACAGGCGTAAAATTCTAGCCCTTAGCCGCGATGAATTTCGTGGATCTTGATCTGATATTACTGTCGATCAGGTGGCATAAGCAACAGTTAAACCACTGGGAGAAGGAAAAGATCACTATGGTACCTCGTGCTTATCTAAAGAGGATGAGCCCCTTGCTTTGTATAACAAACTAGTGATCGGCGTGTCATGAGCTCGAACCAAGTACCACTAAAGACCTGCCGTGCAGAGGAGACCGATGCGCGTTAAATATTTCGAAGCTCAAACGTCCTCCCGTTGGTGTGGTGGGGAAATTAGGACAGGGGTGCCAGCCCAGGTATCATCCTCGTCACTTGACCATAGTTCAAAACTCCGAGGTCCGTCGCCAAAAGCTCTCGAGTAGTTGAATAGTGCGACGTTGTGATGGATCTATACGTGACTTCCTACTAACAATCCGGTTGGGTATTCTTTGGGGCCAGCAAAATTTACCAATTTTCTCCTAAGAAGGAAACGTGATATGCAAATTAAGTTTATTATATATAGTTCTTGTTCGCGAGTTAAGAAAGTTAGGGAATTAGAAGTGAAGAGAAAAGAAAGCTAGAAGGTTAGAAATTTAGTTAACTAGAGGTGACAAGAAAGATACAAGGTGAAGATTACCATAAATGGTTAAGAAATCCGTGTAAAAGATTATAGTCAGGAAGTTGTAAAATAAATTGAATTGACTAAAAGACTGCATAGTTCAGTTACTGTCACCTTCATATTACATTGATATTTAAAGTATTAAATTGATTAAGCTGACATTAAGTGTACATCTACTGTGTAAAGTAATATTAGGGAAGAACCTTCAATATAAAGACGTTATTTAATGTATTCTCCCCATACGCGAATCTCGTCTCTTCCCTCTGTTGTCTGACTGGATCATCCTACTTATAGTGTTAAATTGATGTGTGTTTGAATTGACTAAAGTGAAAAATAAAATAATTGGAATTATCATGTCTTCCTTCCACACCTTTAGCTGGGTCGCACGGTAGAAGGGAATAAGGTTCATTTCAACGTTAATATTCACTCCCTCACTAAATATTATGAGAAAAGATACTTATTTATTAAATACAGATACTGAGCTTGATTCCTGGAATTCAAACCAAGAGGCTCCTAAGCTTTTCTTTCTGGATACACTAACAATTCAAATATAAACTATAGTTTAATATAACGACAAACACAGTTCAATTGCTATCTTCCCTTTTTTTCGAATTCAATTCACTTAACTTCAAATTGTAGTTCTGCTTTGCATAAATCACGGTTCCTTTACGGGAAGAGGTTATCAAATCAAACAATTTATTGGAAAAAAAATACTGAAGTCAGGTTCTGGGTCTCCTTGGAAATTAAAAGGATGTCTCAGGTATTCGCTGTTCCAAATTCCTTTCTTTATTGGGTGAAGGAAGTTTTAATGACTGAATCTAAAAATACTTTTTGTAACTGTTTTCAAAATCTGATATGCTCAGGTTTATATGTCTATCGTGCAATATTTTGGAGAATTCTTAAATAAGAATCCGAGTAAACTTTAAATATTTCTCCTTAGCTTTTAATTATTTGTCAATAAAAATCCTGAATTGCCTGTAAATTTCAAATTACTTGTTCGACTTTTACTTGCACTTGCATGCAACTTTGTAAATACATATTTAACCATTGATTTTATGGACTCTTTTTAAAGTATTTTTATTTAGTTATAATTCCACAAAATGAATAAATTATTAAAAACTGGAAAAATATTATCTTTACTTTAAATACTGCATTAAAAACTCTTAAATATTCTGTAAGTCAATTAAAAATTGTGCAAATTTTTAAAAATGTTGTTTGTTAAAACGCTGTTATTCAATCTGAGAGAGAATTTATTATGGTCAAATATTTTCTCATGGGTTACTTGGCATTGACTCGTGGGAAAAATATATAAATAAACGAAGAATGGTTTTTCTCAGGTACTATAAATAAAAGACTTTCCCAGGAGACGTAAAAGAAAGTTCACCAGGACACAGCTCTGCATCTATTCTTAAGTAATTATATTCTAAAGACGTCTAAAACAGCAGAGAATATTTACACTTCATTAACAGTTCAATGTACCGAAACAGTACTTTACAAACATTTTTGTGTGAAGACGACTTCCTTCTCTCTGACATTTTTTTTCTCTTGTAAATTTCTATAAACGAAAAAAAAAACGCTTATACATATATATGAGCACTGATTGTTGGATATCGTGCCTGTTTCACAAGCGTTTTTGTTCTGCTCGATACCAAAAACATCTGAGATATAACAGGATGTCTGACGATTACTATAACTGTCATCATCATCATCATCAAAAAGCTTTAACCTCATTTTTTCAATGCATTTCACCCATAGTAATATAAAAAAATCAATATACAACTCTCTCTGGGCAATAGACTTTTCTGGCTATTGTGTTTAATTTTTGAAAACACATCAGTTACGAAAACTGGTAAGTATAAATAGGTACATTATTATAATAATACTTATTGCTAATACATTTAAACTGGCATTATTGACTGACATTTAAGGTATCCGAACACGTTGAAAATGACCAAATTCACAGTCAAGACAGATATTTTTGTTTTTTATTTTATTGAATAGAGCTATCTTATGACTTTACGAAACATACTTTGTTTTGTTTCTACACTACCTAGAGGCCAAGTTACACAATCCATTTTATAAATTTAGAAAAACCGGAAGTGGGTTTTTGATTTACCAGAAGTGGGCATTTAAATTGCTCAAAATCTATCATGGCGAGTCTGATAACTCAAAATATTACGAATGTATTTCTATAAAACTCTTTGAACCTGATATTTATGTTATTTTCTAGAGAATGTACTAAAATATTTCTTATTGTATGAATACTTTTTGAGTTATGGCTTGTTATTTAAATAATGGTCTCATAAAAAATTTAACATTTCTTATAATGTTTACTCAATCAGCTCTAAATTTTTCACATTTTAATAAAAAATTAAAATTTTAGTACATTTTCTAGATAAATGTATCTAATTTGTTTTAGTAATACTTTTACTAATATATGTTTATTACTTTTTTCTCTAACTGCTTTGAAATTTTTCAAAAATATTGCTAAAATTTCACTTATGAATGTGATTTTTGTAAAATTCAGGTAATTTATTTTAAATTTGGATAGTAAAATATAGTAATATTTATTGGTATTGAGTCCTAAAAGAGCATTTATAATGTTTTAGTATGCTATTTTGTTAAAAAGTGCTCCAAACGTGTTCGGATACCTTAATCTGTTTATATATATTAATGGGCTGCATTTGGGCAATTTAGCCTTTGGGAGGTTTCTGGGGATTTTATTAAAAAAAATCCTGTTCTTGGAATATTAGACCTACAGACTTGAAATTCGATAACTATGTTTCCTATGTCGAGAAGAGATCCGCTAAGAAAAGGTTTTGCAGAAACTTAACCACAAGAGTTGTTGCGAAGGGTTAAGGGGGCTGGCTATATACATAAAAATTCCTTTTTGAAACTATTAGAAAAACAAATTTTAAATATGGCAAGCAAATTTATTTGTTGAATAGAGATCTACCAAGAACGGTTTCTTCGGAAATCCACTCCCATGAGGAGTTGCAAGGGCGTACGAATAAAAATTTCCCGTATTGAAGTATTTACGTACAGGCTTGAAATTTGATAAACATGTTTCTTTCGTAGCAGAAACATGCTAATCGGTTGCTAAGAACGGGTTTTACAGAAATCGGCTCCCAAGAGGGGTAACGCCAAAGGAAAAAATAAATAGACTTTAGTCTTAAAAATCCTAGTCTTTTTAAATTAAGAAACGTTGGATGTAAGACAGAAGGGGGTATGTTTTTCAATACATATGAAACTTAACAATATATATATATATATATTCAAACAGCATCATATGCGAAATGCCCAGCGAAGCGAGAGGATAATGGTGAGTGATTATATAAAAAGATAATTTCAAATACCTTTCAACGGTTTCATTCTGCACTAATTATGACAGTAGTTAAAATATAGTTCTACGTCAGATCGATGCACATTATATAAAAGTTACAGCTCAAATGAATGCAATTGGGTCAATGGCATAACGGGGAATATAAGGGCCCCACTGCAAAGTCAGGTTTTGAGCCCCAAGCCGAATCTCACAAAAATAAAGTATTTGGCGTCAGTCAGGCTTTGCGCCCCCTTGAACCCTGCCCCCCCCGTGATGTGAGGGTTGCTGGGGTGTACGTTACGCCACTGGTTTGTGCAATATTTGCACAAAAAAGTATTCTATCAATAAATACACACACACACATTTACGGATATTCAAAAATTTTAAATTGTGTGTGTTTATATTTCCAAAAAAAGAACATAATTATATTTTCTTTTGCAATTTCTACTATTATAATTCACACTCTCTCTCTCTCTCTCTCTCTCTCTCTATATATATATATATATATATATATATATATATATATATAGCTTGTTTATTGTACTAAGATTTAGCGCGGGTTCTGCATTTTTGAATGCAATTTTTAGGTAAGTTACCTTTTTCTCATAATGGATTTAGATTTTCCATCCATTATTTTCAATAGGTTTTTGCTCAGTATTATTAACAGAAAGATGAAAAGTTGGCTGGCCACAAAACATGTTCAACCCCACTTTTATGCAAATTATTTTATACATAAGCTGTCCTAAGTCAGCAATGTTTATAATACTTTAGAATGCATACTTTCATATTTTTTTATATTTAACTCTATTATTTTAATTTTTTATATACCATTTTAAAAAGAGTCCTATTTCTGGTCTTATTCCTAAGTTCTTATTGTCTGGTTATCCTGTAATTTCAATTCTTTTCAATTTTGATCATGTTTATTCATCTCTCTCTTGTAGAGAAATTTTTGCTTACATATATATATATTTATATATCTTGCTCAAATTTTCAATCGTTTATAAAATACTTTCAATTCGTCCATTCAAATTCAAATACATTTTTTAAACTTGTAGTGTGGGTGATGTTAATACAGTTTTTTTTTCAAATATTATTTCATTAATTAAATCAAAAAATGAAAAAATATTATCAAAGATAATAATCCAACAGCATATATAGAAAGGAAAATTGTTCGTTGTGTCCCTGTAGCGCAATGGATAACGCGTTGGACTTCTAATCCAGAGGTCGTGGGCTCGAATTCTACTTGAAAAGGCCTAATTTCTGAGAATGTGATTTCTGTTAGACAATACTAATTTATTAGAATAATTAAATTTAATGAATGAAAAATAGTAGCAAACACAAAAAATAGTCCAACATCATATATAGAAAGGAAAATGGGGAAAATATATGTTGTATACGCTCAGGCGACACCAGCGCCACTCTCTGTAAACCCCCGGATGTAAGCGGGAGAAGGGGTAGACTTACTCTTCTCCCAGCAGCGCGCGTCTAGTCAGGTTTAACAACCTGTAGATGTCATTAAATATCCTTAAACCTTAACGTCTCTCTTTCATTCAACATACCCCTAGACACCACCCTCTCTGTTACATGAGGGCTCGACCTCGCAACCTTAATGGTTTTTGAACCCGTGTTAAAATCAAAAGTCGCCCAAAATAAACGGCGCTCATCGAAATCGCCCAACACAATGGCGAATGATTGATCATCGAATTCCTCCGACGCCTACTAAGAGCCAATCCTCCGCTCTGAGACCTATACTACCGTCTCCTTCGCCAAAGCCAAACCAAAGCTTAAGACTCAACCAATAAGTCTCTTCGGCATCGTCCAAGTGGTCCAGTGAAACAAAAAGGCCAATTTCCCCGCCTATTCATCGCATCAAGAGTGTAAACTCCATCTGCTTCGTAACTACAGTCATCGCCGTGAAATCGTCAAATCAGGTAGGATCAAACCTTTTTTACTCAGCATGTATCGAAATACTAAGAAAGAAGATCTAATAACCGCCGCTAAAGAACTAGGTGTTACTGTCCCAGAAAATGCTACGCTTGTGAATTTAAAAGCACTTATCGAACAAACTGACACTTTCAAAAACGAACCTGAATTCGTTAAGGATATGCTTAATTTACTCGTCGAGGAACGAAAAGAGTCAGAACTAGAAAAAAAACAAGCAGAATCAGAAAAAAAACAAGTAGAACTAGTGAAAAAAGAAGCCGAACAAACGGCCCAAAAAATCATTCAACTTCAAAAAGAAATTGAACTCGCGAAAATAAACTCCGCTATAAATTCTAATAATTCAAACAATACTACTGCAACATTCGAAACACCGTCAACTAACCTTTTAGAAAGTCTCATTAAATCCGTTAAGACCCTTAGTATGCCAGTTCCTTCTAAACCTGAAAATTATAATTTATTTTTTCATTCACTTGAACGTGCGTTTACAACCAAAAATGTTCCACAGGAATTAAAATCAGAGATCTTAATTAATATTCTCGGTGAAAAAGCTAACAGTATTTTACTTTATATCCCGAAAACGAACTCCAAGATTACGAGAAAGTTAAACACATTATTTTACGAGAATTCCAACCAACCCCACAAGAATGCTTAATTAATTTCCGTAGGGCCCAACGATTGCCAAACGAATCGCACGTACAGTTTTCGTCACGATTAACAAGTTCTTTTGAATATTATTGTAAACTTCGTAATGCGAATGATTTTAAAACTTTGTGTGAGTTAATGATAGCCGACAAATTATTTTCCACCCTCGATCGAGAAACGCAACAACATATCGCGATACGCCAAAACGAATCTTGGTTTAAGCCTACTGAATTGGCTAGGGAATGCGATGTTTTCTACGTAGCAAAGCGAAAGTCGTATTCCGACAACACACACCATCAACCGCCGTATGACAGCAAAAAACAAAAATATAACTCGTCTCAGGGCTTTAATCGCTACTACTCTCGTGATAAAAATTTCACAAATTATTCACCAAACACTTCAACAAATAATCCGCGTGGTGGTTCTCACAGAAACGAAACTCATTTCAATTCTAGACCTAATTCAAATCACGGTCCTGTTTGTAAAGTCGAAGGTAAAATGTTTAATGAATCCTTACATGAATTGCAATACGAAAATATTTTTGTTAACGATAAAATCGTGAAAACTTTAATCGATTCGGGAGCGAATATTGTGTGTGTGAAATCTTCCCTCATTCCACCCGAAACAAAATCTTTAGGAACTGTTCAATTAACATGTGCTTTCGGAAATGAAATTCAAGCTGAACTTACTAAAATTAAATTAGCTCTTCCAAGTTTTCGTGAAAACCCGATAATAGTAACTGCAGCTGTCTGTAATAAATTGTATTGTGATTTAATAGTTCCGCCTAATATTTTTGATGACTTAAATAAAGCAGAAAAAGAAAATGCACGGATTTCAGAAAAAAATCCTACTTCCTCTCATTCTAAGAACATTCTTTCGCATAAAAATAAAAATGATAGACAAAATAATTTCGCTAGCCCAAATATGTCGAGCTTGCATTCTTTTGCACCGCAAACTATCCCAAATCATTCCGGCGAAGGTTCAAGGCCAAATGGCTCAATTCATTTTCCAAAGATTTACAGTGCCAGTAATGTAAAACACCCAATGAATAAAAAGAATCGTTAAACTCTTCAAAACAGAAATTATTCGATAAAAAAGAAAATAAGAAATATGAACTGACGTCACAGCCCAGATCCGATCAAACATGTTATATAACTGATTTTCAGCGCGAAGCTAACGTAAACAAACCTTTTTCTGAATTTAAAATTAGCGATTGTAATTCTTTACCAGTTAATAATAAAAACGAATCTCTCTCTTTGCTTTTTCAAAATAAGGATTGTTATTTATCAAATTTAAATGTAATTTATCCTCCAGTAGATTTATCGCATATTTTGAACGTTGATACGCGTCGCGAAGTTGAAAACCTTATCCAATCTTACAAACCAAATAAAATTAAAGATACAAACTTACAGATGCAAATTATCCTTTCTGATGACACACCCATCGCGTTACGTCCTAAAAGATTAAGTCAAGCGGAAAAAATTATCGTCGAAAACCAAATTGAGCAATGGCTGTCTGATGGAATAATTTCCCCAAGTTCATCTAATTTTGCCGCACCTTTAGTTCTTGTCAAGAAAAAAGACCAGTCAACTAGACTCTGTGTTGATTTTCGTGCTCTTAATTCTAAAACAATTAAACAAAGATTTCCACTACCCCTCATTGAAGACATTTTTGATCAACTCCATGGAGCGATACTCTTTTCAAATCTGGACTTAAAAAACAGTTTTTTTCACATCAAAATTGATCCTGATAGCCGTAAATACACCAGTTTCATAACACATAATGGTCAATACCAATTTAATAGAGTTCCTTTTGGTTTGTGTAATTCTCCCTCACTATTTCAAAAATACATTCAAATTGTGTTTAAAGATCTCTTAAAAGACAACACTGTTATTATATACATGGACGACATTTTAATTCCGGCAAATTCTGAATGTGAAGGGATTGCAAAGCTTAAAAAAGTATTTGATGTTGCTGCTACTTATGGTTTAGAGTTTAATTTTTTAAAAAGTGTAATTTTCTTCAGCGGAAATTAACTTTTCTTGGCCATATTATTGAAGAAGGTACTATTCGTCCTTCAGCAGCTAAAACAAATGCAGTCATGAATTTCCAAACACCTAAAAACCCTCGGCATGTCCAATCATTTTTAGGACTAACAGGCTATTTTAGAAAATTTATTAAGGACTATGCATCAATCGCACGACCTTTAAGCGATCTTTTACGAGACAAAGTTCCATTCACCTTTGGTCCTGTACAAAAACAAGCTTTTCTCTCTTTGAAGCAAATTTTGTCTCAGGAACCTGTATTACATCTTTATCAGCAAAACGCTCCATTACAAATACACTGCGATGCCAGTGCGAAAGGGTTTGGCGCTATACTTCTACAAATGGACTCAAATCAGAACTTTCATCCAATACACTATATGAGTCGTAAAACTTCTCCTCAAGAAGAGAAATACTCCAGCTACGAACTAGAGGTCTTAGCGATAGTTACAGCATTAAAAAAATTTCGACACTATCTTGTCGGCACAAAATTTCAAATAATCACAGATTGCCAAGCATTTCAAAAAACTATGTCAAAGAAAGATTTACCACCTAGAATACCACGATGGGCTCTCTTCTTAGAAGACTTCGATTACGAAATACTTCACAGGCCAGGTAAACAAATGCAACATGTTGACGCGCTCAGTCGTTATCCCGTCATGCTCATACAATACAACGAGACAACACAAAAAATTAGAAAAGCACAAATTAATGATGAGTTTACATCCAGTATTAAACAATTATTACAATTATCTTCAGCCTCTGATTATACATTAAAAAACGATGTGCTGTACAAAATTGTCAACGACCAAGAACTTCTAGTCGTTCCACTTGAAATGCAAAAACAAATCGTACAACTTGAACATTCTAAAGGACATTTCGGCATCAACAAAACTGAAAATTTAGTCAAACAACAATTCTTTTTCCCAAATATGCGTAAGACTGTAGAAAATGTTATTGCAAATTGTATTCCTTGCATTCTTTCATCCAAAAAATTTGGCAAACGAGAAGGATTTCTACATCCCATACCAAAAGGTGATATTCCACTTGATACCTACCATATTGACTTTTTGGGTCCACTCCCAAGTACCAACAAAAATTACAAATATATCTTTACTGTCATCGACGCTTTCACCAAATTTTTGTGGATTTATCCTGTAAAGTCTCCTTCAGCTAACGATGCTTTAGACAAATTAAAGTTACAACAAGTAACCTTTGGAAGTCCCAGACGAATAATTTCAGACAAAGGAACAGCATTCACTTCGACAGAATTTCAGAAATTTTGTCAGGATGAAGATATCGAGTTTATTTCAATCACAACAGGTGTACCGCGTGGGAACGGTCAGGTAGAAAAAATTCATGCAACGTTAATACCAGTCCTAACAAAGCTTTCACTTGAAGATCCCAATAAATGGTATAAACACGTATCATCAGTTCAACGAATAATTAACAGCACTGTTTCCATAGCCACCAAATATACACCATTTGAACTTTTAACAGGCGTCAAAATGAAAAATAAAGATGACATCAAAATCAAAGCCATTCTCGAGGAAGAAAATTTTCAATTATCTTTACAGAATAAACAACAAATGAGAGAAGATGCCAAATCCAATATCCTGAAATTACAAGAACAAAGTAGACTACACTACAATAAACATCGCAAAGAAGCAAGAAAATACAAAGAAGGTGACAGAATTGCAATCAAGAAAACCCAGTTTGGATTAGGTGTGAAATTGCGACCAAAATATTTTGGCCCATATGAAGTAGTGAAAGTTCGTCCAAACGAGAGGTACGATGTAAAGAAAATAGGAAGACAAGAAGGCCCAAATTTGACGTCCACATCTGCTGATCTGATGAAACCATGGGATAATCCCTAAGACTTTTCTTTCCAGAACTCTAATGACTCTATTTTTTTCCCTCTATATACTCAAGGAAATTTGAACTTTAAAAATTTGTTTAATCTTTTTTTTTCTTTTCAGTTGTAGTATTTGTATAATTTTTACTTGCATATTTTCCAGCCTGGTCGGGGACCGACCACATCAGGATGGACGAGTGTTGTATACGCTCAGGCGACACCAGCGCCACTCTCTGTAAACCCCCGGATGTAAGCGGGAGAAGGGGTAGACTTACTCTTCTCCCAGCAGCGCGCGTCTAGTCAGGTTTAACAACCTGTAGATGTCATTAAATATCCTTAAACCTTAACGTCTCTCTTTCATTCAACATACCCCTAGACACCACCCTCTCTGTTACATATATATATCATCATCGCTTTCTATTTTGTCACTTAATAATGTGATTTTGTCATATTTATATTAATTGTAACTTTTTCATAAAAAGTGACTAAAATAAAATGTTTCTTTTTTGACCTAAGTAGGAATTGACTTAAAATTATTTTCTTTTTATACTACTTGTTCTTAATCAACATTCTTGCACTATTAAGACAAAAAAAAGAGTACCTAAAAATTAAAAGGTTGACTAATTGTATAATTGTTTTCCCATTCACAAAGTATGCACTAATTTTGCATTATTTACTTCCGAAAGATTTAGGAGGTCAAGTGTTCATTTTTATGTATAAAAAATAATCTCGATTTCAATTGTTAAAAAGTACATGAAAATTAAAAATTGTTTGAAAATGGTTTAACTATACCATTGGTTAACATATGTTGTGTAGTTGATGTTTCAACAACTACAATGAAACAGCGCTCCCTGATAATTTTTTTTGTTTGTTTATAAATGTGCATAAACCTTTCAGCTCAAATAATAATGCTTTCAAATAAATGCTAAAGCACTCAAAAAATAGAGTTTTTAGAAAAATGAATATAAATTCACAAATTTATTCTGAGTTAACTTATAGAAATGAGCAAGATAAAGGATTTGTGATCTTTCTACGAATTTAAAAAAAGGAATAAAATCACATACTTGCTATGATCCACCAATAAAAGTCCCAGATTTTCTTTTTGAAAATAGTTGTCTTGCCAGTCTTTTCATCACTGGTTATTCTGCTGAATTGATAAAGGATGCAAATCTAAACGCGCAAAAAAAAGCAGTATGAAGAAGTCAGCGAGTAATAAAGTACAAATAACATTTCATTTTTCCCTCAATAAACGGATTCGAAATTGCTGTCAACGTTCGATATATTAAAATGATAACAAATTTTTAGAGCAGACGCGCGAATAAATTTGCTTGGCGACTTATCGATAAGTTCACGCTATGTGTTGAAAATAATGTTGAGAGTAATGTTTTCTTTGTGTGAGAGTTTGTTTTAAGGATGTACTGTTGAAAATAAAACAAAGATAGATTTTGTTATTTCAGATAGGATTCGAATGACATGATGTTGATGGAAAGTATATTGGTACTTATTTTCACATTTTGATTGATGAAAGATCATGAAATTCAATAAATCAAATTTTGCTTTCAGTCAACTTTTTAATTTAAATATTCCAGTTCCAAAGTTGTGGTTGAAGTTCTTTTAAAAATTGTAGTTTTTTTATCGGTTTTTAAATCAAAATAATTAAGTATGCAGTTAATCTAAAAGGTGGCAAACATTTATGAATCAACGCGTGGCATTTTTTCTAAAGAAATATTTAATGAGGTATAAAGACGTGTCGACAAATAATCCCGACTTGTAATTATTGGGAAAATAATAAAACTAATTACTAACAACTCAAAACGCTTTATTCCCTACGAAAAAATACACATTGCACTGTATAGTAGTATATGTTTTACTCAACGCGTAATTCAAATTAAGTAACATTAGTGTTACTTCAGTCGTTGCAAATTAGATGACAAATAACATTGTTATATATTAATTTTAGTATAATGCGTGCTGAATTGGAGTCATCTGCAAAACGGTTTCTAAGGGAGTCTTTAATATTATTCATCTCTGAAAATAGTGACTCACATGTATAGGTAGATGAAAATGGGGTTATAATGGCATGAGTCAGCTTCTTCAAACAGTTAAATGTGTCTGGAATCGAATTCTGTTTCCAAACTTTCATTATTGGCCTTTTTACTACATAAAATCCAAATTTTTCCTTGTTTAAATAAATTTTTAAATCCATTTTGAACTAGACTGGAAAGCAATCAGTTGCATTTGATATTCTTAAACTTCCAATCAGTCAAACTGGGACAAGTTTAGTTTATCAAATGACGTCACATAATAAATTTGAGCATTTCCTATAATTATTTGAACTGAGAACATCTCGCTGAAAATTCTTTGATTGAAGAATCAATTATGGAAATAAATTCTTTTTCTTCCTCTGATTTTTCATGTATATCTAAATCTTTGATTTTTTTTTCAAGTTTGGGAAGTACTTGTAGTTTCTTGTAATAATATCGTTTAAGAAAACATGCAGTTTAGCTTCAAAAGCGCGAATGAGATCTCTCACTCTTTTGATCAATGGCGAGCCCAAAAATTGTATCGCGTGCCGTTCATGGCACGCGTACCACTGATTCGCCAACCCTGATCTATGTTGTAATTCACGTGAATTTTCTCTAGAAGGTTTATTAACTCGTAATAGTCTTGAGCCCTCCAAGTCTTCACGTGATAATTAATTTCTAGTTTACTCATCTAACGGGAAATAACCATAACCTTGTCTCCCAAAAACTAGAGCTTCAGCGTTTTTACAACAGGATGATGCAATCTTACATCACTCGCGTATCTGGACCAATCAGAAAAGACTTTACCAGAAATCATATCATTTTAATCGCTCCCGGTTGACCATGACTATAAATAGACGAGATCTCGGGAGCGATCGAAGGCTGCTTTTATGATCGTCATTTAAATAGTGCGTTTCAATGTCTCGCTTTGTGTGTAGCTACTTGCTTTATGTTTGTGAATGCTGTTTCACGCAACCAAATAAATGTGGATTTTAAAAGTACCAAAATTACTCAAAGCCCTCAGCGATTGCAAATAGTTAATTGATTCCCTCACGCAAAAAATCTTAGTTCGATGCAAATCATCCCATACATAAAAATTAATAGTAATTCATTGGTAAAAACACAATTATAAAAATACAATATAAACAGAAGTGTAGCTATATTATATTTATGCACAAAAGGTAGAAACAAATTTCGAAAATTAAAAAATTAATATTTTCATTTGAAGAAATGCATAAAATTATGTGTTTAGTAATTTTGTGTGCAATAATCAGATCTTGTATTTGTAGTTTTTACTAACCAAAATTCTTGCTTTCTGAACATAAATCTCTGTCAATTTTTTATATTGAATTGTTAAGAATAATAATATTCATTTTATAATTTTATAAACAGTATGCAGTCCTTAAATTATTGTAGCAATCTGTATACCTCATATTCAATCGTTTTAATTTTCTTAGATGCTTTACGTAGATGATTCGGAATGAAAAGAAATTTTTTAAAAAGTTTTAAGAAAGAAACAATTCTGAATCCATTTTTTAACCTTGAAATACCCTACTTTCCTTTATTCCTTTAGCATCCTTAATAAACCTTACGAATGCTATACTTATCACTGAAATAATTTATGATTCAGTGTTGTCAAAAAAGTCTGAATTTCGTGAGGTAAAAAGTGTTGACTTCATCCTCAGGTGACATAGACGAATTCATATCACATAAAGTGTCAAAGCAATAAATATATCATTTTTTAATCTTCAACTCAAACAGACGTCGCTGAAAGAACAAAAATAAAGTTTTATAACTAATCTGCGTTTTTTTAATAAAACGTGTAGACCGGTTGCTGATCTGGATTGTGACAGTCACTAAAAAAACTAATAAGAGAAAGAACAGGAAAAGCTCGTTGAACCTATATCGCAATAAAAAAAAACTTCAGAAAGTGTTATTAGAGATATTTTCTCTCCTTACTTGCTTATATTGAACGACAGTTCAGTTTTTCAGCTGTATACATACCGTGATTATGTCTTATTTATATAAGAGTGCTTAAATAAAAGCGAGCATGGTCAGACACAGCAAACGCGTGCGGTGTTTGCTATTCATGATAATAATCCGTGCAAAAAAACTCAGTAAGTTGGACGAAAATTTCACGCTTAATATCCTGCTTAGATTAATTACATTCAAAGAGATCATTAAACCTGCAGAATCCCACTCACAGTTGTTTATTTCCTGAACACCTTTTTACCCAGAAAGTGATTAATTGTCAAACTCTTGCAGATTATAGGTGTAATGGTCTCCTTCTTGTCTTGTTAAAACGCGATGTCTATTGCATTTACTGAAAGATTTACAGCTTATTCACTGAAGTACATTAAAGAAGGATTTATATTCGACAGATTCCGTCAATTACAACAATTTATGCACAAAGTAAGAATTTCTAAGAGATTATTAAAATTACTAAAAATACTTCAAAAAGAACTGAAGAGTCCATTTTCCGAATTTAACTGGTTATTGTAAGTTTATTGATTTCCATAAGTAATATTTACACGTGTAAGAAATAAAGTTAAATGTTGGCATCCTAAATATTTTTTAAAAATTCACAACAGTTAAAGCACATGTACTCCCAAACGCTTATTTTACACGGTAGTGATGCGGCGCTGACTATATATATAATTTTACTTTAAACTAACAACTTAACAACTACCCAGGTTCGCTTATTTAACTTAGTCCGCATCATGATAGTGGCTAGTACTTTAAATGAATTATTGAGACAACGCAAACTAATGACATTACTCGGATTAAAATTAAATTAAATTTGTTTATTACAAATTAAAACACATTACGAAATTTAGATTAAGCACTATTAAGATTAAAGAATAAGAACTATGAACGAACAATAAGAATTTCACTTATCTGAAACGGGAGACAAAATGATGGGAGGTCTGGCATTTCCGCCGATCAAGCCTACCTAATTCTTCAAAAGAGAAGAGTTTATTCTGACATGAAAAATCTAATCTGCTGATCTGATCTCCTCTAATTGTCCTCGGCACCCCCTTTTAAGTGAGGGCAAATTCCACCCTTTGTGCTTGCGCGCACTATTTTCCCATCCGCGTCATTGGTCAGCTACCAAGCGCAAAGTTACAAAAGTTACAAAGTTTACCCAAATTTATGAGTCCGTTCAACCCTTGCGTCCTTGGGTCCCCGACCGAGGAATTTAAACAACATCCTGTAAACAAGGGGGATATACAAATTACTGATTATTTGGGGGCCAACTAAATTGTCGGCCAGCCTCCCATCAGTAGATACATTCCTTGGAAAACCGTGCAAAAAATCGCTTAAAATAAACGTGACGTATACGTAAATTTGGTGATACGTTCCACAACTTTAAAAAACCCTATAAGATGAAAAAACTCTAAATATTTTAGCATAAAATCGTGCAAGAAAAAGTAATAATGAAATCCATGTTACATATTTATAAAACAAAAACATGGTTCATTTTTTATTTTATATATATATATATAAAGAATTAAATATTATCATACTCTTAAAATTCAGTCTATATGTGCATATAACGTGTAAAAATTCAAACTGAAGTGATTAAAACTACTAATTAAAACTGAGGAACAGTGTTATTTCAAAATCATGTAAAAAAGAGTTAGATGTATGTAATCTTGTTTTGAAATGTATTACTGAACCACTTTTAAGTTCCGGCACTTCAGGCGCAGGGTAACTCATACCTAAGGGTGTTTACATTCCATTTTTACCGTAAAATTTACATAAAAAAAGGGGGGAAAGGGGGGGAGTAGGAAATACAATATTTTTTCACTTTTAATACTTAAAATTAGTTTTTCAGTTTTTTTTTTATTAGGGCATTCAGCACATTGTTTATACACTCATTTAGTCTTTTTCGCGAGTGAGTGCGATGTTTTCACTGGATCTTAACTTTTTCAAAATTTCGTAGAAGCATTGCTTGCTGGTTTTTACATTCTTCTGTAAATCAAAATAGAGAAATCAGTGTCTGGTTCGATGTTTAGCGGGAGCTTTCTGAGTACTTAACAAAACAATTTGTGCATTTATTGTCGCAACGTTGAACAACACAAAAAATATTGTCATTGGCTAACGATTACATTTTCTAGCCATTGAATATGATGTGGTCATTTTATCCAGAACCATAATTGCTCCCTCAGTTAAATTATCTGGATAGATTTCAGTAGAGGAATCATACTTGCTATTATACTCCTCATCATTCGATTCCTCATCATCATTCTTCATTCGAAAATACTGTTGTACTATATCTATTACATACTGTATCCATTAAATTACTTAAATATCACAACTACAATAATGCGCCATTGCACAAGAAAGATTTTAAAGCGTGCTCATGCATTTAGAACTGTAACGGCAATTCACGCGAGGGTATGACATACCCGAAGAGGCGGTATCCAAAAATATACTTTTAGAATTCGCCTATAAGCTAAGGCCCCTCAAAGGATATGACCTTAAAGTCAGATACACGAGAAACTATTCATTTTCCGAAAAATGTTTAGATGGAGTCTTGACACAAGTTAGGCGATGGGTATGACGTACCCTGCGCGAGAAGCGCCGGATTAAGTAAGCCGCGGAAGAGTAAGACAAAAACACCACAGAATTTCTCAGTCGTGAGAACGTATAATTTCTCACAGTATTATTAAAAAATAAATATATGTCATTAGTGCCAAAAATTTAGTAGGAGCTATTATTTTCTCATTCTTAAAAATGAATTAAGATAACTTTGAATTATTATTATTATTTTTTTTTTTTTGCATCTACGTTTATTAATAAGACCCAAAGAAAATTTAATCAAATGAAAAAAGTCATTAATAATTAATATGCTTCACTATGCATAATAACATATATCCAAATGACCTTATAAACGTATAAATTGTTCCAGACAATTTTATCGCTATTTTTTTTATTTCACTGCACTTAAATCCATTTATTAAATTCATAAGATTTAAATGAAATATTCCAAGAAAATACTTAGGAATTCAGTTATTTTAATCATATTTCTGTGCAAAACATATGAATAAATATAAAATTAAAGATAATTCAGAACGCATTAACTTAATTTTAGAGACCCTAATTTATTTTAATAATGCATATACCTTTTAAGAAGACACGAACAAAAAAGCATTCAACTCCCACGCAGTGGTTGTGAATTAGTAGGTTCTTCTCCATACATTTTGTCTGACAAATAGTTAACATCTTAACTGTCTTTCAAAATAGAATTAACTACGCGATTACTTTCGGCGAAGCCTTTTAAGATTACTTTCAGAGTGAATAACATGGTTATGAATCAAACGATGTCTTTTGCGAAATAAGTAGTTGGCTATCATTTAGAGAGAAAATATTTGTTAGTGAAACATTATTGCAATTAAGATACGAATCGCACGCGTTGAGGTTTTAAAATTATCTACAACTTCATACAAATTTTGTAGAAAGATATTCTCAAAAAGTAAGAATATATAGGTAAATTTATCGAATAATGCATTTTTCAATCATTTTCCTTGCATCTCTTTCTCTGCAAGATTATGCAATCAGGTGAATAAATTTTCCGAAATTTATTTTTATTATTATTCAATTTCAGTATCATTTTATGACGACAAAAATATTTTTATCAACACAAGGAGCAGTGAGGTTCCCCCTGTCATTATACAATTGTTCATATTCATTGCTCAAATTGTAAAACTGTAATTTACATGCATTATGCAGTTTTTTTTATCAACTAATATCTTCTTTTTAAAAATTTCTGTCTTTCGTATACTTTCTTTATTTGTTCTTTTTTCGCAAAATTCGCTCTTGGTGCTCCTCTTGAATTAATTTCAACTTTTATACGACCCATTTTTACTAACTATATCTTATGTATAAATAAATTTATTACAGCATCACGAAAAACTAAAGATAACTAAAGAGAGAGATAAACTAAATAATGCTGGCAATCATAGAACCAAAATAAAACGGTTTCCAATCTAAAAAACGTACTGAGCACGCGTGAAAATGTGCCGATACAATCTCTCCTTCACATACACAAAATTGGCTCGGTTGCCACAATTGGCGCTCTATAAGTCTGGGGAAAAGCGCAAAAAATAAATCACGCCAAGTAGTGGGCGGTTCTTCACTTAAGTCCATTAAAAATGATACAATTTGATGCACTTTTTTTCTCCGTCAGAAAGGATTGAGACTAAAATAGGATTTGAGGAAAGTCCTGGTTGAAACCCTGCTTTTTGGTGCTGAAACCTTTCACCAAATGGTGCCAAAGGAAACGTGTTTTTTAAAATGGTCCTAAGCACGCAGTCTGCCTGCAAGGGTTGCTAGTTTGGCATAACCTTAACTGAACTGGAGTCAGTGGCGCAACAGCCCATGAGGGACAAGGCCTGCTGTGCCTATCTCAGCTTTCGAGACCTTAGGCGCTGGGGTGCATGTGCAGATGATTCGTGATGCAAAACCCTCAGTGTTCAGTTCCTAAGCAATCTTGATACTCATTATATCGACCCACTGAAGGGATGAAAGACTGAGTCGACCTTGCCCAGACCGGGATTTCGCCTAACCTTACATATAAATAAATTTACTACATCATCACGAAAAACTTTATAGATAGAGAGAGAGAGAAATAAACGACATTCTTCAATACAAGTTTGAACTATACGTCTTTGTTGATTAAAAAAAACGACGTTAATTTAGCCAAAAATTATATCTTCTATTATTATTATAAGTAAATGTAACACACAATAATTCTACTTATTTTTGAATTGCTTACAACAATTTTACATACCTTCTCTGCACGGGTATTAAGGGGAGATAGTACCTTTAAACGTTCAAAAAATCTTAAGAGATATTTTTAAAAATTAATGTAGAATCTTGGGAGCATTTTAAAGCAAACACATCGAAACCCGACTGAAATTTTAAAATAATCCTTATCTCATCCTTTGAAAAGAATTTAAACAAGTAGAATGTCCATTAATTTTTGTTTAGATTTGGTTGATTGATTGAATATTAATAAACAACATTTTAAAGCAACCCAAGGTTATTGACAACGGATCTCGTAATTTTGAACCACGGTCAAGTGATGAGGACGACACTCCACTTTCTATATCCTGTTTGGACTTGGAGAAACTGCAGTTAATTTTTTTTTATATAATATGGAGTGTACAACATCGTTATTGTTAAACAAATAACGAAGTTATGCTCTGCATCTGCTCAGCTGGCACTGCTCCATGATGTAATTAATTACCAGAGAGTGCAATATCACAAACAAACAAATATAAAACAATTATAAAAATATTGTGCCTTTCGCTGATGTACATGCAGTACAGTCTTCTCTAACAAAAAGTTATTGGCGCCCACACTATTCAAAAAGTATTTTGCTGGAATAACCCGGGACTAAAATGAGTTATAATACTATAGTTTGAAGTCAGTGAGAGAGTATTGACGCCACACTCTCTTACTCTAACAGTGCTTCTCAAACTTTCAATATTTGTGACCCAATATTCAATCATAGTTTTCATCGCCCTCTTCCATACAATAACACAATTTATTTAATTCAATAATACTATACTTTGAAGCTAAACCTACAGTACGACCTTAAGTACCACCGGCGTGAAGAATCGTCTTGCTCAGCCAATGTTTTAATTGCCCCGGACGTATATATACGTCTTTCCAAAGTACGGTCTTTTCTGTGCACTAATATCGACCATATTATTCCGAAAGCTTTGGAATGCAATAAAATGACCTTGACAGTGTTTGAAAGGATTTACTTGTTGCAGAGGATTTCTTCATTTATTCCTTTTCTATCCCCCCCCCCGATGCATCACCTATGCTCGCCTACGTATTAAACGGTGGTATTGGGGAGCGAATCGCCTAATTTTTAATCGGCATTTTAAAGATTTTATAAAACGCTCAAATTATCAAGATAAGTGTTAATTTTTGTCTTTAACTTTATATATGACAAGCCTATATAAGGGATCATAGTAATTATTAAACTTGTTCTTAACTTAGTATTGTTAAATTAATTATTAAATACATTGCGCAATACTGATATATTTATAAGTGTATTATATCAGCGTAAATGTGTATTTTATTTTTTATTATGCCAGAATGTATTTTATTTGTTTACTTTCAGTAAATTAATAATCTTTTTAAATATTCTTTTGTTTTCGACTTTTCAATATGCTCGTGCCACCCTTGTAGGGTTATCATGCCCCCCAAAGGGGGGTGTACCCCACAGTTTGAGAAACACTGCTCTGTAAAGCAACACGAGGGCAATTGGCAACGGACCTCATAATTTTGAACCTTGGTCCCGTGACAAGGACGCCACCTAAGCTGGCACCCCTTCTCCAAACTACCACACTACACCTACAGGAGGACGGATCTTCAGTGGCACTAGGGCTTGAACTCATGACAACTATAATTTGGAAATACTAATTCGAATTATCAGTGTTTTCTAAAAAAAAACAGTTGATAACAGAGGGAATGAGCTGACGGTTTAATAGGTGAGCGTTTAGATATCAAAACGTCTGGGACAATGTTTTTCTATTATTTCTTCTTTTCAGGCTAACAAAGCGTGAATAAAGGAAGCAGAAATTAAATCTAAATCTTTAACATAGGAGGCTCGTAGAGATATGAACATGAGAAAAATAACCATGCGTGAAAATATTTTAGATATAAAAGACTCTACATATGAGATTGGTACATTTAAACGAGAAAAGAATATTATAGTAAAAAATTAAAAGTCAGCCGTTAAACGTGATTTTCTGAATTTCTTATTTTTAACACTTTCCCACAGTTATTTTTGAAATTTTCATTTTCAGAGCTATAATATTTTATACTTATATAGATCTTTATTTTATGTACCTCAATTTTGTGACAGGGATCCTTTTAGTTTATTGTGTAACATGATAAATAGGAAAATAAAGTTAATAATTTAAACTTTTTTTGAATTTCTCAATTTAAAAAAAACTTAAGTAAGATATGAATTTAAATTCTGAGACGTGTGTGTGTGCGCGTGTGCAGAATAAAAGTGTTCCTTAGCTTTAATTCGATATAAGAATATATGAAGGTTCTAATGCACGTTTTTCAAAAGTTATCTTGAAGAGAGTAAAAAGTAAGTTAATTCATTTGTATAGCTTTTGTCTTCATAATTTATGCTGTTTTAAACAATACATGGTTTTTATAGTAAAAATAGATTCATTGTTTTAAATTTTGCACTTTACTGCTCAAGTTGTAAGAAAATTAATATTAGAATGAGCAAACTTTACTTATTTATGAGGAATCCAAAACGCATTTCAAAATACAGTAATACCTCAACTTCCGCTACCCCGACTTACGTGAACCCAGAGTTAGATGATTTTCAAAATCTCATCGATTCGTCGAGATTGTGTCCTTTTTTTGTCCCATCATTGAAACTCAGAGGGAATAAGTACCAGAGCCTGATGAAATTGGTAATGTGATTGAAGACGTTGTCTATCTTGCCCGACACAAATAAATTTAGAAGTGCATAGCGATGACATTCAAGAACTTGCTGGATTCCCACAATCAGGGGTTGACAATTGCTGAGCTCATAGAAATGCAACAGCAAAACATTGAAGGACTTGAGTCTTTAGACTCAGTTCAATCAGAAGATCGAATCACGGTTGGGAATTTGATTGACAAAAGGCCTCAATTTTATTGAAAAAGAATTGTAAGTTTTAGGAAACATAGACTCCTACGAAGAGCGTATTTTTTCAATAAAACAAGGAATTAAAAAATTATTAGCATGCTGCTACGAGGAAATTTTGGGGGAGACAGAAAAATCTTTGAGCCGGCAGACTACATTAATAAATTTTATAAAACCTTCTATATCAAAATAATTTTGGTTTAAGATTTTGTATTTGTGTTATCTAAGAATTTATTAAACATTTTTTGTCTAAATTATTATTTTCTTTCGTCACCTGTCCGACTATAAATAATTTATATGTATTTATATGCGAAATTATACCCCGACTTTAGTGATTATCACTTAGTCCCCCCCCCCTCTCTCCTATCACGTAAATTCGGGGTATTACTGTATATCATAGGTTCCCAACCTTTCTTGAACTGGCACCCCCTTTTCTAGTGAATATTCCGATACCGCCCCTTTTTCAAGTGAATATTTCGATACCACCCCCTCTCGCTCTAGAGAAATAAAAGTGTACATAGTACATGGTGAAAACAAAAATTAAATTTTAAAAAAATATTCTATACTGATGGAATATGTTTTTTAATTTAATTTTTTTCTAAAGCCCCAATTTCTTTACTTTTGAATCTGAAATAGCTATTGCCACAAATATATTTAAATGTGTAATATTATATATTTTAGTAACGGATAGGATATTGTTTCGGAATTGAAAAGCGCTACTGAATTTCTTCTTCATTTAAAAGAGTGGAATAACAGTTTTAGCTTACTTGTTATAAAGACAGGCAGAAATTTTGATGACGAAGAAATTCATAATAAACGCTTTCAAAATAAATATAAATTTACAGTTTCAGCCTTTAAGGAATCACACGTTAATTGCTGGTTAACTTGTTTAATTTTGTTTCTTGGATAATATACGTAAGGAAATGCAGTGGACGAAACATTCCCCCCCCTGCTCACAGACAAAGACAACACGTCACTACAGAAATTAAAACGCGCTATATCATTCAATTTAATGCAGGTCTGAATGTAATGTAATCTTTAAGTTTTTCATCCCCTTCCCGAACTACCGAAATATGTAAATTTTCGTACATGTTATATAGAAATGATTTATAAATACATGCAATCAACATAGCAAACAATATTAAAGTTTACTTTTGTTTGTACATAATCAGCGTGTTTTTTAAGTCTTTTTTTACACTATATTTTGTTAATCTGCCAAAGCCTCTCCGTGCCATCTCAGCGCCCCCTAATTTTCTCTGTGTCTTTTATTGCGCCCCTGAAAGTCTAAAACGCCCACAAGCGGGCAATATAGCCCACGTTGAGAACCTATGATTTAGAGCCGGATGAGCATTAAGTCGATCGCGATCGACCGGTAGACCGCCAAGACATTTTGGGGTGACCGCCTTCATGTCAGTTTTACCGGATTTCGTGTGTTCGCTGCATTGAAAACGTCCACACTCCACGGTCCAGCAATCGTTTATAGTTGTTCAAACAATCAACTTGAAGATTTTATGTTACTGAAATTTTTGTATGAAAATAGTAATCTGTCATATTTTAAAAGAGGCCTTTAATGTCGGAAACAAGTGTCAGTTTTTCTTTGCAATGGTGAATGCAAAACGTGTATGCTATATATATATCATGCAAGTGTGGCACTTCCAAAAAGATGAAACTTTGAAAGGCATTTCAAAAGTATGCATAAAAGTTTTGATAAAAAATTTTCCTTTAAAAAGCGAATTGCGTAGGCAAAAATTAAAAGAATTTTAATCTCAATTAATCAGACAACAGACATGTTTTATTAAATCCAATACTATATCTAAAGCTGCAACAGTTGCATCTTTTCATGTAAGTTGTGCTTTAGCAAAACATAATAAACCTTTAACAAATGGTAAAATTATTTAAAAAAAAGCGTTTCTGGAAGCCAGCGATTCGTTATTTGATTCATTCAAAAACAAAAATGAAACTATTTCTGCAATTCAAGACCTACTACTTTCGCGTAGAACTGACACGCGCCGTATAGAAATGTTGAATTCTGATCTGGCTGAGATCGTAGATATTACTGCATTTGCTTTTCCTTGTGCAGTTTGACGAATCTACGGAAGTGGTAGATATTCCTCTATTTTGCAAATATATAAGAAGGGCTTTTAAGAATAAAAGTGTAAAAGAAGAATTATTAACAATAATTCCTCCGAAAGAGGAAAACATGGGGTGATGAGGGAAAAAAATCCGCTTTATAAAGTTGTATCGTTGACAACTAAAGGGACCCCATCAACGACCGGCACAGTCAATGGCTTTCTGGCTATTTGTATCAGAGATGATGACTTACCATATTTCTTTTCTTATATTTGCATTATTCACCAACAGACCTTGTATTGTAACATTTTAAATATGCGTCATGTGATGGGAATCTGCATGAAA
Organism: Trichonephila clavata; assembly: GCA_019973975.1. NCBI lineage: Eukaryota > Metazoa > Arthropoda > Arachnida > Araneae > Nephilidae > Trichonephila > Trichonephila clavata. Next base: position 467,565 of record BMAO01022880.1, read on the forward strand.
ATTGTGAACTTAGTTCTAGGAAGAAGGTTTCAGAGAAGAATGTTTCGGGCACAACTCAAAGAAAATTAAATTAATTACAGGGAATTGTTATATCATCCATATGTTCATTGGATAAGTCGGAATATTTTTTTACAATGATTCAGGGACCTACTACAGGAGATAAAAGTTTTTTTTGGAATTAAAAGGTGAAGCATACGTTGAACTTAGTGATGCCGTTTGGTTGATGTTTTTGATATAATACTTAATGAATTAAACATAAAATTTGAAAGGGGAAAATTTGAAGAAAAAAAAGAAATGATTTTTACAGTAGTCGCATACGATGTGTAACATCTGACTTTTTATCGTGGTAAATACGCAATAGTGACTTTAATCCTGAAAGAAATGAATCGGTATGACTGGAAATAATTTTCTATTCAATAATTATATCTTTAACGAAAATTTTATTTCATTAACACAAGGAGTAATGCAATTTTTTTATCAAAAATATTTATTATTGTTCAATTTGGGGAAGAGCGGAGACAATACATTTATGAAAACTAAAGTATGACACATATACTTGTGATTTCAAAGAATTTAAAGATCGTTGAAAAACGGCGTCAATAACAGTACCATTGTTAGTTGTCGAAACATTTCGATTAGTGTTCATTTCGTGCTTTAGTTCATCTTTCAGAAAAGCTATGAGCGGCTCAGCTTCTGGCAAACTGAAGTTAACGTTAAAATCACCACTCACAAAATCATTGGAAGCGAGTGATAGTTTTTTTTTTTAAAAAAAGAGCAGAACCACCTTTGGTATACGTTAACGGTACAAAATGCAGGAAATCTTTAATTTTTTTAACAGATTCGGAGAAATGTATACGACCACCACAATGACAAGACTTGCTGGTATGTGCGGTAGGCGGGCGTCTTAATTGCTACTACAGTTGGACCCTCAGACGAGGGTAGCGAAGAAACACCGTCAAGCGCATGCTTAAAAATTAGAAATATTAGAGAAAATCAAAAATACCCGTTTACTTAAGTAGTTTTTTTTTAATCACAATTAAAAATATTTTATTGACAGTGACAGGAATTAACCTCCAAGTATGAAAATGATAAGCACTTAAATATTTATTCAAATAATTCCATATTACTTACTTCTATTTTTGTTAAGAATGATGAGCGTTGTCAGACGCTTAGCAGGAAATATAATGATTAATATATATAGTTTACACATATATAAATATATCCTCAGATTTCAAACACAACGAGCCTTGAGACTTAGCCATTTGAGCGTAATAATCACAAGTTTATTCTGGATGAAGTCTAATAAGACTTGCTGGTGTGTGCGTTAGGCGGGCGTCTTAATTGCTAGTAGAGTTGGACCCGGAGACGAGGCTAGCAAAGAGACACACCCAAGGCGCTGAATTGGTCAAATCAAACAGCGCGCGCTTCCCCCGACTTCCTGTTACGCATTTTCGTCCCTTTTCACGAAATCACTCCAACCAATATCCAGCAACCGAGAGTAAAGATGTTACACACCAATAGTAGAATTAATTGGATTTGTTAATACTTTTAAATTAAAGCTAATATATTCTCAGCTGATGAAGAATGAATTGAAAAACTTCAAAAATAGTTATGATGAGTTTTGGTTAAAAATGGAAGTACATTAAGCAAAGAGAAATCTTAAGATACAATAATAAAATTGCACTCCGAATTTGAGAGACGTTTTCAAGAATTTACTAGACTCGAACCAATAGTTGCATTCTTGCATGCCCATCTGGCAATGTTGATGTGAAAAATATAACTGAAAATTCTTACACGTTCTCTTTATCTCTTGAGGTAAACGAAGTTTTTCTCCTTCAAAATGACTTAATTTTAAAAGAATAACTTTTGGAATCTAATAGACGAAGTAACTTACCCTAATTTTAAAAAAAACTGCATTTCATTTAACATCATTCTTACTCTTTACCTACCTGTGTGAATTTGCATTTTGAACGATGGAAATATTTAAGACAACATATCATTCCCGTTTCACAGACAACCACTTAGAATCCAGTGCATGATTAGCAGTTAGTAATTAATTATATTCAAGATTGGGGCTGACAATATGAAGGTTAAGTCAACTACTGAGACCATAACTACGAAAACTAAGTTTAAATGAAAATGATTTATTTTTTAATGTATTTTGAATTACTTGATCATAAATGCATCATTTAATATTATTAAAAATTTGTGGAAAAATTATTATGTTTGTGTCTGGCATTTTGCTTAAAACTTGGTTTTAAAAGAGTAAGCTTTTTTACTGTAGTTATGGAGGTAAGTACACATTCTGTATTTATTATTGTTATAATATAAATATTGTTGAGCTTTTCTTAGCTCATCACACCTATGCCACAAGGTGGATAGCCACACCTTGAAAAAATAAAAGTAGACCGTACCATGTAAAAGTCTGCCCACCCATGATTTAGAGCATATTGCTACATGGTTTGATCTACAGGCGGTAATCAAAATAAGGAAAACACCGTAGATTTTTTTACCTCGCTCTCTGTGTGCTTAAGACACTGTACCTCTATAAATGCCTAAAAACTGAAATGTTTCGGCCACACTTGCTCCAGCTACACGGGCTACTACAATTTGGCCTCTTTGAAAATCAGAGAAATTCGATATTTTAGGCTTTTGAAAAAAATTCAAGGCTTACAGAACTTTGACAAAGCTATCACACACAGATACTACCAGAACATATACATCTCTATTTATAAAAAACTCTTAATTGTTATTATATTTTAATGCTTACGAAACACATTCAAAAATGTCACTATACATGTGTTTCCATTAATTTGATAAGCACTGTATTTATCTGTTTCTCTACGACAGCATTTTATTTCACTCCTATTGTTTACTGTATAACAAAGCCTATGCAAGGAATAGGACTGTTATGCATGTATTTTCTGTAATTTTAGTTTGTGAATCTTTTATGCGAATTATAAATAAAACAAATATAATTAGTGTATTAAGGAAATGAAATCCAATTGTAACTTACCCTATTTTTTAGAGCTTTACCAGAATGCTTTTGGGGTACCATCTTGTGATTCCACGTCAAATCGGTAGGTGTTTCATAAAAACTTCTGGAAATGCCTGGGATGTCAGTTAATATAGGAGGAGCCTTTCCAGCCTCCAACAGCAGGACGTTAACACACGGATTTTTGGAGAGACGATTAGCTACTACTGATCCAGCAGTGCCTCCACCCACTGTAAAAGACCAATAAATATCATTAAATTAGGCTGACAAGGGATCATTTATTTATTGCTTTAATTGATATTTCTTGGTGAACTTTGGCGATAAAGGAGATTTTGGTAGTCGTTTTTGCGAAAACATACTGCTAGATATGCCCCCCTTTTAAAGATATATATGTTCCTCAAAAGTGAAATTGCAACATCAAGAAATAATGCAGGGAGTGTCATGCAAATTTCAGGATCTACAGTGAGGAGATGGATATGCAAATAATTAAATTTGCGCATGCATCTGATTACATTGTACCAGTGGCGAACACAAGGGAGTGTCCTAAAGGTCCGGATCCCCCTTAAAGACCTTGAGTCTTTTTCGATTGACGATAATCCTATATATATATAACGTAAAATTTAATTAAGTACTTGTAATTAAGAATTTATTTTATTAGTTAATGCTAATTATTAACTTAATAATTTATTTTTTTTACTGTTTTTTGTTAACAAAATCGACAAAATCAGAAACAAAATCGACAAAATCAGAAGAATCAATTGGTGTTGTCTTGAGGTATGATACGAGTTGTGGGGACTTTCGACCCTTGGAAATTTTTTGTGTGCGCTACTGCTTTGTATTTATATTTGTGCTATAAGGGCCAACAACATTCCCATCTCAAACAACATCAGAGGTTTTGCGTAGCATTTGTGACTAATAAAGAAGCGTAGAAAAGGCCTCTGAGACGTCGGCAATCTCAATACCATCAGTTAACGACCGGTGAACGTGATCGTATTACCGAACTCCATGAACTGGGTTTGTCGCTGCGCACAATAGTAACTCGTATAGAGAACAATGTACCATTCAACATCGTGCCACACGAGAGATTCACAAAGGTCTACGTGCAGGTCGAAGAGGAAGTGGTGCCCATAGACCAGCGTATTCACCAGTTGACTATTCCAGACACTTTTTTCAGGGCATGTCAAAATCCATAGTAGGTTGCCTCTAGGAGCAGGTGGAAATGTGTATACCCAAAGCATATGCAACAGATTGCATGAAGTACGTGCACAGGTACCAGCAACAGAGTCATCGTTGACCCCTCAACAAAGGGCTAGACGTCTGGTGTGGTGTCATCGTCATCGTACCTGGATTATTGAGTGGCATCGGATATATTGTTTACGTATAAATCTCGTTTTTTTTCTGTGGAGAAATGACGGCCGTCGACGGGTATGGCGGTGACTTGGAGATCACTATGAACCAGTCCTTTTCTTCGAGCATTAAACCGGTCCTACGCAAGGCTTAATGCTTGGAATGGCATAATGTTTGATCGCAGGACGCCTCTGATACACAATGATGGACGTTTGACAGTTGGACCGCTACGTCACACTAATTGTACAGTCTGTTTATACAAGTATTTATATTTTCCATGTGTTCTAATTGTCTATAATACCTACTGTGAATAAACTGCATAATTGTATATAATTTAATCACGTGCGAATACAGATAGCCTCATAATATAAATTAAGATTTTATGTATAATTAACAGTTGTATACACAAATATTGTTAAATGTAGTGCATAGTTATATTATTTATTATTAAATTTAAATAAAAACTTATTCGTGTACGTAATCAACTTGCAAGCAATTGTAATTAACATGTTCATTATTATAGTAATTTTAATTTGGATTTTTTTATAGTTGCTTGAAAACCACTGTCAATGCTTTGTTCTATACGTATGAAATTTTTAACATGGGATAATGCAATTATTATGGTTAAATTGAAGTTGAATTAAATTTTTCGGAGTAATTTTCTTCTTTTCTTTAGATTGCTGTACATGAAATGTCTGATTTTCTTTAGAAGTGAACATTTGGCTCTCTGTTTTTGGTATGCTTTTTTTTGTATAACCTGGTTAATATAGTCGTATGTAACCATTGCCAAAGTCACATTTCAACCAGGATTTCCACAAAAGTGTTCTATTTTGTAACTAGTTTTGAATTTCGTAAGGATGTGAATTTCACCGGTATTCGCATAATTTTACATGAGTATAAAATTGGTAATAATATTGCAAAAGCTGCACGTAATATAAACTAGGTGTTTGGAGAAATTCCTGTTAATGTGATCGAAAAGTGCAGCGTTGGCTGAAAAAGTTTCGGTCTGGTGAATTTTCCCTATAAAATGAATCTTGTGGAAGACCTAAAACATCTGCGAAAAATGATGCTCTAAAAGCATTGGTGGAAACGATTCCAACTATATCTATTGTACTTACAGTATAATCAATTGAAAATTTTGCGCCCATCATTTGTCAATCGGCATGGACCAGTGCTTCGAGACAATGCTCGGCCGCATATGTCGCACAAAACAATTGTGAAATTAAGGCTACACAGTACACTTTTCCAAAAACAATTTCTGGAGACAGTAACAGTAAAAATACTTTTTGTTTTATATTCAGATTATATTATTAAGTTGATTCTGAAAGTAAAAAGTCAGTTTAACCAGCCATTGTCTTACAATTTTAAAAAATTAAGAATTTTTGAAGTTTCTTAAATTTTTATAAAATGCTCCTTTTTTTAAAAATTTTTTAGTCTTTTTAATTTATTTATGTTTTTAGAGTGTTGCTAACAAAATTTGGTATGGATTTGAATGGTATGGTTGGAGTCTTTTTTGTTAGTCTTTTTTGGCCCAAGCCCCTCCATGTCATCTCAACCCCCCCCCCCCGAAAGCCTCTAACGCCCACAAGGGGGCGTTATCGCCCACGTTGAGAACCTATGCTGTATATTATATATTTGACTCAAAAAAAGAAGAATTAGAAGAAGAATTAGTTTTTATATATTGTGAATCAAAAATATTGCTTTTGCATTGATTAATCCTATCGTAATTCTGAATAATTTCACTGCATCAACTCAAATGCATTAACATCAAAAACCCATCAACATTAGTCCATTAAATACCCTTCAATAACAGTTTCCTATGCTTATATTATTTCCAGCCACTTGACTGAAAGATAGTAAAAAATAAACAAATAAGCATAAAATTTGAGAAATAAAACATAATCAATCCCATTCGAAAAAGAATTGAAAAATCAAGGATATAATCGCAACATTTTTAACACAAGCTATAAATAGTTACCAAAATGATCTAATTTATACAATTATTTGAATAAAAAACGAGAGTATACATCATTTTAAGGCCATGTTACAACTAAACTTTAGCTACTGCAAAATCCGGCGTATAGCACGCAACAGGCGTATATAATGCACACCTATGCTTTCAAGCTACATTTTTTAATTTCTAGGAATATTAGTCGTATAACGCCCACCCCATTTTTTACGAAGAAACCTAAAACGCGTACGCAGTACTCTTCATTTTTTTGGAGTCATTTATCCGAGGTATTATCCCAGGCTTTGAAAAAGTAGCATACTTTTAGAACTACGACTTTTTAAATTCATATATATAAGGTATGTCATTTCTTTTAAATACAGTATTTCGCACGCGATCAATGTTGAAGTCTAATTTTTTCTATGCTCATGTCTTTTTTTATTTTTCTAGCTGCCATTTTTATACTTGGAGTATAACACGCCCCCGTAAATTTGTGTTTTTTTGTATCAGAATTGCGCGTTATACTCCAGATTTTATTGTAATACATATTTACGGTTCAGCGATAAAGCGATCTTTATTAATTTATAGCATTATTAAAAGTAATTCCGGAATACTTGAAGCTGTGTTGCGAAATCAACACACATTTATAAACTTGTGTTGAATGAACTGTCTGCCTCACTTTCTTTTAATTTAAACCTTTTTCTGGAAAAACGATTAAATCTGATTTAGCGAGAACTCTAGACTAAAAATGGCGTGCCAAAAACTGTAACGAAGAAAATTTGACAGTTGGAAGTTTCATGCTTTATGAAAATAAAGTTATTTTAATATAGCGTCCATATAGTGGTAAATATATATGTGAAATATATATGTAATATATTTAATAGGAACAAAACTCATCCTAGAAAATAAAAATATAAGAACAAATTCATATATTAGACTACTTTTTTCTGAAATACATTTACAAGTGTTGATTTTCTAGACCTTAATCAAAACCCAAAGTAACGTTAGTGCTCAGTGAGAAAATTAATTTTATTCATCTAGTTTCAAATTTAGACCTGTTATTAAAAATGCCTGTGGAAAAAATTCACAAAAATAGACTTATAGACTTCCTGAATTTTCTTCCATGCGCTTAAATACAAAGTTTAGCCTTTAAAATCAAAATTATTCTGATAGTTTCAAATACATCTATAAAAAATGTGTGTGGGAGGGGGGAAATCCAGTAACTCAAATTATTTCATTCAGAATGGTCATTTTTGACGTGAGGTCTTATTCTCTTATCGGTTTTTTTTTCTGTCAGGCTCAGTGAAAAAAGCAAGAACTATTAATTCGATCTTTTTACCTCACAGAGCGACTGTATAAACTTTGAATATAATCATTTAAAAGAAAGAGTTATAGGATATCAATTTCTTGTGTATTTTAATATTTTTGAAAGAATTGATGTGCACCCATTTAATTGTTGAATAAAATTCCCTTTTTCGCTGATCTCGTTTCTAAATTACCTTAGACTTAAATATTTGGTATAAAAAATAGAAATAAGAAATGGCATTTTAAATTCTGACACTTCTAATGTTCAACTGAAAATGACTATTATTCCTTCTTGATGGATAAATAAGCATAATACACTGTCCATGCCAAGTTTAGAGATATATTTTTGTTTTAAAAAGTTGCACACACAAATCATTTTATAAATTAGAGATACATATTCAAAACCAATTATACCTTTATTTTACACTCATTATTTCTTTGTTACAGTAAGAAATCGTAGTAACCTTTTATAAATCATAAAAAAAATGAAAATTGCACCAAAATTTTTTATAAATCCATGATTTAAAGAAACTAAAAACAGTTTATTCAGAAGAAGCCCAACCATTTCTTCTTAAGACCAGACAAATTCGCTTCTCCATTGAAAGAATTAATTTTTTATGATTTTTTTTATCAATATTATATCATGCTTTTTTCTATGGCAGACTGCTATTCCTTGACGCTATAGAAAACTTTCTAAAATTTATCTTACTTGACTGAAAAATATTCCTCAGGTAAAGAATTAAAAATCTGATCTACCGGCTGGCTAATTCAAAAGACAGGTGAAGTGAAATCACTGTTTCGTTGCATTGTTCAAATGGATAGAAGCATTATCCCACTGAAATTAAAACTGTGCACTGGCGAATATTCCAGAATATAATAGGTAAGGTATATTCTCTACATTACATATGTAGTCATCTAATATTTAGTGACCTCTGAAAATTTATGAAGGCAATTCATCCCAAACCAGGATTTCACCACCGCCTTGCTACTGGTTGAAGATATGACTTGGTTCCTTATATAGTAAGTTATGTCATAGTTTTCCATCCATTAGGGAACGCCGAGACTTTATTTCTTTTGTTCGCTAAAATGACCAAATAGCAATTGTCGTCATAGAGCATATGGATTCGAGAGAGATGACTACAATCTTTAAGATATGTGACAGGGTGTTTTAAAGTCATGTTCTTTTGCAGTTTCTGACAACAGATTAACTCGAGTTTGAAGTTATGTTCTTCAGAGAATTGAATGGTTAGACGCATGCAAACCAGTTGCACTCTACTTTTGCCTTATGGACATTTTTTATGCTAATTTTTGAATCATGTATTCGGTGATCTCTGAAAACAGTTTCCCGCATTCACACAATTCAAAATTTATCTCCATGTTTCCACCCTCTTGATATTATTCGTTAAATGCTACATTTCGACCTATTCAGAATAAATATACTTGTAATATTGGAGATGAGCTTGCATATTTCAATAAATATTTTAGGAGTAACTTTTTTTTAGCTTTCTGGCATTTATTGACTTTTGTTTCCTGTTTAATACATCATGAACAAAATTTGGATGTTACCAATTTATCATACAAAATAATTAAGTTTCTAATCTTTTGGAACTCGTAACTTTAAATTCTTTGTTTTATAAAGATTAATTAAATATTTCAAGCAATTTTTATCTACAGAGATTATGTCCATGACTGTTTTAAGCTGCTGTGAATGCTGTCTAAAACTTCATTAGTGTGTGAAAAACTGTTTTTTAAAAATTTTTGGCTTGCATTGTAAAAACTACTATGTCAGATACATTAAAAATAATTTATTGAGAGTTTCCCAATATATATAAATAAATTATATTTAAATTGTACTCTCTCTTCAAAATATAATTGCAAGAAATTTTGAAAAAAAAGCCAACTATTTCTACAAATAAAAAATTATCATTCACAAGATCTAAAATATAATTTGAGCCTGCAATTTTAGATTACACTCATTTAAACTTTTTCCGCAATGCAGACTACACAAAAGAATGTTTGATAAAATTATAATAAATATAAATATTTTTTAAAACTTCACATGCATCACTCATTAAGAAACCTTAAATAATTTTACATGGTTTACGATACAGTCGTTATTTTCCAACACACACAGTCATTATACCAAGATTTCTTTTCTTCAAAATTTGATATAAATGTTGGAAAATTTAACCAGCACTGATTTGTTAGTTTACTATTCCACATAGCAATTAAAATGAAATAAAATAGAAAGAATTGTAATCTGAAAACTATTTATAAGGATTTTTTTCTATCATTTATTTAAATAAATTTGAAAAAAGGTTTTATTTTGAAATACTCCTGAATTTCTCTACATTCCCTTCTAAATTAATGTCCATTTTAAAAATCAATTAATATTTTAAATGATTTCTTAACAAATTTGTCTGCTAAATGGATTTTTTATGTTGATCTTTAACAATGTAAAACTAATATTTATGAAATTTTAAAATTAATATTCATAGAAGAAACATATCACGTTAGTGAAATCTAATGCGTTTTTAAATCTTTCAGGTTTTGATTCATAAAAAAAAATCTATTTTGAAAAAATTGGCAGTTATACAGACTGCCGATAGAAGTGAAAACTTAGAGCGTTTAGTATTAAAATTTGAAATTTCATAATGTTTGAATAAAAATTGTCAACATCAATCTGGTTTTCACATCTATTGACACTCCGAGCAACAACTAAATGCATGTTTATATAGTTTTTTATTATTCAAATATATTACGAGCTGTACAAGATCCTGACAAAATATAAATACAATTCAATTGAAATAACAATTAATATACAATCATATTATTTATGGATAGTATTTGTATTTGCTTAAATTTCAATATTCTTGACTTTTAACATTATTTTAATTGTTTGCATCATTGTCATCATTAATTTCAACAATACTTAGATTTTTTTGTACTTTGAATTATTTCATTTTGTTCTAAAAAAGATACAAAAGGCTTATGGTAACTAAAGTAAGAAAGGAAAATGTTTGATTCAAGTTTATCTAAGTATCGCGTAAAAACCGCATCGATCGTCGTTTTATATTTTGTAGTACAGAGTTTTTGATCATTGGACATATTTCAATTAAGTGTTTCATTTAGAAACTCAATTAGTGGTAGATTTTTATCATCTGAAAAGTTAATATTGAAGTATCCACTTAAAATCATTGGTACATTATCATATTTTTCACCAAATCTTTTCTCGAGTATTTTAGAACCTTCTTTTGTATAAATCATCAAATTTTCGAATAAAAATTGTTGTATCCGTCTCATAAATTTTCCATGCGAAATATAAACGACAACCATAAATATGTATTGCCCATTCTCGGAATCGCAACGAGCAATGCACAGTATATACACATTGCATTTTTCACTAAATCCATTCAATTTCACTTATAAGATATACACAGCACTATACGTCAGCTGTATAGCTACAGATATACTGCTATAAGCATGTCGGTGACGCGAACGCACGAGATTTCACCCATCCAAAAAGTGTCTAAGGTGAACAGCACACTGCGCGTGCGCCAGTCAGAGCATGTCGGTGACGCGAACCCATAAGAATTTCCCCTACCAAAAAGTGCCCAACGCCGCTAAAGAAGTCTTCACTTCAATAAAATGTAGGGAGTATTTTAAAAATAACCCAAACTTATTAGATTATTTATTATATAATTTTGAGTCATTTTACCATAAACAATTTCTTACATGAATGTAATAAGAACCAGTAAAAAAAAGATTATCTTTTTAATATGTATGTGATCAGTATGAAGGGAGACAATGTTTATAATGATTAATTTATAATCTAAATTTACATATTGTATCTTTCCCTAGTTCAAAGACTAATTTTATGACCCTGTGTTTTTTTTATTGAAAATATTTATAAATCTCCATGCACCACAAAGTATCACACGAGGCTTACAGATGAAAGTACGAAACACACATTACAAAAGAAAAAAAAAATTTTGATGAAGTCTTACAAATGTTTACAATAAATTGACAAAACTTTTCAAAAGCACTTCCAGTGGAAATAAGTTGGTGAAAATTTGGAGGCCAATTTATATTAATGCTCTTGAGAGCCAGTTTCTTAGGTTCGTTCTTTTTTTTGACAAACTTGAAACACAGGAGGAGCATACATGCTCTACATTTTCCTCGCCACCAAAATTACAATCTTAGGAAGATGACGGAACAAAATTATATACACTCTATAACAAAACAAAACAAAAAACGACCCACCAAGAACCATTTGTTTGACAGTGACAAAAATTGATGAGTGGATATATTATGTACAGAATAGAAAACGATAAAAATTTCAAAAAAATCGAATGATTTATTTCAGAGTTACATAGTTACAAAGTAAGGAGCTCAATAAGGTGTTGACCCACCTCTAGCCTGGATACAAACTGCCACAAAGTGCGTCATAGAGTGATAAAGCCCCCTGATGGTCTCCTGCGGTATTTCTTGCCAAATTGCTACTATTGTCGGGCCAGGTCATCAACATTCCCTGGTAGATGCAAACAACTTCCCATCCTATCCCAGACATGCTCGATTAGAGAAAGATCTGACGATCTGATTAGGCTAAGAAGTGTTTGACAAGCTGTAAGACAGTACGTAACAACACGTGCCATATGGGGTACGGTATAATCTTGTTGAAAAGTAAGGCCAATATACTGCATAAGGAACGGTAGCAAAACAGTTCTCAGAATGTCATCTATGTAACGCTGTGCTGTAAATGTACCTCTAATGACGACCAAACGCGTTCGTGTATCAAAAGAAATGGCACCCCATACCATAACTCCTGGTTCAAGGCCTGTATGGCATGCAATAGTGAATGCAGGATCGGCACGCTACCTTGAGGGTCTCCGGAAACGTCTTTGTTGCTCGTCAGGACACAGTTGGAAACGGGATTCTTTGCTAAACACTATACGTCCCCAGTCAGCATGATTCCAACCTGATTGAGCCAAACACTACTGTAATCTGGCTCGACAGTGTGCAGACTTGAGCGGCAGGTGGAGTTGCGGTCGGTATGAGCGTAAATTTCGCTCTCTCAGCCGTTTGTGAATGGTTATGGTGGTCACTCGTGTGCGGGTCTCACGTCTGATGGTTGATAACGATCAGGCGCTAGGACAACTGGTCTGGCAATCAATCTGTCCTCCCGATCTGCTGTGGCTCTAGGTCGACCGCTACCATCCATGACGCTGAAATCTGCCGTTGTCCACCCATTCTTGCCAGCATCTTCTTAAGGCCACATCACTTCGATCCATATAATGAGAGATTCTTTGATTCGCCCAACCTACCTCTTTCAATCCAATGATACGACCTCTTTCAAACTCTGACAGTTGCTCGTAATGAGCTCGAATCCTGCAGCGAGGAATTTTTTTTTCAGCCGGAAAAGGTATCCTAAATCGCAATGCAAAAGAAATTTTAACCATCAGATTGAGAATCGCTTCTTAAAGACGCCTGCTAAGTGCGCAGTTCCAATGTGTTATAGCTCCCTCTATTCATTCATTGGACACCAAGTTTTAATCACTTTCATGTTCAGTACCAATGTCTTTACATACGAAATTTCATTACAATCGGGCAACTCCTTCTTGCTGCGTCGTTCGTTTTTGTTATAGAGTATGTGTGTGTGTGTGTGTGTGTGTGGTGTGTGTGGTGTGTGTGTGTGTGTGTGTGTGTGTGTTCAAAAATAAAGGTATCATGACCAGTTAGAAATTGGGTTATTTTGTAAGTAGTATAAAAATGAGAGATGGCATCGTAGCCTCTTATTAAAAAAACTGGTTGAAAAAAATTTCGTTGTTAACCTTATTTGAAATGAGATATTCTTGGTTCCAAGACTTAACCTTTCTTTCGTAATCTTTTTGTGAAAGGATTTAGGAATATTAAAGGCAATGTCAATTTCACTCATGGTGGAAGCCTTTACAAATCAATCGACGAGCTTATTTCTACAAGGCCAGTGTGTCCGCGAACAAATGCAAAGACTATCAAACTGTTTTATCTTTTTCGCTTTAAAGTCACTTTTGAATTTCGATGATTATATTAAACATAAGAATTTAAAAAACAAATATAAATCAAAGTGTTATATATACTAATTATTCATTTTAAACCAATTAAATCACTTCTTAATATAACTTACTGAAAAAAATTGTATCCAAGAACAAGATAAACAGAATCAAAGAATGAAAATTCATTCGAATTTCGTAACACATTCCTCATACCTGCTTAAAGTCCTTGCAACTGATTAGGGTACACTATTTTCAAATCAGTAAATAATCACGAATAAAGCAAAAAGCTTTTTTCCACATGTGCGAGACAATATTTGCATTGTGATAATAATTTAATATAAGCATATCTATTAAATTAACGAAAGCTTAAAAAGCTTTCAGACTAAGGACAGACTAAATACTGTTATGCTTAATACAAATTACAGCATTTATCACATAAAATAAACACATCTGAATTTTTTTTAAAAAAAATCTTAATTTTCGTATGAACTCGAACGTTTTAGTTACAAAAAAATTATGTTTTGAGATTATAAAAAAAATTAATTTTACAGAGACAGTTATATTTTTTCAAAAAATTATATAAATCAGACTTATCCAACAATTTGAAGCAAAGTTTAAAGTTAAGCATAATTGAAGCAATATATAAAGTAAACAGTCGCATTACTTTTAAATAACAAAATCAAATTCAAACAAATTAGTGAAAAAGTTGTAGGTAATTAAAACATTTTTAATTTAAAAAATAATAGAGATTTCAAATCAAAACAATGGAAATTTGTGCAAAGTGGTTTAGATAAAAAAAAACTCATTTTTCTAATTCATTTGACATTTTGATGTATTTCCTATATCAAAATACCTTTTGAAAGTTTATATCGCCTCTTTATGATATAAAACAATTCTAATTGCATAAGAAATCGAATATATATATATATCATGATCAATATGTCGTTTTCTACAAAAATATGCATTTGGAAAGAATTTAATACACACACAAAGTATATATATATATACATTTTTTTATAAAATTTCTTAAGCGTGTAATTTAAACTTATCAAAACTGAATTAAAAAATTTAACAATCAAAAATGTAGTTCTAGTGCATTTTTTATGTATACAAGAAAAATTGACTAAATATCAGAAATTTCAGGAAAAAGGTCCCAAAGTAGAATGAAAAACTATTAAAATAAATGAATTCCAAAATTTAGATTTAAAAAATTGAAAGTTGTCAGCATTATGTGTAATTTATTATTCTATGATTATGTTTTTTTAAATGTAATGATTTTGCAAATCAAAAAAATTTTGAAACGTATGTTCAAGGTCTAAAAATTTTGAATATAATACTGATGCTGAATACTATACATTTTAGGCTCTTAAACACCATAAATGGTTTTTTTTAAAAAACAAAGAAGTTTTTTTGAAAAAATTGAATCCTGGACACTCTTAGTTGAAAGTATCGATCTCTTAACTGGATAAATACCTATTTTTTCAAATTCAAATCTTTTTAGAGAACAGTTAGTTAAATATTTCAGTTTTTACTCTTATTTGTATCGTACTAAACATATTATGGTTAACATTAACTATAATTAATATAAAAATCTTAAAAATAAAAAAAGTTAATACCTCTTTTCTTATTCATTAATTTCCTCACATCTATAGTTTGTCATGAAACATTTACCACGAGACTAAAAACTGGAAATAAAATCTTTGACGTAATAAAACATTTCATCTATTGCTTCTGCAAACGTATAACTTCCAGTTATTTTTCAAGTCGATGAACATGAATAAATATCATTCAGCAAAAACATGCTATAACCATCCATTGATTATCATTTGAAATTTTTCAAATAGAAAAATCAATAATAAAAGCAGTTCGAAATTTTTATTATAAATTTATTACGAATACAAAACTAATAAAAACATCACTTTTTAACGAACTCACAGCAATATCGAGTCACGAGTTCAAATCCTGGTGTTATTTAACTCTTCATTACGTGATGATGGAGAGAGGGAGTGAATATTATCGTCGCCTTATACACGAGGGCTTTGCATGATGATGGAAATTTCCATCATAACGTTTAGTGAACAAAAAATTATGTTCAAAACAAGTGTATTGTAAATTGGCTGTTGCTGGTAACTTTTTTCACGATGATAGCTTAATAAGTCAAAAAACTTTTTAAAAAAATAATAAAATGTCACAATCATTAGAATGGGTTTGAACTTGTTATTCCACTGTTTGTTGTGGATGGAAGAAGCATTCAATTTCTTGAAAAAAATTTTATTATTAATCTGAAATTTTTTTGCTAAAAAAAGTGATAACGAGTGGAAAAAAGGTTTGTTTTTTGTGTTTCTGTACAATTTATATCGAATAACCTAAATAATATTCCCAAAACCATATGACAGGATTTTACATCACCATGCAGTTGTTTCACTTCTAATGTACGACGAAAATAAGTTTTACTATATGTTTATTTTTTGTTGTTTTTGTAGAGAAATTTAAAAGAGAGGGACATTGAAGATTACTTGCACCAGTTAGAAAAGATCGGCTATCAGAAGATGACCTTGATGATGAAAATTCTGACGACGAGTACCCCAATACAGATGAAATTAGAAAAAATAATAATAGTTTTTTTAATTATCATCAAGAATAAAAATGATGCAAAAATATACTATTTTTTATTTCTTTTGTATTGAGCTTAACATATAAATTTGCATGACAATGGATATTTTGGTTATTCTGTTTTTTAATTGTTATACATATATATATATATATATATATAAGGATTTTTAAACATTGTTTTCTTTAATCTAGAGTAGGGGTTGGCAACCTGTGGTACAATTCTCATTGATACTTTGCACTATACAAGTTTGTCAACTGTTGAGTGGATGGAAGTTGATAAATTTGTAATGAACCTTATTTGACATCTTCTTTAGAATTATTTACAGCTATTTTGTAAATTTCCCAATGACATTTCTGGAGAAATTTAATTGGTTGAAGAGAGAAAATTGCATGTACTCTGCTTTCCGCTTTTGGTTCTACATATCTAAGTAAAAAAATATTTCATCATATTAAAGATATTTCGAGTCTGCAAAGAAACAGAATTGTCTCAAATTGAAAATCACATCAATACCCTTTTTTGCGATATGAAAGTAGAATGGCGCAAGCACTTGGTTCACATTAAGATTTTTCTTTTTCTTTTTATTAAACTATAATGAAGTGAAATACTTATATTTTATGCTGTCTATTTCTTATTTTTAAAAATATGTTTAAAAATGCATAACATATGTGCAATTAAATTTTTTTATTATTTTAGTTTTACTTTTTGCTGTTTATTATGATATGAAATATCTTAAAATGACGCAAAATTAATTTATAATAAATTTATGAATCTATATTATTGCTCTATTTTCTATCTCTGCATGCATTATCGCGAGAATCGAATTGTTTCAAAAATGCCCTACTTTGTGGCACGCTGAATCATATGGTAGATTGGTTTTGGCACGCCACAACTAAAAGGTTGGCGACCCCTGATCTAGAGCATGCATTATATCACCCGGCTTTGTTTCGCAAAAAAAGAAAAAATCTTGCAAAGAAGGGTTAAGACCATCCTTGTGCAGGATTTGATGTACGTTAAATCTGTAGAGCCACAAAGTTTTTGTTTGTGTGGCAGTGAAGTTCGGAGAGTGAAGTCCCGGCTCAACTGTTGTCCTCGTCACTTGAACGTGGTTCAACAGTATTAGGTTTGTCTCCAGCAGCTCTCGTATTTCTTTGGAGTGTGATATTAATTCATATTCAATCAAGCAAATTAATAAATAAATTTCATTAAAACATAGTAAAGAAATCTAACCAACAATCGTTCGATAATTTTCAAACAATAAATGCGATTTTTTAAATAATGAGGGGGAAAAAACAAAGTTATTTTGTATAACGAAAAATATTTTTCAAATGCAGTGAATCATTCTACTGGTATTTTCATGGGATGCCACATTGCATTAAGTATATGCCCCCAAAACTAAACCTAACTTTACGAGTCAGTGAAAATGATGAAATTTCATTTAATGGCGAGATTGAACGCAAAGATCTACTTCAGAAACAAGCAGTCATTCGAAAATTTCATTATGAGAAAGCAAACATAACCCTTTTAGAAGTAATTCCAGACTTTGTTTGCGTTTCAAACAGTTGTGTGATAAAGAGAAGGGGAAGCAGATGGCCACAGATTGTTGTGTTTAAGACGACTTTTTCTCTAACTTTCATTTCATTCCAAATTAGTATGAGTTGTTTGTATCAGAATAATAACAAAAATGTAGTTTTTGCTTATTTACCAAAAAGCTTGACAAAAAAAATTTATTCTGAATCCATTTAAAACGATGAAGCGAAACATAATAAAAGCAGTAATTTTAATGAATATTATCTATATTGTTGTACTATATTTTAGTTACATTTTTGCAACAACAAAAAAATACGAAATAACATATAATTTATTTCTACCACTGTTTGTGTTTCAATATTTTTATTTACTTATAGAGGTTTTCCTTCTTTTCTGAAACATGGGTAATTTAATTCAGTGCATGAATTCATAAAGTAAGTGTTTCTTACTGGGAATAAGAAATAATAATACACTCACACACATTGCTATAAAAATTTGCGCACCAAGAAATAAATGGGGGATTGTAACGAAACTTGACATTAAGGTACATGTCTGGCAGATATGCAAATAATTAGAAATGCAGCATGATCGCGTGATGCTACTAGATGGCGTTGTCGTTCTCCTTGGAGTATAAAACAGGCAAGCAAAGCTTGTTTGAGTGTATTTAATCTTTTTCAAAGGAAATGCTGAGGGAGACATGCCGTTACACCGCCATCGAAGGCAATATGAGCAGCTGTAAGGGTTTGAGAGGGGAAGAATCATCGGGATGATAGAAGCTGGATGGTCAACTCGGCGAGTAGCTCGTCAAGTAGGCCGTTCTGATTTGACTGTGAGGAGTTGTTGAAACCAGTGGACAGAAGAGACGTCATTCACACGGCGACCAGGCTCAGGACTCCTTCGACAGACCAGCCATCGAGAAGACCATCATATTACAGACACACATCCGTAGAGCCAACTGCCTCATTGACTGCTGTCTAGACACAAGCAGCACCTTCACTATAGGCACCTGTGTCTTCCCGAACCATCACAAGACATCTGGCTGAAGAACATCTGGTGCCGCGGTGCCCATTAAGTGTGCTGCCAATGACACCCACCCACCGACCCCTCCGTTTAGAGATGTGTCGTGCACGACGGGATTGGACTGCAACGGAATGGAACCAGGTCATCTTCAGCAACGAATCTAGATTCAATTTGAGCAGCAATGACAATCGTGTTCGTGTGTGAAGGCCACAGGGGGAACGCCTCAATCCTGCCTTCACTTTATAAGGACACACCGCTCCCATAGCTGGTGTGATGGTATGGGGGGCAATTGCTTACGATACACTGTCACATCTAATACCGATCCATGGCACAATAACAGCACAGCGATACGTCTATGACATCCTTCAGCCACATGTGTTGCCACACACATGGCTCATTTCATTTTTCAACAAGAAAATGCTGCGTCACACACAGCAAGGATGTCACAAGACTGCGTCCGCCACATTACCACCCTTCCCTGGCCTGATCGATCCCCAGATTTGTCACTAATTGGACATATCTGGGATCATTTAGGACGGTAAGTTGGACAGCTCGAACTAGAGGCGCGTTTACAGTAACTGTGGAACGATGTGTTTCAGGACATCATACGCAACTTACTATATGCCTCAATGCCCGCTGGTCGCGCATTCGTGCTAGAGGGTGTCCAACAGAGTACTAACACTTCCGTTCTCTCATTTGTACTTTTTTCTACAATAAATATTCTTTTTCTTTGATTTTCTCTAATCACCTTCTTATATCAAAGTAGTACTTACATATGAAAAATTTCGTTTCATTTTGATGACTTTTTCATGGTGCACAAATTTTTATGGCAAGAGTGCAAATCTATCATATATTTAAACTATATTCTAAAAATAACTAAGAATTTATAGTAAGAAGAATGAAACAAATTTAATCATCATTGCTAGTACTAATTATTTAATGTTGATTCTGCTACCAATTTTTAAAATTGAAATAAATGTATTCATAATAGTTTTACATTTTTTTTTTCAAGATATGATAGTTACTCACTCAAACGGAAGAGTTACGCTTTTACATAAAAAAGATTTTTAGTCTCTTGCGGCTTAAGCCAGTGGTCTTCAAACTTTGTCAACTCACGAAACTCTTAAAATTATAAGGTGTTTCACAGGAACCCCATCCAAAAAATATCTCCTTAGAAGAATGTACCTTAAAATAATATTTAAAGTAGATCAACATGTTATAGGTACTTTAAATAAAGACAAAAAAAAATACTATATTTTTTAAACATTTTTATTTTTAAAGTTATTTATTCATTTATTCGTGTTGCAGGTATCTTCAACCAATATAACAAGGATATGTAACAGGGATATAATAACAGGAGTACGTATTTGTGTGTGTGCATTTTTTTACACGTGCTATCGAAGTCGAGGTATATTGAAGCTATCTGCAGCCGCATTTTTCATATTCTGCGTTAATTTGCTTCGATATTTTGTTTCTGTTGCCACATATACGTTGAGATTTTTTTTAACTTAAGTACATTGCTCAGATGGCATTAAAATATTTATAACTGTGGGAGAAATTTGTGTGTATTCTGCAAACTTGCAACCTCAAATTTAGGTGCTGTTCCTGCTTAAATTTAGACTTTAACGCGTTGAATATGTTTGTGCCGAAAAATTGTTCCTTCCCCTTCATTGGGAAAGCCTTCTGATTTATCCGTTCATACTTAAAGCAAGTGACTTTTACGAAATTTAAGATTTTATTTCATCCATAAAAAAACTTATTTATATTTATTTTTACAAGCAAACTACACTTATTTATATATACATATATATAAAAGTTCCATCTCTAATAAAATTTAAAATTTTACTAAAACTTTGGCGCTTTGAAAATGCAAATAGTAATCACTTTCGGAGCTTCTGTCAAAGTTCCAGGGAGCCCTAGGTTGAAAACCTCTGGCCTAAGCTATAGCTTAAATGTGTCTATTACCTGTTTAAAGACATATATCAAAACGTGTTTCCAAACACGGATAGCTTTAATTGCTTTTACAGTCATTAACATCTTTACAGAATGTACTTGGGTAAATAAATTATTTTGAGCATATTTAATAAATCACAATTAATACTTAATATACGTGATACAAATGAATTATCGACAATTATTAGCAATTGCATCTTCTTCAAGAACAGAATGAACTAATTTCGAATGTACCAACGCTAAATCGTTTAAGGAAATAAATCCGATTATTTATCTCATTTTCCTTACTCAAAAATAAAAAAAAAGTCGTGAGGATTATCACTTTTTTACTGAGTCGGGATCTTTGAAAGAGAGCATGATTAAGTGCAGACCCTTTCGACTCGATAAATTTTTGCCTTTTGATCTTCGTTTGAAGATCTTTTTTATAAGTCCTTTTTTTTTTAGCCATAGCTTCGAGGCTAGACCAATTTAAAAAAGAAAAGATCTGAAAAGAAATTTATTAGCATCATATTCCAGGGTAATTTCACAACTGACAGTATTAATTTAATTAAAGTGTGATTTTTTGTGGGTAGAAGGGTGATGTAATGTGATTAGCTAAGTATGATTATTACTTTCCATGACATCATTATAATGTCCCAATTTTTTTAAGAATAAGAGAAGGGATTTAATATTTACCCAAAGTGATTTATATTTGTTCTGATTTATGAATGTCTCCATTTTAAAAAAATTATGTTGTGTGTATTAATAGGTTACTGTTTTTATGCAGAAGAGTAACGCATTAAAAAAAATTAAATAAAAAGGAAAACATGCAAGAGAAAAGGAGAAGAAGAAAAAAGAAAAGAAAAGGATTAAAATCAATAATATTTTAGCAAAATTTTCTCTAGGTTTTATAATGAATAGATACGATTTATACACTTATAAAATGCAGTTTCATGATTCTGTAGTTTATGTAGTATTTTTAGTATAATAAGTCACATTATTTAGTGGGAATTATTACGAATTATTTTATTAAAAAATAAAACAGATTTAAGGTATCCGACTACCCTAAAATTGTGAATTTTGCCAAAAACTGACAAACTTTTTTCGTGATTTTATTTTATAGTCCATCTTATTAGCTATATATAAATACCAAATTTATTATGTTCCGTTCACTAGAACAAAAGTTACAAGTGTTTTAGTAAAAGCAGATGCCATTACTTTAAGCAAGATGTCATACTTGAAAATGCATTTTACTCAAAATGTGTGTTTTTTTTTTAAATGCTCAAGGGAACAGCGATTGCTCAGAAAGTTTTGAAAACAATTAACTGAAATTTTTGTGTATGTTCTGTTATATAGTAGAAGTGTTTTAACTTTCAGATTTATCAATCACTGTTTTATTAAAAATTTACAGTCTCTAAAGTGAATATAAACACTGCTTTTTTTAAAGTAATTTCATATAATAACTAAGATGAAGTGCTCCAGTTTTTGTACAAATTAAAATATCTCTTATTCTGAAGGTCATTTTAAAAATGAAAAACATAGAGCACATCAGAATTGAAAAATTGAAAATTTGTTCATAAACGTTTGGTACAGAATGAGCCAGCCCCATTTATGTTATTTTCAGTACATTTTTACCAATTTTGTCCCACATTTTAGTAATAATAATTTATATTTACCTTTTTAATTTTAACATATTTTTCCTAAAATGTACTATTTACACACGCACTAGACGCAGAAACTCACAACACAAGCAAGTAGACTGTAAAACACTGAATTTTATTTACAAAACATGCACTATATAAAGGAACAGGTACGCCACCTGTCGATGACATCATCAAAAGAAAGGCGGGGGCGTTAACAGTACTAAACAAATCTAAAAACCACAAAAAAATTCCCATATGTCCATTTTTTTTTTAAGTTGTCGCTAGTAGAGTCGGATACTTTAAGAGAAATAAATGTAAAATAGGATGAAACTAAGTGTGTGTGTGTGAGGGATGCAGAATTAAACGAATTAAATTACAAAATCAGATTTAGATGAACGCTGAGTGATGGGACTATGCTCGATTTTTCACTCATATTTGTAATTTTTACTAGATTTTTACTCTTTAAAATACACCGCTTTAGTACTTATTAATTTACCAACTCAGTTCAGTACTTTGCTCAATATTAAATTACTTAATTACTTTTACTTTACATATTTTATCTCGAGAAAAAAATTATTACTAATCGATTTTTATTTTTTGAATTTTAAAAGATAAATTTTACTTTTACTTCTCGTTTAAAGCTTTTCCATCAGCAAAAGCAGACATAAAGTCGACATTTTATGAAAAAATTCAAGCGCAAATTCTGAATTTATTACAATTATAAGTCCCCTTCAAAATGTAAGAGGTTACTAGCTCTAGAGGTTGAAGGAAAAAACGTATTTTGTCAGGATTTTAAGGTAAAACCTGACTTTTTTTAAAAGTAAAAGTTAGGGAAAGATTAATTCTGTTTTTAATGGCACTATATGATGGCAGAAAAAATACAGAGCCACTTAAGAGATGCAAAAGTCTTATAAAATATTAATACTTCTTCCTACAAACTGAAAAATTATACATACTAAAAAAAAAGGATAATGATAGATTATTTATAACATTTAGTATTTTTTAATGATAAATGATATTTTTATAGTTCCTTAAAAATACGTGAATATGAAACTAAAATTAGGAATTAAAAACTAGCATCAAAAATAGTCTATGTATCATCTTAAAACTACAAGACCTCAATTGTTAAATATAAATATAATTTTAAGTGTAATTAAAATATTAATAATAATTAATAAAATATTATAATTAATATAAATATAATTTAAATGCTAATAAGGTAATTAATATAAACTATTAATTCATCTTACAACTGGTCCACAGAGACAAAAAACATTTATCATCATTTTTGATCCACACTACGGCATTCTCAGAGAAGAATTAATTTGTTGCTTTTCCCTGAAGCTTAAGCTTGAATTTCATCCCAGAACGTGAGATCAAAGTTAAGATCTAATTATAGATATAACTTTTGGTTTGAATGAATTTCAGATAAAGGTAGTGGAGATGGATAAAGGAAATCATTACAATAAAACATAGCAAAACATGGTACGCATTGATAAAATCATCTTATAGCTATAAAAAAAAATACTATAAAATATCTATGGTAAGTTATACTTCTCAGTTGAAACATCAATACAATAATTTATATTTTTTGAAACTTCCGTATAATCCGGCGTATAACCCTCACATTTAACACAAAAAATAAGATCGAAATTTACGGGTGTGCGATATACGCCGGTGTAAAAATGATAGCTACAAAAATTTTAAAAAAGAGATGAGAATAAAAAATTAAAGTACTATATAGATCATAATACTGTTTATTTAAAAGAAATGACATACCTAATGAGCTTAGAGGGTTTTAGTTCTAGAAGCAGATTATTTTTCAAAAGCCTGGGATAATACTTCCAACAAATTTCAAAACAGAAGATAATTGCATTTATACTTACTAGGTTCCTTCGTAAATAATTTATAAATAAAAAAATCTTAATGTACCAAGCTTTTCTCACATTTTCGTGCATTGTCATCCACTTCTGAGCTATGGTCCCGATTTCAAGTCTCTAGCTCATCGGGAAGTTAGTCTAAAACCAATTACAAAATTCCACCCAGACATACAAAAAAGCGAGTTACTAAAAACATGGTAAAAAGGGGGTGCATGTTATACAGCGAATATACCTAAAAATTAAAAATTGCAGATTGAAAGTATAGGGGCGCGTTATACGCCATATTTTATGGTATTTAAAATATTTTCTTGCAAAAGCAAATTTTTTATAGATCTCAATGGAAGAAATAATAAAAATTAATTTAATTGATACAAAATTACCTTTTTTTCTTTTTTGAAGAGTAACAATGTGTTTTCTTTCATTGTAAAAATGTCAACTTTCTTTAATATTTACTGTAAATTATTTATTATTCTAATTCATATAAATAACTTGAATGGAAATATTTTCAGAAAGGGGGGGGGAAATGATAATTTTAAAACTTTTAAACTGATAAAATAGTTTTTGACAAGAAAAAAAGGAATAACTTAAAGAAAAAATTGTTTTTAAAGTTATTTCTCTGTCAGATGTCCTTGCATTAAGAGACAGAATGTAAAGAACTTTGAACTATTTTTTATTTAACTTGAAAGTTTGTAAAAACAAAAAATTAAAACAATTTCTTGTGTGTAGTTTTTTAAAAAAAATTTCACACTCTTTCCTTTTTAAAGCTTAAACGATTAACTCATTAATACGCCCGATGGAACATACGTTCGTAAAATGGATTAAAAGGTCATTCCAATTTTTTCGCGATAAGGATTTTCCTGTCAATACGATCTTTTACGGTTGGTGAATCGATTCGAGGGGATTTCCGATATCGGGGATAGTCCCTAAAGGTTCAGAATGAACTAGGTTCTACTTTTCCCTTCTTCGAAGTAAGAAAAAAGAACAAGAAAAGGGTCACTTAAACGCAATTCACAACCTCTTCTTTTTCTCTGACAGAGAGCAAGCTTATCTAAAGCTTAGATCGGGCAAACCATTAATCAAGGGCATATGGAAAACGTCTTGGAGTCATGACTGAAAAGTTAACGCTTAAATATAGATACGTGAAAATCAAGTAATTCAAGACGTTTTCACTTTTTACTTATCTGTGAATCTTTTTTCATTTGCTTTTACTTTATCTTCTTTCCTTATTTTTAAATTTAAATCTTATTTTATAAATTTTTCGCACGAAAAGGTTTTTAAACTAGTTATAATACATCTTCTAATTTTTTTTTCACTCTGCGGTTAGGTCATACTTTAACTTAAATTAAAATACTGATATAAATTAGGATTAAATTCGTAATGCCGGTTGAATTGCTTCCCTCTGAAACCCCTTATCTACCCGCACCCCCGGCTAGGTGTGTAGGAGAAACTGAATAATCAACAGACATGATTCCCACTAATTATTTTATTGTTACCAAAATATCAAGCAGACACAATAAAAATCTAATTAAGATAACCGATCAGATAGTAGAGCGTGGAGGTGAGACTCAATAGCCTGGGGATAATAATACGGACCCTCAACTGATTCCACGATAGCTTAAACACGCTCAATATAAACTACGTCGCACACTCTAATAAGCTAACTTCTATTTAAATAAAGATCACAATACCTGTACTTTTATGAAGTTGAGTCCCACACTTGAACCTTGAAGGCGGTCCCTATCTGGATTTAATCACCACCGATTGATCCACTCTCAGTAAACTTCCATTGATAAACTCCAAATGCACTTAATAATTCCATGATCCTTCACTCTTCAACTAACCAACTAACTCGCCAGCTCCTTGCCAACTAACTTGATAACTCCTCAAACTCGCGAATATAGAATTTATATAATATACTTAATTTGCATAATTACGCTTCCTTACTCGGCGAAAGTTGGTTGAAATAAATATTTTTCTAAAAGAGTCCCGAAAAGATTATTAGAACCGCGTATAGATCCCTCACAAATTTTATCCATTGCTTTAAAAACTTACTTGCACAATTAACCTATTTTCTAAGTATACTTAACTCTTTTTAACACGCTTTTATAAGTTTCACTTGCATGTAACGGAATCTTAGAACTCGATTTTTACCCACTTAAAAAGATCGGATTCATTCGAAATTTGACCGATGACAATACAATAATTTCATAATTTTGTTCCATTGGCCTTTTCAGGATCGTCAAATCCATATATCACGTCCAGATTTGGTGACTAAAAGAATAAGGTGTAACCCTAAAGTGTTTTGAATTTAATGCTAATTATATATGCAAGTATAAAATACACTTGCGGTTAAAATAAATAAAACAAACAACAGAAGTGTTCTATAGAAGTGTTAGCAATTTCTAACCATAATATAAACATTTTCCGAAAATAAAAATAAAAAAATGGCTCGAGCATGTGAAAAAAAATAATTTGCGTTCTAACTGCTAAATATTTTTTATTTTTATAAAGCAATACGCTTAGAAATGATGATACGAATTAACATGAAAGGAACACGTTTAAAAGGTGAAAAAACGATTGATACTTAATATTACCATGTTTTTAATAACTCGCTTTTTTTCTTTAATGTCTATCCGGGTAGAATTTTATAATTGATTTTAAACTGTGTGACTTTCCGAGGAGCTAGAGACTTGAAATTCGGACTATAGCTCGGAAGTGGATGACAATGCATGAAAATGGGAAAAATGAAAACAAAAACAAAAAGGAGGAATTTTATAATATTTAATCCGTAAAAAAACATGATACATTAAATATTTTTGTAATTCGAACTTTTTCTTCTTTACACACTTTTATTTGTTTGACCTGTTCAAAAGAGACGGAATCTAATATAGCAATACGGGGCTCATCCGAGGCCTCGTAAACGGAGAGAATAAATACACTTCAGACCCGTTAATTAATATCCATTGAAGAGCAAGACGAATTCCAGCAGCCACGTAGTTCCAGCTTCAAATATCAAACTCAAGGATAAATTCAACAATGAATAAATGATAGTTTAAATAACTAAAAAACACGCTTTTATTGTAGTTCGAACTAAAAAATGAAAAATAAATTATAGTTTGAAAAAAAACTAAAAAACACGCTTTTATACTGAATCGAACTAAAAAGTAAAAAAAAAAATAATTCTTAATGAAGAATAAAATGATTAACGAGAAAATGAATGTCATTGGGGTAAAGGCGTGGGGTGTTCTATAAATGTATCAATTATTATAATTTCTAACTTCTATTCCGAAAAGCTGAATTAGTGTAAAAATGTAGTACAAAGCACCCCACGCTTTTACCACAATGACATTAATTTTCTCGTTAATCATTTTATTTTTTATTAAGAATTTTTTTTTTTACTTTTTAGTTCGATTCAGTATAAAAGCGTGTTTTTTAGTTTTTTTTCAAACTATAATTTTTTTAACACGCTTTTATAAGTTTCACTTGCATGTAACGGAATCTTGGAACTTGATTTTCACCCACTTAAAAAGGTCAAATTAATTCGAAATTTCGCACACTTGTCAAGGACCGATGACAATTCTATAATTTCATAATTTTGTTCCATTGTCCTGATTAGGATCCTCAGGAATAAGGATTTTTAGATTTGGCGACTAATTTCATATACTATTTCCAGATTTGGCGACTAATTGCGTATACCATTTCCAGAATTAGCGACTACTTGTGTATACCATTTCCGAATTTGGCAACTAATTCCTGATTTGGCAATTAAAAGACTAAGGTAAATTACTAAGAGCAAGAGAGACTTAGTCTTAGTAAGGTAAATTACTAAGACTAAGACCCCAAAATTGAAAACACGCTTGCGGTTAATAGAATTAGAATAAACAGAAAAGTGTTCTTTATGTGAGAAAGGGGAGAGTGGGTACGTCACCAATTCTTTCCATAAGATAAACAATTGTCTAGTCTTTCTGAAAATAGAAATAAAAAAAACTCGTGCATTTGAAAAAAAATAATTTATGTTCTAACTGCTGAACTCAGACACATTCTGCTTTTCAAAATTCATTTTACCTAAGCAACTGATTCTCCTAAGCCGACCTTGAACTTTGAAAGTAAAAACATAACTTGCTGAATTAATCAAAGAAAACCTTTTAAATGGAAGTATATTTTTACGTTTATTACAACAGATAGTACCATGTTTTTTTTAATCTGAATAAATTATTTTTAAGAAACCTGATCTAAAACCTGAACCTTTTAAGAAACATCTACGAATACTGTCGTAGAAAAAAGTTTAATTGCTCATCACTCGCGCTTGCTTGTAGAAGTGATTATATGAATTTTAACATTATAATTAAATTTTCTATCAATCCTTGAAGCAATACGTTTAAAAGGTGATAATACTATTGATATTTAATATTTCTTCTTAACACACTTTTATTAGTTTGACCTGTATCTATATAGACGGAATCTTTGAAATATAACCATACGGGACTCATGCGAGGCCCGGTAAATGGAGAAAATAAATATCCTTCAGACTCGTTAATTAATATCCATTGAAGAGCAAGTTTAATTCCAGCAGTCACTTAATTCTGGCTCCTAATATCAAACTCAAGGATAAACTCAACAATGAATAAATGATAGTTTAAAAAACTAAAAGAGTACGCTTTTATTGTAGATCAAACTAAAAAATTAAAATAAATTTATAGTTTAAAAAAACTAAAAAACACGCTTTTATAGTGAATCGAACTAAAAAGTAAAAAAAAAATAATTCTTAATATAAGAATAAAATGATTAATGAACAAATTAATGTCATTAGGGTAAAGGCGTGGGGTGGTTTGTACTATATTTTTACACTAACTCAGCATTTCGGAATAGAACTAGTAAGAAATTATAACAATTGATATAGAGCAGCCCACGCTTTTACCCCAATTACATTATTTTTTTCATTAATCATTTTATTCTTATATTAAGAATATTTTTTTTTACTTTTTAGTTCGATTCACTATAAAAACGTGTTTTTTAGTTTTTTTAAACTATAATTACACCAGTGATCTTCAAACTTTTTCTACTCACGGAACCCCTAGAACTTGAAGGTACTTTAGTAGAACCCCTAGAACAAGAAAGTGTTTTCGTAGAACCCCATTCCATACACATATATATTTCGAAGAATATATATATACCAAAATAATATTTAAAATAGATGAACATGTAAAAGGCACTTTATGGAAAGGCAATTAAAAAATTAATGTATTTATTATTAAAAAATTCTAATCTAATTTTTTAATTTAATTTACTCAGTAATAATCTTAATTTGTGGTTTAAGTGTCCCCTACCCATGCATTATATTTAGTAACAGGGATATATGCTAGTATTTTTTACACAAACTGTCAAAATTTAGGTCTATTGAGATTAAATGCAAGCGCATTACATATTCTGAGTTTAATTTGTTTTTGTATCCGCTTACGTTGAGAAATGTATTTCACTGAAACACAATGTTCTGAATGGCATTAAAATGTTTATAGCTGTGAGAGAAATCCCGTGTATTTTGGATAAATTTGTAACCTAAAATTTAGAAGCTGTTCTTGCTTAAATTTAGATTTTAACATCGGCTCTGTTGATATGTTGTTCCCTTTCCTTCATTATAGGTGTTGTTTTCCACAAATGTAAAAAGGTACATTTTGCATAAGAAAACTATTTAGTTTTGCAAGACATTGTGCTAACTAACGAGTATAAAATTATCTCGTGAAACCCGAGATAGTAAAAAATAGAACATTCTCAATCTAGTAGGAAATATATATATAAAGATAAAAAGTTTTAATATTTTTTATTATATAATAATATAAAAATTTAAAAAGTGTTGCAAAAAAAATTATTATATATAAATAAAATTTTCAGTTTTAATTAACAGGGTATGAGCCTTAGATGTTTGTAACTATACAAACTTCATAGAGCACACATATTTATTTCTTCCATTTTACTCACAAATTTCTTCTCGACTTTCTTATGGTGACTTGTGAAACCCCTGTTTATGCCTTGAGGAACCCCAGGGTTCCGTAGAACATAGTATGAAGACACGATCTTTTTTTACACGGTTCACCAATACACTTTTTTACACGAAATTTTTGTTTGAGCACGAACTAAATTCTTCCTTAGTTGTGAATCAAAGCTTACATTTGTACTAGATATATCTGATACATCTACTGATGATATTTTAGATCCAGTTCATTATAAACGTACACGCTTGTTATCAAGTAGCGATGGATAGTTGCTACTTAATAGTTTTATTCCTAATTTCAATTTGAATTTTTATATGTTGTATGTAATTATAGGCTGTGTGTGTGTGTGTGTGTGTGTGTGTGTGTGTGTGTGTGTGTGTGTGTGTGTGTGTGTGTGTGTGTGTGTGTGTGTGTGTGTGTGTGAATTGTCACTGTATACTAATTGTAATTTCTTTTGTAATAAAAATGAATTGTTTTTGTTTTATAAATATGCAACGAGTATTTCATCATTCCCTTTTTTGCATGGTTTTTTGGGAAAATATTTAAAGTTTTCTCATCTTCCAGGATTTTTTGTGAAACATATCCCGAAATTTACTATGAGTTGCGTGTATTTTTTACACGATTTTTTTGTACGGTTTTCTAAGGAACGTATCTACGTGTAAAATAAAGAGATAGGTGTATCTAGAAGCTTCTAACACATATATATTGTTCACTAAACAAATAATAATTGCAGCTGAGATAGTGACTATGACATCAGCATTTATTTTGTGAAATACTAGGAAAGAAAAATGAATTCAGCATTCGGCAAGAATTAAGAGCACATATAATTGTTCATTAATTTCTTGCTTACTTATTTCTAATCAAAGAAAGTTCAAAAGTTTTGCAACTAGTGATAATTAATGAATAAAATTTTTAAATGCTTCTCACAGCATATTAGTTAAATATATGTTTTAGTAAAAAAGCATTTAAAATTATAATTTATAGTTGCTTAAAAAGTTTTAGAAATCTTTTCATTCAATTAAGAATAACTCTTTACCAAAATAAAACTATTATAAATTGAGCTTTTTATAGTTTTTTTAAGTAACGACAATATACTAATCTGACAAGCAAACATTAATAGAGGAATAATATTCAAATTTTTCTGTAAAATTTGATTTTGTTACAGAACAATCATTTTTCTGTACAAACAACAAATGTGTGACAAACCACAAATTAAATAAATCGTAACCCTACATAAAATTACTATAATGCAGTTATCTTAAGAAAATATTATTGTGAAATTTATACTACTTTGAAGCACCTATTTTTAACAATTTCAAAACAATTATCTCTAGATTTTAATGGAGAATTTATTAGATCTAGTCTGCAAAATTTGCACTTTTTCCAAAATTTACTTTTAAGAGGTCTTTCTATAAAATATTGGATAGAGAGACCACATTGATACTATTTTCATTTTTAAAAAAAATAAATGAACCAGAAATGTATTAGAAATGTATTTTATTTGCAGGAGTCATCTCCTTCAATTGTTCAAAAATGCAGAACATTTCAAAATTCATAAAATAGCATATAGTTGGTTTTTAAAAAAAGAACTCAACAGAGCAAAAAAAAAAAAAAAAAAAAAAAATGGAGAGAACTAAATTTTTAAGAAATCGCAAGGAACTTGTAAAAAACAATGAATTTATTTTCAAAAGATGTGTTTAAAACTAAAATATATAAACATCTATCTAAAAAACTATTTATTTTACATTTTGCTAGCTTTTAAAGAAAGAACAAAACATCAATTTTTATTTTATAGATCTCTGGAAATATTCTCTTTCATTCTTAATGCAGAAAAGTTACCAGCTGCCATGATGTTTTTCTTGATTTTACTCTTTTCCGTTTTTCTTTTCGTAGAATACCTTTTAAAAATTTCGAATAAATACATTATCAAATCCGCTTGTTTTCTCGAAACAGCAATAGTCCACCAAGTTTTCTTTGCCATGTTTTCTTTTTATATGTTAAAGATTCTTTTACCCTTACATGTAAAAGGGAATTTATTCCTTTTTTTCGTATTCATACTCTGCTCAAGTAGCGTTTTCAATCATATTCCAATATACCACCCTAAAACCTTTATCTTCAAAGTAAAATCTATAAACAACATATCTACTTAAATTAATAATATGCTTTATAGAATTTGAAAAGGGCATATTGAAGAAATTTTACAACGA
The DNA here is from genome assembly GCA_019973975.1 of Trichonephila clavata. Classification (NCBI taxonomy): domain Eukaryota; kingdom Metazoa; phylum Arthropoda; class Arachnida; order Araneae; family Nephilidae; genus Trichonephila; species Trichonephila clavata. The sequence goes on from BMAO01022880.1 coordinate 500,005, forward strand.
AAAGGTGCGATGTTATGATTATTTAAAATTGTTTACTCGTTTCTAAGACATCACATAAGCTTCTTCGTGAATAAACGAATAGGAAACCTTACAAAATATTTTAGTTTGTTTGGTGGTGATATGATGAAAATGTCATAGCAAGAAATTTTACATCAAACAGGATTATGGTTGCCTCCCATTTATTTATTATTCAACATTAAAATATTATAAAATAAACAAAGCCGTCTTATTTCTAATATCATTAAACATACATCTAGTTCATGACATATTTAACTGTTATTTGCTATATTTTAACATGTGCATCCATTGCCTCATAATGTTTTGACTAATTTGAGTATTACAAAATTACTGTTTAAAAAAAAAAACTAAAAGCACGCTTTTATAGTGAATCGAACTAAAGATTAAAAAAATAATTCCTAATATAATAAAAAAATGATTAACGAGAAAATTAATGTCATTGGGGCACAAGCATAGGATGTTAATTGTTAATTGTTATGATTTCTTACTAGTTCTATTCCGAAATGCTGACTTAATGTAAAAATGTAGTACAAAGCACCCCACGCTTTTATCCCAATGACATTAATTTTCTCGTTAATCATTTTATTCTTATATATTAAGAATTATTATTTTTTTACTTTTTAGTTCGAATCTCTCACTAAAACAGAATGTTTTTTAGTTTTTTTAAACTATAATTAATTTTTCATTTTTTAGTCAAATCTAGAATAAAAGAGTTTTTTTTTTTTTTTTTTTTTTTTTTTTTTTTTGTAAACTATCATTTATTCATTGTTGAATTTATCCTTGAGTTTGATATTTGGAGTCGGAATTATGCGGCTACTGGAACGGGTCTGAAGGGTATTTATTTTATCAATTAAGGTATTCAGATGAGTCCCGTATTGTTATATTTTAAAGACTCCGTCACTATAGATACAGGTCAAACTAATAAAAGTGTGTTAAGAAGAAATATTAGGTGTTAATCGTTTTATCACCTTTTAAACGTATTGCTATAATGTTAATCCGTATCATAACTTCGAAACGTATTGCTTTATAAAAATAAACAATATTTAGTAGTTAGAGTATAAATTATTTTTGTACACATACACGAGTCTTTTTTCTTTCCATTTTCAGAAAAACTTGACGATTGTTTATATTATGGTAAGAAATTGCAGACGCACCCACCCTCCTCTTTCTCACATAAAAAAACTTTTTTGTTTGTTTTATTTGTATTAACCACAAGTGTATTCACTTTTAGGGATGCATCTTAATCTTTTGGTCGCTAAATCTGGAATTAGTAGCCGAATTTGAAAATCGTTATTCCTGTTGATCCTGATCAGGACAATGGAAAAAATTATGAAATTATTGTATTTTCATTGGTCCTTGACAAGCGTGCAAAATTTCGAATTAATTTGACCTTTTAAAGTGGGTAAAAATCGAGTTCAAAGATCCCGTTTCATACAAGGGAAACTTTTAAAAGCGTGGTTAAAAAATGTTATGTAAATACAACTTAAACGGTATAATGACTGCATTTTTAAACGGTACGATTTGTTTTGAAAAAAAAATAGCAATTTTTAATTATTTTAGTTTTAAAAAATCAAATTTTTAAGTCACAGATTAAAATTTTTGTGCATTAGGTATTTCATACCAAGCAGTGGTGCGTTGTTTTAAATTTTAAGCTTTATTTTTTAAAAGCAAGAAAAAAGAAATTTTGTGATTTGGATACATAAAAATATTACTGTGATTCCACATAACATCAATGTAGAACGTTGGACGTTCGACCACATTCTTTCCTCGCCAGGTCTCGATTGAAGATCAGTGGTCGCTAAAGGGCGCTTCTACTGCTTGGCGCAATCAGTTATATGAATAAGAGCGGTTACAAGTTTACTTTTAATTTTGCAGAATCTCTCAGAATACTGAATTTATCAAATTTGTATTTGTTTTTCATAAGATTCAGACTAAATAATTGTAATATGATGTGCAGTTATGTATGGCTACACATGTACAAACACAAGGGTAGGGTTGAGAGGGATTCAAACCCCTTACCCATGGAATAACATTTATTTTTTTTATCATAGATTGCACATCGGCACGTTTAAATACGTGTTTTTTAGAATGCAAATGCCCTCTATCAATGAAGTCTGTGTACGGAACTGCCTGTGTATCATGTGTAAGTCATGCACATAAATGTTCTGAAAAATACTCAGAACTTTTTCAATAAATGAAACGTTCTTATACACATTTTGATTGTTCCTTGGGTTTTAAAATTTAAACTAATTATTTTATAAACTCGAATATTTACATTTAAACATAAAATAAAAAGTGGATTTTTTTATGAAGTTTTGAATTCAATCATTAACAAAGAAAGGGGGAGGAATTACCATTGTGTCAGTGCGATTTTTTTTATTTTTTAAAAAAGTAATAGAAACTCTTCTTAGTTACAAAATTTTAAAATTGATTAATTGATTTCAAAATAATCAAACCCTGTGAGTTTCTTTTTATGATGAGAAAAATAAGTTTCAAAATAATTATGTGCTTTGAGCAAAAAAAATTTCAATCTCTCTCACAGGTATTATTTTGAATATAAAAGTATTCATTTCCAGAAAAGTGATTGTGATCCAAACAAATAGGTACTGTAAAGAATGAGGAGCTTTTTTTTTACTCACACACACACTCACAAAAGACTATGAAAGACTGAAAAATAGTCCTATTTGAATTAAGCTTTGTTACTTAAGATAGATGACCACAAGTAGTATTTTTTACTATATTTTCTTTAAAAAAATTTTTTTTAAGGTTTTAAGTCTCCTAAAGGTAGAATATATTCATAATTAAATCTTGTTTCCGAATGTGAATCTTAAGAAATGTATTAAGGTATTTTAAACATAACACACATTACAAAAGTAAAGTATTATTATAATACTTATTATGCTTTTTAATTGCTTCTTTTTTTATGAATACATAAATCTAAAGACAGACGGAAACTATGAACCAGAAATCGTTAGTTACAATCCCTCTGCTTATTCATATATTCGTGGCCTAAAATTATATGAATATTTGCAAATAAATTAAAGAAACAATTCGCAAGCATTGTACGAAAACAGCACAACTTGATATATTATTCCGAATTTCAACTAACTAAACTAATTAATTGTGTACAGTTAAATGTAAAATACCTATTTGAGTTTGCCGTAGTGACATACACATAGATGGAGTTTAGGGGTTTTATCCCCCCCCCCCCATAGACGAAGAGAATTTTAATACTTACTATAGAGATTTTTTACGCCTCGGCGCTTTCGTCTGCTTGTTTTTTTAACAACCACCCTCCCCTCTCCAAAAAAAAAGAGAAGTCTGTGTAGCCTATAAACTTCCTATACCTAGCTCACGAACGGGTTTTTTTCCCCCGAAGCAATATTTTCCTTCATTTTTACCCCACGAAACCTTCCCCCATCTCATTACTTTACACATGTCAAAACTCATTTGCAGGAACGTTTGCCTGGATTTTCAGTTCAGACGTGCAGCGGTCTCACCCCCTCCCCTTCCTCCATACCTTACGCCAAACGATATCGCATTCAGCACAGACATGGCAATGACAATATTTTCCACACTTCAGCAGACGATTTTATGGAGTAATGTCTGAAGATCGGTGCTGTTTGTGTGTGTGTTAGAGTCATTTCATATCATTTATAAAGAAGTAAAAGGGGCTCAATAATCGTCTGGATGTCTGTAACATCATGAATGGTGTCCATGGGGAGATAATTATTTGGACCCAACGAAACTAGGGATGTTATTATGTCTCTTGCAGAAAACAACATTTCCCCCCTCCCTTTTCTTTTGAGTGGTGCCATTCACAGATGATTCCCCTTAGAGTTAAGATTTTTTTTCTGAAATATAACTATTGTATAGCATTATCAAATAGATGCTCGATTATTACATTATGCTGTACAATAACAATTCGTTCTTTTACTGAGGGAAAAAATCAATAGGTGTTTGTAAAGAGTTATATATTTCACTTCTATTTTCGAAAACTTCTTAATAGAATTTCGTAGCGCACACAAAAGGGGGTCCGCTTCCCCATCACCCTTGATTTTTTTTCGATTGATAATAATCCTTTGTATATAGTAATGTATATGTTATCGTTAAAGTGTGTATAATTCAGTTATTTCATAGACTAACTATGTATTTCATGAAATAACCAGACAAGTTAGTTAAAGTATATAATAAATAAAAAATTTCCTACTTTACCTAGTTATTCAATGAAATAACTAATGATAGACCGTTAAAGTGAAAAATAAACAATTTCGAAGTTATTTTATAAATTAATTGATCATAATAGCTAAAACCTCTCGAAAAAAATACATTTTATCCTTATTGTGTATGACTATAACTGATAAGGAAAAGCAGATGATATAATTTATTATTGCTTAAATTGCTAACCTTAGTTAAACAGAAGGGGGAGAGGATATGTTTTGTGTGTGACTCTGTTGCTCTGCCACAATTAACTTTTCTCTACTCCTTTGACTTCAAGGATATCATAAGGAGTAACTAGTAGTCACGTGGTACTTTTTTTCAGTGCTGTTTTAGCACTTTTACTTCTGTAACAAAGTTAATAATTTTTCACGAGTAAGTGCAGCACTGTTTTCCTTTATTCCACTTTATTTAATAAAGATTTAAATCTTTCGTATTTACGTGTTGGTCTCCCATTCCTGCAAAAGTCATTACTTGAAAACAGGTTGCAAAAATATTTGTTAATAATCCAAAATGCAAGAAACTAACATAAAAATACCGTTGAAAGGTACACACACACGTCATTGCAAAGCGTCTATAAACGGTGCAAAAGTGACTAAAAGCAGCTGGAATCAATTCAAAAAACATTCAAGCTGTATCTCATACTTAAATGATCAAGTATAAGTCAAGTATCAAGTCAACATTCTATAGAATACCTATTTAAACCGTAGGATACAATAATTTTATATGCTTTGACTGACTTATCTAGTTATTTCATGAAATACCTAGTTATTCTATGAAATAACAGATTTCACACTTTAACGGTAACATATACATAATTTGTATATAGTATTTCTAGTAAATTAATTAAATATTTGTTATTCATAATTTATTTTATTAATAAATGCTAATTATTTATTCAATAATTTATTTTTTACACTTTTTTTGTTTCAGATAATCGATAAAATCAAAAGAATATATTTAAAGGCGTATTGAGGTATGACACGAGAACAATGAACTTTTACGTATAGACTAGCCCCCTCCCTCTCCCCTTGAAAAATTTCAGATTGAATTAGATATAAAAGTTTGTATTTTTCTAGCCATACTTACAAAATTTTTTCCCTCTATTTATTATTGAGTTGTTACTTTCCATTTTCATGTTTCGTTATAAAAAGAATTTCACATTTGCTTACATTTCTCTCATTCTCTCACAATTTTTTTAAGAGAGTCAAATGTTATATTAAATCAGCAGAGCGTTAATAAACAAAACACACTAACATGAAGATATATCGCAACAAAATCGGAAAAAAATTGTTCAACACGTTTATTTTAAGCAAATTAAAATTTAAGATGAAGAATATATATCGGGGGTATATTTGCAAAAATAGTAAAATACCATCAGGGATTTTAGTGGGCAAAAATACATCGCAAGATTAAAAATAGCACACGGAGCCTTTTATGTTTTCCTTCTCGAAAACACAGTATGTATATATATATATATATATATATATACTTAAAAACATATAAATCACTTTTTGGATAAAAAAAAAAGTACTTTTTCAAACATGTTGTGCATTAGCGTATTAGCACGTATTACTAAGTATCTGAAGAAGAAAAAAAAATGTATTTATAATCCTTCAATTACCGGAAACTTGATTAATTATTCTTTATTGAGGGTTAATTTTTCAATAAAAGACTTATTCGGCATGACCAAGAGAGAGAGAGAGAACGTAGCATCATTAATCATTACATTCGCCTCATAACCGCGAAGATCAACCAGGAAGAAGCCTCAGCTAATAGGAGTTATGAAAAAAAGAAGAAAAGAAACTGGTTTTCGACCTGTGTTATCATTCTCTGCCTCCCCTCTGTAGAAATTTTATGTTTTTCGTATAATGATAGGCCATTAAACCAATGGCATGCTCGTCTGTTTTATTAAGATTAGGGTTGTCTTTGAACTATGTTTAAGTTTGAAGTTTCAATTTGAAACAATTTTTCAAATTTAAACATGATCTAATATTTTTATACAGCAATACCCCTAACTTACGCTATAGGTGGGGTGGGACAGAGTGAAAACCGCGAAAGTCGGAGTATGATTTCACAAAAAATACAGTCGACTCTCGATAATTCGAAGTTGGAGGGACCAATGAAAAACTTCTTATTATCAAGAGTTCGAATTATCAAGAAAGGATAGTAAAAAACTTCCAAAATACACGAAGAGAAATTTTTTTCAAATACATTTAAATTTGGAACTATCTAATAAAACAACAATTGTACATTTGTTTAAAATTATTTTAAAGTGTTTTTAAAAAGTACATATTATACAGTATAAATATAAAACAGAAGTTATAAGTCTTGTTTTAAAAGAATACATTTATGTATTAAAAACGGTTTTTTAACTAATACATATTGTGTACGTAATTAATCTTTTTTGATGAAAAAATCTGCTATCTTTAAAAATCTGTTATCGGTTCCCTCAGACGCTGTCCCCAACACTATTGGTTCTTCTGGGCAAGGTCTAATCCGGCACATGCCCTATTGGGTATCACATGCCATAAGTCACACAGATGAGTCATAAATCGTCAGGTAGCAAAATACACAATCCTACGCATCTCTTCTTCACATAAGCGGACTCTCTTTTCTGAACAGTGTGTAGTAAGGCCACGTGTGGAACTTTTGCATGGTTTTTTTGCTTGAGGAACTGGGAAACACAAAAAAGGGAAGGCAGACAGATGGTCATCAAAGAGACTACGTTACAGGGGAGACACGCAGAGACAATACAACACAAAACATGTAAACTCCAACCTGCTTGCTGCAGGACTCTACATGATAGTGAGTGTTCGAATAGTCGAGAGTTTTATAAGATACTTTCGAATTATCGCTTGTAGTAGTCTGGCCAGCTGCAGATTTTACTTCGAAATATTGAGTGCATCAAAACGTATTGTTTTAGTTCGAAATATTAAGTGTTTTTCTAGGGGCAGAGCATATGCTTCGAATTAGCGAGAGGTTCGTATTATCGAAAGTTTGAGTTAGCAAGAGTTGACTGTGTACATGTAAATTATTTTTAGTTAGAGCCAGGGACGAAAGAAAATAATAACTTGGAAGAAAACACACAAATATGTTGATAAAATCTTAAGTAACACAAATACAAAATCGCAAACCGATATTATTTTGATGTAGTAGGTTTCATAAAATCTAAGAAAGAAGTCTGCCGGCTCAAAGATTTTTTTCTACAGCAAAATGTCCTCGTAACATGCTAATAATTTTTTTATTCATTGTTTTGTTGAAAAAAATACTTCATCACTGGAATCTATATTTTTTAAAATTTTTAACCCTTTTTCAATTAAGCTGAGGCCTTCTGTCAAATTCTCAACCGTCATTCGATCATCTGATTGAACTAGATCTTAAGACTAGAGTTCCTCAATGTATTGCGCTTGCATTTCTATGAGTCCATCAGTTGTGAGCTCCTGATTGTGGGATTCTTGAACGTCATCCCTATCCACTTCTAAATTTATTTGTCTGGGAAGATCAACAACTTCTTCAATCACATTACCAATTGTACCAATTTTTTTCAAACAAAAGACGAATCGACTAGATTTGAAAATCGCATAACTCCGAGTGCGCGTAAGTCGAATGTATTACTATATCATATTTTGACTTCACAACTTCATTTATATACGTGAGCGCTTTTTTTGCCATTTCAAATAGGACCCCGAGTTCAAAACACATTCTGTCAAAATTGTGACACAATTTTATATAAAAAAGCTAGAGTTTTCTAATTTTAGGGAAAGGTAACCTTAACGAAAGGATATTATTGATACGTGAATATCCGTAGTTATAAATTAAATTTCCCAACTCAGTCCCCTTAACAGGGCTCATATATCTAAAAAAGGGCCCTGAAGGAATTTTGATATAGGGCCCCCTCAGAACTAGCTACCCCAGTGGTCCATAGTCCATTAATGTCTACTCTTTATACACATCCTTCATTTGGTAGCAAAATTTGTGGCAGAGTTGGCAATACCACAAGAAAAAAGGGGTTTTTTTTGCTTATCAGTGGTACTGGCGGCGCACTGTGGATCGAAGCTTAACAAAGGAGTCTCAAAATTAATTTTTGCGAGAAATGTTTTACGAAAATATCTTATATGGTTAAGAGTGTTTAAATTCAGTATGCAATTGGGGAAATTAAAAGTTTTTAATTTGATAATATAACCTTACAATTTAGAAAAGCAAAATATATTTAAGTTATTTTTGTGTCTATTTGCATTTTTATTAATATTTTACTTTTTAATCTTTTTCAGGTAGATGTGTTTATAACGTCAATTTAAAGTATTAGTCAAAATATGAAAAATTCTCCAGAGAGGCGGCACATTAAGTCTTTGAACGCAAGCGGCCGACAACCCTAGGATCGGTCCTACTGTAAGCCATAAATATTTTCATTATCTCGTCAGCTTTATGTTCCTATAATACGCGGCATCAATTTCTTGAATTATGTCTAAAAGTAGAATAGGTTCTCAAAATATTGGCTCATGTATTTGCTTATACTGTGCAGACGAGAATTCTCATTTTCATGCCCATTAAAAATTTCTTTCATTTTTTAATATTAACTGATGCACATTAAGAAAATTATGTGTAGCATTTCTTCTTAAGTAATTGACTTTGGTTATTAGAAAGCATTTAAAGTAAATACTTATCAAAATTCTTTTCCTTAAGACTGGTGAATATTTTACTATTAATTAATTTTAAAAGAATGGTTTAAATTTATTTGAATATAATATTTATATCTCAGTTGAATAGATGTTTGGGAAGAGTAATTGACGTGTTTCTTTCTTCTGGAAAATTTTTAAAAAATTAAACTTTTGAATTAAAAAAAGTAAATTTTTCAATAGATAAACAGTTTTGAAAACTTTGTAACCATCAAGAAATTTAAATAGTCTGAAATTGTGAGAACAGATGTTCTTGACGGTTCAGTATTCCATGCACTTATTTATATTTCGGAATTTTTTTCTTTTCGATTCCTGTGCTGTATTGCATTTCATATTTACATGTAGTTCTGTCAGTTTGCAATTTATAACAGGAACTAATTTATTATTTTCTAATCATGTACGTGGTGTAAAGTTCAGTGTAAAAATAAAATTCTATTAAATGTTTTCTTTCGTTACTTGTCTAGACAATTCCTATATTTTCTTTATTTTCTCTAGAAACTAGCAACCAATTGATAGAGATACTGAAGCTTTAATTAAAATAATGAAACAATGTTGCTTAACTTAAAGAATCTAAATTAAGGATTTAATTTCAAATTACACGCTTTAGCTTTTAATCATCAGATAAAATACCGTATTCTATTTTGTTTGCTTTTAAAGTACGAATAAGAGCTGTTGAGGGAAAAAAGAATGGATGTTTCATTTTTCTTTGTTTAAAATGACATATACTTGTATGTTTTTCATAAACACATCTGGGTTCATTCTTATTCAGTATTATGCAGGGGAACCATTTGTAAGAAAAATATTTTTCTTAGGAATAAAAAATAGATAAAAATTTTACACCCAGTTTAAGCTTTTACGTATTCAACTCACAAAGTTATTCTTTCCAAAAGGAAAATATTTTAATAGCTGCGCAAAAAAGGAGTTTTCAGAATTATTTTATCTCATCTGGTAAGGATAAAAAAAGGATTCTTTTCATTAAAAAGACATTTAAATTTTAGTCTTAAAATATAATTTCGTTTTTATTCTAAAAGACGAAGTACTCAAAAGTAAAAATTCCTGTATATGAGAAGTTTATGGTCTTCATTTTTAAAATATTTCAAGCACGTCTTCCTTTTGAAAGAACAGCAGTTTTGTCAAGATATAACAGAGAAAAAAAGCCAAGGTAATATTTTTTAGTTGAATATTCTTACATCATCTATAATTTATTTTAAAACAATATTGTACCTTGCTCTTCATGTATAAAGATAGAGTGTTGATTTAAAACTAATTTGCATGAAACAACTTGCATTTTTTACCAAGTCACACAATCCTTCGAACCGGTTTCTTCTTTCTCTTATACTTGACGATCACCTGCCTACATACGAATGATAAACAGCTGTATAGTTTACGTTTCAACTGACCTAGACCTATAGCATATGAATTTGCTGCATTTTTCACTGTTGCTTTTTTTATTTAATCGGTTTATTGTTTTCCGTAGGTCAACGGTGAAAAAAGAAATGTAATTAATCAACTCATATTTTTTTTATCTTTTTACCTGGTTTGAAACGTTTATATTACTTCTGCTTGTCACCGTAAGAATTAATTCCGAGTGAGTTTACGAGAATAGCATAAAAACATTACTTAAAAAATTGATACTACATTTCGAAGATGTTAAATTCTCTCTCTCTCTCTCTCTCTATGTATATAGTTTCGTTTTATTTAATTTTTAAAAAATTAACCGCGTTAATTTAAAAAACACATACAGGAATAATAAATTATAATGGTTAATTGAGAAGCTTTATTAGTTACAGAAAAAAAGGTTGACTATTAGTTGGTTGGATTTAACAACACTGTACCAGAGAGCAATTGGCAAAGGGCTTCCTAACTTTGAACTACGGTCATGTTTCGAGGATAACACTTGAATTAGTTTCACTCTATCTTCTCCTCTACACAAAATACGAAATTTAAAGCTTAGTGCAATTTAACGAAAAGCAGTCCCCACATCATACTAGGCTATGGATTTTTAGCAGAATCAGGACTCGAACACACACACACACACACATATATATATATATATATATATAATCATTTAATTTCATATTTTATATTAATTTTATTTTATTTTTCTGTTGGTTGCAAATTACACGTGGTTGGTTTTAGGCCTAACTTTTCAATATGGTTATGCTTTGCTATTATTTCGAAAATTTCTCCTGTACGGGGAAGGTTGGATCCGTAAAATATATTTAACCCTAATTTTGCTGGACCTAATTCAGCAACAGCTTTAGAAATAATAATACGTCTTCATTTTAGTCCATTGACTCTTCTGGTTTCTTACATTTAAAGTTCTAACTCTGTTTCATGCTATATATACGCTTAGTTAATTCTTGTACAATATACTTTTCCATCATTTTTTATAGCTGTGTTTCTTGAAATCTGGTTTGAATCTTCTAGCTTTGTTGTGGTATATTTTAGTATTATCAATTTTATGATACTGTGTATTTTTTCATTTTATGATACTATATATATATATATGTGTGTGTGTGTGTGTGTGTGTGTGTCTGATGTATTGCACTCGGATTAAGACATTTTGTGTGAGGGAATCAAGAACTTTTACTGTAGCCGTTGAATGGATTGAAGAGGAGACATGCCACTAGTTTAAAATCCATATTTTTTTGTTACTTACACCAACACAAAACAAGCAAGACATTAACAAGCACGGTTTATATGACTTTCACAAAAGCAGCTTTTGTTCACTCCCGAGATCTCGTCTTTTTTTGTCATGGTCAACCGGAAGCTATTAAAATCATATGATTTCTGGTAAAGCTTTTCTGGTTGGTTGGCATACGCGAATGATGCAAGATTGCATCATCCTGTTTTAGAAATGCTGAAATTTCAGTTTTAAGGAGATAAGGTTATGGTTATTTCCATTAGGCGGGTAAATAAGAAATTAAAAATCACGTAAAGTCATAGAGGGCTCAAGACTGTTATGAATTAAAATCCCTCGAGAGAAAATTTAAGTGAATTGTATCAAAAAAATATGAATGGGTGTGTGAGGGCATTCTATTTCCAAAAGGATGGTATACCTTAAGCTTCCCCTTGGATTGAATAAATTTATATGAAGCGATTCTAATTGCTAATTTTTTAAGATAGATTCTACAAATTGAAATCAAAAGATGAACATTTAAGACAAACTAAAAACTTAAATAAAAGGCAATTAATTATACAATACAAGAGAATAAATTCGAATATTTCTGCTTATGTAATTGATTTCAGAAAATACCATTGTATGCCAGTTATTTAAAAAAAAAGTTAACTCAAACAATTAAAAATATTTTTTTAAATGTAAGTTGTATTAAGATTTATTGATTTAAAAATTGGAAATAAAGTTAAAGAAAATGACAAGTTTAATTTTCAAAAGCTTTGCGTATACAGTTCTGCTTTACCTAAATGAAAATTTTCTTATTACATACGTATATTATTTTTCTTTAAGTTAGCATATACCAATTTTGCACAAAAAAAGTTATTATATATGTATATATACAATCAAAATGGGATATTTAATTTCGCTTTTTTGTATGATATTTTTATATGTGTTAAACTTATATTCGTCAAAAAACATAATAACGTAAATAACCCTGAACTAATAGCTTGCACGAGACTGAAAAAAAATTCTAAGTTAAATAAAAGTACTAAACGTTATTAGTGAACTGTCTTTTTGTCTCAGTAAAACTTTAAAATCCTACTTTTCGAACCATTCCATGCTCAGATAAGCATACGATGTGAAAGTACTTGTCATAATGATAGGGTATTTTAAGGAAGGTTTGTAATGTATTTGAACCGTTACTGTGGTAACAATACGGACTCACAAAAGGTTGCCCAGATAAGTACAGTTAGAACCATTAAGTGATTTTGTTCCAACATTCCTCCAGCTCGTAAAAAGAATATCCCATAAATGAGAGTATAGGAAATTATTTTAGCTTTCATTGATCGATTGACTATCATAAAAAAAATCGAGTTAGATAACAGGAACATAAAATTACAAAAATTGGCAAAGTGACAGATATAAAAAGATCATGGATACACAAGTATACTATCACCTAGTAAAACAGCGAGTTTGGGTAAACTCGGTGATATTATACTGTTTACTTAATTTAAAATATGTAGAAAAACTCATAGAGCAGTTAATAACAAAATAATTTAATTATTAATGATTTAAATAATAAATAAATAAATAAAATACTTTAAATTTATTTTTAAAAAATTTTCGCTATTGTTTGTCGTAAAAATTATATAGTAACTAATAGTTCAGAACAAACTAAATAAATAAATATAAAAAAACAGTTAAATAAATCAATATACGTTCTCTTTCGCCATACTTTCCTTTCTTTATTACATTTTTTTAAATTATTAATTATTTAAGTATTTATATAGTTTCATGTTTAATATAAGAAAAGTAATGTTTCTTGTTTAGGGCATTTGATTATTTTCTATGACACTTTAAGAATAATTGTCGTAATTTTTGTCATTTTATTAAGTCTTTAAATGTCTATAAATTTCGCTAGAACTGATTTTTTCTTTCGATATTCTGTTAAAAATGTCAATTAATGCATTAAAAAACATTGTCAATTCTTTAGTTCGAATATCACTTTCTTCTTCAAAAAACATTCCAGCTCATGAAGAAAGAAAAACCATTTTGTTTCAGTTCCAATACATTTTATAGTTGTTAAAACCTTCTCTAAAAAATATTTTAATCAGTACAGAAATTTAGCACAAAAAATTATAGTTAATAAAGCTCAAAAAGTATATTTGCTTATAGTTCATTTTACAGTTGGCGTTAATCGCATTATCTCTCCTCAAAACTATACATCCTAAATAATCTAAGGAATACAAATTCCAATTCATACATCTGTGATGTTACGATCGGTCTTGATTCGGTATAATTTATAGCAGGGTATAATTTATAGATCTCAACACATATAAACAAGCAAAATGCTTTCACAATCTAAGAGTCATAATTGCTTCTGGATGGGTTGCAGCTATCAACCGGAGGTAGATGTCCTAACGATTAAATGCTCAGCAATCGAATTGTGGCTAACAGCTTGAATAACAATGTGCAATTATTTGGATTAGATATCTCATTCGCAGTCAACACACTCCAATTACTACTAAAGGCTTGGTGCCCATTAAGATCAAAACACTTAGCTTGTTTTTCAACTGTCGCTGACAACCAGTCGTTTCTATGAGAGATGGAACAATTCTTAAGCCTTCGCTTTCAACGAAGGACAGGATCGTTTCGTGATGACATTCAAGATAGAGAAAACAAAACGTGAAACTTTGTAGCAGTAAAAAGATTATTGGATAAATAGGTGGAGGCATTTGATAAGGATTTATAGATGCTTTATATCAGAAAAATTTATTGGATTGTTAGTAGTCGGTATCTTTTCGTTGAAATCAACTCATGTATAGTTATTTTAAGAGGAGTTACTAAATTGCTGAAAGCAATGTTCGAAAAAAGCATTAGCATTAATCGTAGTAACATTCCAATTTTTCGTTTACAATCAAAGTAGTGAATATTGAAAAGAAATAAAACCATTTTCATTACTTCTACTCAGCTTTAACTTAAAAATTGTCATGAAGTTTTTCGTGATAAAATTTTTTAAAAATTGCATCAATATAGGTCAGTCATTTGTGGAAATATTAATATGTCATTTCTTTCACTTTCTTACGATATATTTACTATTTTTCACTGATAAAAATTGCGTAGAAATGTTCCTATAGTATTTGTAAATTAATTGCATTGTATACTTCAGATATCAAAATAAGAGAAACTTTCGAATGAAATTAAATCCTATAATTTTTAATTTGTTATATTAATGCTCGTCTTTTCAGATTCCTACGACAACATTTTATGAGTTTTATAAACATTTTATGAATTTCTGTAATCCATAAATAAAAATGAAATGTCATACTTAAAAAATATTATGAAGCTGCAAACTCACAACCTTTTGTTCTCAGAACTAAATGAATTGAATAAAATCTACAATCTAAAAAAAAATGGTAAAATCGAAAACTAAAACATATAAATTATCATTCTAAAAATCGTTTTTATTAATTATAGAATTGTAGTTTATACTTTGGTAATATTTCATAAAAGTTTTCAATACAATTCCAGTTTGAAAAAATATGAATAACTTAATAATGCATGCAAATATGATGCAAAAATTAGATTAAACTATTCACTAAAAATAATATTGCGATTTTCAGATTTAAAAGTTACAATAGCGTTTGCTTTTGAGTTGAAATGAATGAAAAATGCTGTATCATTTATTGTATTATTCTGTGTAGATATATATTAGATTTCACAAAGAAATTTATTAATACTAAATAACATTTCTTCTTAAAATACATAAGAATATTATTTTTATTAATTTAGGATTATTGAAATTAAAATGTTTTGATTGCAAAAATATTTAGTTACTCTTTAGTAATAATATTATTTAAAGATATCAGCAGAGTATAATCAGCTATTAATATATATATATATATATATATATATATATTATATATATATAATATATATATATATATATATATATAATATATATATATATAATATATATATATATATATATATATAGTACATGCGTGTGTATTATGAACAAATAATAAAGAGACTATCTTTTTTTCCAAAATAATTGTCTAGATTTCCTTTTTTAAGATTAGTTCTGAAGTTATAGGACGACCCCGAAAAAATAGTGGAATACACTAGAAACTTTAAAGGGATTTAATAGATTAAAATCCACATTGATACGCAGTGCACTTTCACAACTTCCATGTTTAATTGTCTCGAAAAAAATTGCTCAAATAATGAAAAACAATTTTTATTTATTTTGCTTAGGGATAATTGCTTTAAGGGACCAAACAGTAACGTATGCCTGACTGCATGGACCCAATGGTTGGTGAGCATTTCTGAAGGTGCCAAATATTCTTGAACATTTGTAGTAGAAATAAAATATTTGGAGACTAAATATTAGCTGAATCAATGCTAAATCGTTCGTGAAGCATTTCAAATGTATTCATGCGAGGAAATTCAGAGCTTACTAACCATTGAACCCTCAAAATTGTGATCTGAGGATGAAATGTGCTCTTCTGGTGTACGGAGTTTTGTAGAAGAGAGCGTACAAGTCCAACTTTATCTAGTTCTTAAAAGTTTTAGTTGTAGGGATGGTTTATATAATAAAAGTTGTTCTTTCTAGAGTGTCCTGTCACCCCTTAAAGTTTCCCTATGAATTTAGAAGCGTCGCATGTGTTTGTTTTTATAAACATTTGAGACTTGAAAAACGTCTTCACTTCAAAATGGCTTATGAATAGAGTAATTAATAGATTCTGGCCTCCTGATGAAATAAAAATCCAATTTCAGATCGCAAGATGGCTAACATTTTTTTATTTTCATTTAACTATTATAGAATGAATAGTCTATAATTAGTAGTACTGGAGTGCTTTATACCAACATTGAATATATATTTGTTTTTGAAAGCGATGTGTGTGTTCAGGAACAAGGAAATTTATTTCAAAAGATACAAACTCCCATAAACTAACATAATTTTAATTTTTAGATTTGCCCCGTTATGACAGCTATTCATATACAAAATGAAAAACACCAATCCTTTGTACTTCTCCTTCTCTGTTAAAATGCAGGTTTATAAATGTTTCTCTGTTTTACAGTGTCGTAAACATAAAAATAAAGTAATACAACTCCGCAATAGAAGCACATCCCCTTTTTCTTGGTCAGAGAGCAAATTGTCTTACAAAATCAATTCCCTTGAGTTAAAAAAAAAAATAAGAAACCACTGAGTTAAAATTTTGTTAAGCTAACGCTAAGCTAAATTACACACTAATGTAATACATAAATAGTAGTTATACGGAAGTATATATACCTGCTAACAAAATATTTCTTCTTTCATAAATATCAAAGCCCTAAAAGCAGTTTATTGATTTTTGTCTTTTCTAACTTATCAGGAAGTTCCTTAAGAATTATGTTGGCATTAATCAAGTATGTCTCTGGCTCTTTTTTATTTCATTTATTTTCTTAGCAATATTTGTACATTCATACCATGCATTCCTTACTATGTGTGGACGCAGACACGTAGACGCCAAGAGGCAAATATAGTACCCACACGTTTATGGAATTGATACGTAACTGAGTTTAAGGTCAGAATTCTTATTAACATTGACAGTGGAAAAGATCATATTATAACATTTCATCGAGTTAGGAGAAATATAACGTGGGTTGAGAAATAAATAAGCGATGCACTAAGCAATTTGAATAAATAGATGACGTTTGATTTGATGTGCGTGTTGAGAAGATCAAAATAAAAAGAATAAGATAAGTAAAAATTGTAATATTAATTCATCCACAGCAGTTTGAGACAAAATTACAAATTATTTCATAAATTTTAATATATTTTTAGACGCACAATGTATAAATTCATGAATGCAAAAAACATTATATTAGGCATCTATGTACGTTAATACATGTTAATCATATGTATATTTCATTAGAATTTCATTTAATTCTGCTTCAGAAATTTTACATAAAAAATTGCTTCAGTTTTTTAACTGAAAAAATACTTTAATAAATGCCCCTGAAAATTTAATACGTTTTTCGTACAGTATTTGTACATATTTCAAATGTTTCTCTTAAATGTTTAAATTCGTGCATTTATGCAGAGTTTCGTTAAAGAGGGTGAAAAATATTGAGCATAAAAAAGTGTTAGTTAAATAGACAAAAAGTATATGCGCCTATTTATTATTATTATTTTTGTAGCAAATTTCCGCATTTTTATCTATTTTTTATAACGCATGTGTATTTCCTTATTACCTGCAACTAAATAAATTCTAAGTATCCTCTTGATGTGAAATCAGATGATATGATGGAACTAAACATATAATGCATGCATAATTTGCACATCTAACATTGTCATTTAAATCATCCTTTTCGTGGGTCTATAAAACCCTGAAGCAAAATGGAGCATTATTTTCTCGTTTTAATACCTAATAGCATGCTAATTATTGAAACATAGTCCTGAGGACTGACATCATTAGACTCGTTCGTAATGCTATTATGGGAGCAATTAATAACCGTTACTGCCACGTAAAACCCTAATTACTGCAATAAAGCTGTCATTCGCAGTAATATGCTGTGCATGACATGCGTAACCACAAGTGAAGTGGATTTTAACATCGGGTCAGTCCGAATTAAGTTATTCAGATTTGTGTCTATTACAAGATTAAAGGAACAAAATATTCCATTAACAGGAAGAGAATATAATTATATCTAAAGAATAACAAGTATAATTTCTAATTAAATAAAACATTTCCTTTATTCAAAGAAAACAATATTCAGATTATTGTATGCATGGCATTAACTATTATTATAATATATCGTTAACAACTCCAAAAGCATAGAATGTGTAATGATAGGCTCTATAACAGGGGTACTTAAACTTTTCGGGGTGGTGACCCCCTTTTTTGTACAAGAATTTTGTGCGACCCCATTAGCATTGCGCAAAATTTTCTCTCGTTTGACAAATTATGTAATATTTTCTATATGTGATTTGTTTGTAGTAATATATTGTTTTGCAGTAATAAGCATCCGCAATAAGTTTTTACATTGAATATAAGAATATAAAAATATGAATTAAGTAACAAAAAAAAAAAAAACATTATGTACTGTACCTATACAATAATTTGTACATAAACATCTGTTTATTAAGTGTAGTCTTTTTGAGAACATCGTTTTTTATCAACAACGGCAAATGCAAGATTGAAGTATTCAATGGGAAGAATATACTTGATTATTTTTAATTATATTTTTCAATCTTGGAGTAATAGTCGACACCTCCGGACAAATTACTTCTTCAATATTCTTTTGATTTGATCGATACTTAAGTTTTAAGTTTATTAAAAACGAAAATGCCGTCTCACATAAATAAATTGTAGAAAAGGGCAATAGATACTGTATTGAATTTCAGAAATTGTGTGAAAAATTTTTGTAACTCCTAGTCAAAAATCTTCTAAGGTTATGATATTAAAAAAATTTGCAACCTCGAAGCTGTTGATAACTCAACTGTTAACTAATAAGTGAACTAACAGAAATATGTACAAAACAAATTTAAGAAAAAGGTTTTTTATTATAATTTAAGTCAAAAATTTTTTCGTTGTATGTATTTTTTTTTATCTTGACTATATTTCCGATGAAGCCAAGTGGCTGAGCGGTAGTGTATTGCGCTTCCACACCACAGGTCCAGGGTTCAAATCCCGGGCTGTGCAAGGTCTACTCAGCCTTTCATCCCTTCAGTGGGTCGATAAAATGAGTACAAAGCTTGCTTGGGAACTGAATACTGGGGGCTTCACGTCAGGCTGACCACTTGACCAAAACATCTGCACATGCAAGGTCACGAAAGCTGAGATAGGCACAGCAGGCCTTGGCCCCTCATGGGCTGTTGCGCCACTGAGTTCAGTTATATTTCCGATACAATGTGTTAAACTGTCTGCTAATGGCAAACAAGTTACTTTTTGCAAAAAGATGTATCAAAAATCCTAAAATTTTTAGTGACCACCGGGGAAAGTCAAGCGAGGTCGTGACCACTAGTTTAAGAAACACTACTCTATAAAATCAAACTATTTCACATAACGACATGTGTGCATATCTATGGCAGCTCGAATGTTTCAAAAGACAATAGCCTTTGATTAATATAACTTTATCTTTTTCATTCAGAACTGACAAAAAAAAATTGATTCTTCATTTTATAAGAATTTAGGAGAAATGCACAATAGTACACTATGCACCATTTAAAAATATTTTAGCAACTACATTTATGAATAATGGCTTCAATATACATATTTTTACTACTAAAATGCAAAAAGCACTTCGACAATGCTAATGTATAAAATATTTTTCAAAAGAATATAAGATATTTTAAATTGATTTTAGAGGTCTTTTATGGTAGATTTTGTTCTTATGGAAAATTAATAGTACATTTTTCCTTTTAAAAGTTTCATAATATACAATCATATTCAATAATCAACAATTACTTTCATATGAATTATTTTACACGTGTCAAGACTCAGGTTAAACAGCATAATTAAATAAACTTTTAAAAGCAGCGAAATATTTTTTTCTCCAAATAAAACACTTATATAATTGAATCACATGTGTGTGTTACTATCTGGAACGAATGTATATTACTTCGCCTTTTAAACTACACTGCTGGCCACCGTAAAGGCAACACCCTGAAGGAAGCACGCAAATAACATGAAATTTACAACATGCATTGGCAGAGGTGAGATATGCAAATGATTAGAATTTCAGCGCAGACACACATCACGCACGCCTGTGGCGCCACCTCAAAGCGCTATTTAAGGCTTGGAGATTTCGACGATTTCAAGATCGGCAATTGTGTTTTTCTTGTGGGTTTTTCAAAAAACGATCAGTTATGCCTCGTAAAAAACAGATATCAGCTTTTGATCAAGTATCCGAGTTCGACAGAGGAAGGATAGTGGCCTACCGATATTGTGGATTATCTTTCAGGGAAATCGGTAGTCGCGTGTTGGACGAAACCAAACAACTGTAATGCGGATACGTAACCGTTGGATGCAGGAGGATACGACGGACCGACGTGGTCGATCGCATCCACCTCAGTGCACCACTTCACGTGAGGACAGGCAAATTGTGCGCATGGCAGTGACGGATCGCTCAGTCACATCACGAAACATAGCACAGCACATTGAGTCTGTAACGCATCATTCAGTGTCTGCGCGTACCATTCGACGCCGTTTACAGCAGAGTGGTTTGTCCGCAAGACGTCCATTGCTTGGTCTACCCTTGACGCAGAACCACAGACGTCTCCGCCGCCAACGGTGCGATGAAAGAAGGATGTGGGCGACAGAATGGAATGAATTTGTGTTTACTAATGAGTCACGCATCTGCCTGCAACACCACGATGGTCGGATTCGAGTCTGGAGACACCGTGGAGAGAGGATGCTGAACAGCTGCGTTATGCACCGCCACATTGGTCCTGCACGGGGTATTATGATATGGGGCGGTATTGGATATCACTCTCGCACTCCTCTAGTACGCATTGCCGGTACTTTAAACAGCCAGCGCTACATCTCCGAGGTGTTGGAGCCAGTTGTCCTTCCTTGCCTTCAGGGCTTGGCCACAGCCATATTTCAACATGATAATGCGCCACCACACGTGGCAAGCATTGTCCAAATGTTCTTCGTCAATCACCAGATTGAATTGCTTCCCTGGGCGGCTCACTTTCCGGATCTTTCGCCGATAGAAAACATGTGGTACATGGTTGCTCAACGATTGACCCAGATTACAGCCCCAGCTGCCACACCAGATCAACTTTGGCAACGTGTAGAAGCTGCTTGGTCTGCTGTACCCCAAGAACACATCCAAATTCTCTTTGAATCAATGCCGAGGCGTGTGGCAGCAGTGATCACCAACAATGGCGGCTACACTGGCTACTAATTCTGGCAGGAACCACACTTCACAGAAGTCTATAAATTTAATCATTTGATACTTGGTCAACATGTTATCTACAAAATAAATTTTTTTGTGCTATCTCTTGTCTTTCTTGGTGTTGCATTTACGGTGGCCAGCAGTGTAAAATCTTATCCTAAGCTTCGTACCAATAATTACCGCTAAAGTGTAGAAATTAGTTAATCTGCAAATTGGCTAGGTAATCTGTACATTAACTAGGGTGATCCGTTAAAGAATGGAAAATTATTTTATTTGACCTAGATAATCTGTAAATATCCTAGATAATCTGGACATCACCCGCTAGGCACTCATAAAAGTGAAAATAAGATCGTTGGAGGAACAGCAACGTTTCTCAGTACGCTTAAATTAAATGTCGTTTACTTATTTTTTTATAACTAAGGAATCAAGTTAATACAATCGAACAATCAACACATTAGTTGATAGAATCAATAATCATTTAATTGAAAAAATACAATATAAAAAATTACACCCAAATGATTTAAAATATGTTCGCAATTAAGAGAATGTTATTTATTTATTTTTCGATACCTAAAGAATCACGTTTATACTATAAAGCAAACGCGTAAAATTTTGAACTTTTAACCCTTAATTTGTTTCCATGTCGTCTTAGTTAAATTTATAATAAATTAATTCAAGTAGAGTTTTTTATCGACAACATTTACTGTCTCTGTGTGTACTACTCTCTTTCTAAATGCTCAGGATTAATTATTCTGGGATGAGTTAACGTTTTCAATAAAAATTCATATCAGAAAGAAATGAGAGAAACAAACTTTCAAACTTTAATGATACGGAATTCGCTATTATGAAGATTACCTAGTTAAAACGCGGAAAACACTTGATTCCGCACTTTAACGGAGCAAATCAGTTAATCTGCAGATTCCCTAACTAATCTACACACATTAATGTCTGTCGAAATTTTACGGTAAGAGCAATATTTTTTTTTGGAAAACATAAAATGCATTGAACAATATTGTTATTAATAATGCTATCCAATAAAAAATAAGATATTAAAACATTTTCAATAAACTTGACATGGAATAATACATCTCATCGCGTTGTTTTGTGAGAAAATTATCACATACTACTTCCATACATGAAAAAACTAGTTATAAAATGAGCTATTATCAAGTATAGATATTATTAGCTGTTTTTATATGTTATAGAATTAGTTATTATCAAAAGTATAGCTATAATTAGCTATTTCTATAAATTATAGAATTAGCTATTGTCAAGTATAGTTATAATTAGCTATTTTTATAAATTATTGAATTAACTATTACCAAGTATAGCTATAATTAGCTATTTTTATAAGTTATGAAAGTTAACTTCCTCCTATATCAACAAAAGTATTTTATTATACATGATTTTTGATGTAACATTTTGTATGAAGAATCCCTATAGAAATATATCGTACTTAAAAGAAAACAAGGAAATAAAAACACTGCTGTTAGACATTCTTATAAATTTATTAATGTTTAATGTTTTTATACCAAAAAGAACTATCAAAATCATATTAAATAGACAAAAATCATATTAAATATACAAAAATCAAAATTAAAAGGAAATAAATAAGGAATTATTGTGACAACTTTTGAAGGAATAGTTTTAATTGATACGTTTTAAATTTTCTGAGTTTAGGTGAAAAAGTATGGAGCCAATATCCATTAAGCAAATCGCTATTTTCTTCTAAGAAAAAAAATAATTCCCCCATATAACGAATATAGTATCCTCTTCAATATTTTTGCATGCTACATTTACTGTTATGCATTTCCATTTCGGTTTGAACAGTATAAAAAATATTCAAAAATAAATCATTTTAATTTAGTTAGCTAGTGAAAATAAAAATGACATATTACAGTTAAATGTACATTACAACCTTTCCAATACTTTCTTTTGGATAATCAAAAATATTTGGTGTTTTTTTTTTTTTTTGGTAAATTTAGATCTTAAAACCGCCAAACAATATCTGGAGACAAACTATATTTTAGAAAATTCGCAGACGTTTGAAAACAGTAGCCCATCACTTGTCCGCTTCACTTAACCGTTGAAGTAGATAAAAATACAGATGAGGGGAGATCCAGGTTGAAATTACTAAAATAGCTATCATGCTAAAAGCTGAGTGATGGAACAGAAGGTGAGAAAATTTTTTCTTTCTCGAGCCCTCTTTAGTTTCTTACAATTTTAGATATTTCCTAAGAATTTCTTACAGTTTCCCATTTCGAGTTTCCGTCAGCATGTGCTAAGCAAAAATTGTTTGGTTCAAAACTGACACCTATGGGTTCCATCCATGAAAGCAAACACCCTACTTTATTTTACACGTCACTGCCGATAACTTATGGTAGGTATAACACTCCTCTCCGGGAATACACAAAGACCTCTTGAACTGTTATTTCCTGCTGTCAATCAACAACTTCTAACGAGACGACTGCAGAATTTCTGTAGAATTCATTTCTAAAAAGGCAAACTTTGTCCTCCCTTCTTTCTCTGTTTTATTTTTTCTCCCAACTTATCCCCGATTTAGTGGGTTGAAAATAGGAGTATGTAGATCAGGGGTGGCCAACCCGCGGCACGCGTGCCACAGTGTGGCACGGCAGTGTTGTAATAGTGGCACGCGAAGACTTATTGAAAAACTTGAAAGAATAATAAGGCATAAATAAATTTTCTCAAATTTATTGAAATGTGATTATTTCAGACTCCCCTCCCCCTCAAAATTTAGATCAGCTTGTTTGTGGATAAATCTTTTCTCTATTATGTATGAACATAAAAATAAAATCTATCACAAAACTAGCTGATATGCACGAAAAACAACTTAATTTTGTTAGCATCTTCAAGACCTAATCCTATATGCATGATTGGGGGGGGGGGGAGTACAATTTCAAATGCAACATTAAGTAAGTACTGACTTTTTAATAGTTATTTAGAATTAAATGTTTTAAATTACTTATTTTTTATTTTATGCCTAACTGAACTGACTGAACCTGTAAAAAGTTTACAATCAGTGGAACTAAGTAGTATTTTTGTCTTTTTTATTATATTACTTTTAAATTTCCACTACATAGACTTGCATTAAAAAATGTACTATTTGCGTTAAAATCCTACAATAAGCTAATAAGTAACAATTTCTTCACCTTTTCATCTTTTTTGTTTATATTTGGAAAAGTTGGAATTGGCACGCATAATTTTTTTTTATCAGGTAGTGGCACTCCTTCCAAAAAGGTTGGCCACCCCTGTGTTGTAGATGAAAAAATACTAACCTTTCTCAGACAACTTTACTCTTACAGGATTTCACGTTTAGAGAAGATAATTGTATGCATTATCTTTCAATCTTATCTTCTTTCTCCACGAAGAAACCCGACTCGATAAAACTTAATTATAATTTTCTTTTTCTTTCTTCAGCTGAGTTATGCAAAAGGGAACGTAATTGTTTATTTTTGAATGAAATATTCTCTTAAGCATTCTTTGTAATTAATTCATGCAAAAATCTTTACCTTCAAGATTCCGTTTAAAAAAATTTAATCTATTTTTTTCCTTAACTTTTTCCCCCGGATTTTGATGTTTTGCTAAAAAATATCAGAATTCGGAAAAAAAGTTTCTAGGTTATTATTTTTTTTTAAAATATTTAATTCATTCATGAAATGTTTCTTGAGTTTTAAATTTGTACTAAAAATTAATTAAAACTGGCAGTGTAATTGACCTCTTAATTTTTTTCGGATTTCTATAAAAAACTGCATCTACATTTTTTAAACATAGCTTACTTAATTATAAAGTAATTCATAAAGTTATTTCCTTTGAGCTTTTAGCCTTTGATACAATTAAATTATAAATAGTCGCAATTAAACTATAAGTACTTACAATTAAATTATAAATAGCTCCAATTAAACCATAATTAGTTACAATTAAATTATAAATAATTTCAAAAAATTTCGTACATTTTATCGTATTCTTTAAGAAATAAATCATTTCTTTTTCCCACTCTTTACTTTACTCAAAAATATATATAATTAATTTTAAATCACTTTTAAAGCATCTTAAAATGAATATGTTAAAGCTATACATCGTTTTAACTTATAATTACCCCTATCATGTTTTATTAAGGACAAATAATTAATTAAGCTATCATTAGAATTAATAATTTGAATTACTCAGCAAATATATAGACTCAAAGAGTTAATATTTTCTTTTCCGTAATTGGATGTAATACTTTGTGTTTAACTTCTCCCTGAGTACCATTGATTAATCCGCATTCAAACATTAGATGGAAACGCAAATATTTCCTTCGTTTAGCACTAATTGATTTAAACTAATTAAATATTTTTGCTATTATGAGCTTGGATATTAATAAGGAGCTAATGTAACAACACGAACAGTTAATAACAGGATGTTAGAGAAATTAAGTATATCCTAAGCAGGAAAATATTGAAGAATAATGAAGCCGAAATTTTACTGAAATTTTACTAAGTAAGTACTCTTTTTTTCTTACATGTTTTGAAAATCTTGTGGAAGTTTTTTTTTAAAAAAAATACGTATTCTGCTATTTTTGTACGTTACATCCTTTTTGCTTTGAAGAACTACATTTTAAGCAAATTTCTCTATGTGGTATAATTATTTTTTAAAGTTTGCGAAAATCTAAAGCTTAGATGATATGTGAGTTTCACTAACTTATATAAGCAATACACCAAGTAAATATTTAACATTTTTAATAAAAAAGTTAAATTTGACAGATTTTCCTCGATTTAAATATCTACATTCGAATTTCTCAAAATATTGGTTCCATTATTACCCGAGTCTGGATAAGCAAATTGAGATATTCATTGACCCAAAAGGGATATGTAAAGAACATGTTGGACGTTGAAACATTGAAATTCACGCTTTGAAGGCGTTTTTCACAATTTCCTTAAACTTCGAACTTCTTTCTTTATTGGTTTTATTTGTCACTATAAGAACTTTCCTCCCCCCCCCCAAATAATTGGAAACAAAATTTTTGTAAAAATTTTAAATAAAATAACAATTAGGTTTTATTACTATTTGGAGGATTGTTGTTTATTTATTTTTCTAAATCAGCAAAACTTTACCCAGATTAGACTTCGAATACAACATTATTTTTTTTTATAAAACTTCAGTCTTACTGACTATTGTTATTGTGTGCTTAATTCAGGGATACATATGAGACGAGAGATGGAAGAACAGAAACACATTCAATACAAACATAGAAGAATAAAGATATTTTACTTACAAACCATTATCCCAGCAAACAGAGGTGCGCTGCTTTCCATTCAAGACGGGAATACCTTTCAGCTGAAAGTCCAACTTCTTTACCCTGAAGATACATCCATGCCTTATTCGGGATTCGAGCCCGAGCCCGAATAAGGCATGTTGTAAGCCGAGGGTCATATCCACCATACTGGATGGGCCGCTACTCACTATTATCGAAAAGAAATGACCAACAAATGATCATGTATTTCTTAGTTATTAATCAACTGCCAAATTCCTGACAGATGATAGATACCATTGTAAATTTTGCCCAATTTTATTTTATGTTTTATTTATTCTATATTAATGTTGCTCTTTGAAGTTGCACGAGAGCTATGGGCAATGGAGACTCCATCAAATGACGAGGACCACACCTGAGTTGCTAAAACTTGCTCAAAGACGGCTTAAAAAATACCTGATTTCATCATACAGGAAATATTTTAAAGCAAATCTCCTAATTTAAATTCATATTTACAGTGTTTTTATATATATATATATAACTGTATGCAAATTTAATCGTTGCTTCATTGTTTGGAAAGATTTTCCGCTATCATTAGAAAGTTTTACTGCTTGTAGTTTTTTCAACCAGCTATTGTAGATTTCCTCAAAGACACCTCATTTTACTACTTTTTTCTCGTAAAAGAAATCAGTTTATTCTAAAGCATTTGTAAGGAATTTCATTTATTGTTCGAATACCATATATGGAATCTTTGTGTGAACCAGAACATTCTAGAATAAATTCAATCTTCAAAATAACGAGTCAAAATATTGTAATGGTTATTGCTAAGACGAGTAACCAAAGGGTACATATACTTCCAAAATTTCTCATACTTCGTTTTATACAAAGAAAAATTTTAGTGGTTACTACACATACATACAACAGAACTTCTTTCCCAGAAAGATAGTTTCAAATATGCAGATAGATAATATGTTCCTCAAAGACACGTTACATTTTTATTATTGTTTTCCATGGATATTTTAAATGATTAAGAATTATTAATAAAGTATCTCACATTTAAATTACATACATTAACTATGATATAAATCTAATCAGATAATTTAATATTATAAGTATCCACAGAAACCTATATTACGATCAAATATATGCAATTAATTTAATATTACTCCAATTAAAAATTATTTCAAGTAGACAAATTTGTGAAATTGAACTTTGTTAATGTTTAAAAATGCACATGTTATTAAATTATATATATATATATATTTATATTACAGAAATACCAAAATTCCAAGATGGATGCTGCAACATCTATAAATATTGCTGAATGAGATCTGCTTTGTGGAGTTTAAACCAGTTTTGAAGGCAAAAGTTAACTTTTCCCCTTTCATTTAGTATACTGCGTGAAATTCAAAAGATTAACAATGCATAAATTCTGTGAATTCTTTATTCAGTGACGTAACATACACCCCCTCAGCCCTCGCATCGGGGGGGGGGCAGGACTCTAGGGGACCCAAAGCCTGACTGACACCTAGTATGGCTTAGGGGCCGAAGCCTGCTTTTGCTGGGGGTCCTAATATTCTCCGTTACGCCACTGCCTTTGTTAATTATAAATAAAAGCATATATGTGTGTCCAAAAAGCATTTATATCAACTTGAATAAAAGAAAAACAAACATGTTACAATAAGATTCTGTGGTCTATAAACAAATTTAAAGCAATACTATAAGCAGAAATGCCTCATTATACTATTTATTACATTCGTAACGTAATAATAATATAAACTATTAATAAAACATCTGAGTAATTTATATATATAAGGAGAAAAGCGACTCACTCATTTAATCATCACGATATCTTAGGAACAATTAAACCTACAGACTTGAAATTTATTAAGCGTGTTCCTTTCATGGAGTAGAGATCTGTTAAGATCGGATTTTTTTTTGAGAGAAATTAAGCCAAAGGGGAGTTACGGGAGATAAAGGGGCGTTATAAATAATTATTTCCATTTTTAAACTACTGGATGTACAGTCTTGAAATTTGGTGAAAAGATTTCTTTTATAGAGTAGAGATCCGCTACAAAATGGGTTTGGGGAAAATCGACCTTTAAGTGGCGTTTCGGGGGCTTAAGGCGCGTTTTAGATCATTGTTTCCATTTTTAAGCTATTAGACGTACAGTCTTGAAATTTGGTAAGCAGATTCCTTTCATAGAGTAGACATCCGCTTCAAAATGGTTTTTACGAAAATCGAGCCCCAAGTGGCGTTACGGTGGATTAAGGGGCGATACAGATATTTCCATTTTTATACTATTTTCGAACACTCTTGAAATTTGGTGGGTAGAGTTCCGTTACAAAATTGCTTTTGCAAAAATGGACCCTCAAATGGAATTGCAGGGGATTAAGGGGCGTTATGGATAATTATTTTAATTTTTAAACTATTACACATACAATCTTGAAATTTGGTAAGCAGATTACTTTCATAAAGTAGAGATCCAATACAAAATAGGTTTCAAGAAAATTGACCCTCAGGGGGCTTTGCGGGGGATTAAGGGTCGTAATAGATAAATATTTCCGCGTTTTTAAACTATTAGACCTACTGCTTGAAAATCGGTAGGCATGTTTCTATCATGTGGAATAGAGTTTCTCTAACAAAGAGTTTTGCAAAATTCAACCCCAAAAGGGAGGGGGGGGGGCTGCGAGGGGTCAAGCGGAGTAAAAAAGAAAATTCCTGTTTTTGAATAGTTAGACCCTCAGACTTGAAATTTCTTAAGAATTTTTCTTTCGTTGGATAGAGATCCAATAAGAATAGATTTTACGGAAATCGACTCCTGAGGGAAGCTGGGGTTTGTTGGGGGTATTGACAAAAAAATTCCAGTTTTCGAACTACTAGGACAATAATAACGCAATTTGGTTTGCGTGTTTCTTTTGTTGAGATGAAATCCTCTAAGAGCGGTTCTTTTGGAAATCGTCTCTGGAGTATTGATAATAAAAATTCCGTTGTTGCTCTATTAGATTTTGACTTGAAATTTCTCACGCATGTTTATTTTATGGAGTAGGGATCCACTGATAATTGATTTTGAGAAAATCCACTTGGTTATTGGGTTATGAGAGTGCTAAAAATCTTTCTTCTTCAATTTTAGAGATTATTAGAAATTATTGATTAGAAGTTCTGTTCTTTCTATATCAAGAGGCGAGAGGTATAAGCATATTTTTCCAATACAATATAATTAATTTTTAATGCTGTAATTTAGATATCAATAATTTATATACATATAAACAGTACATATTTTCCAAAATCATGAAATACACAGCGAAGTGTATGGGTAACGGGTAGTACATATATATATTGGTCTTCAGAATATTAATCTAAATATTGATAGATATCTTATAGAATTTCTTTGGAGTAGAAATTAGCGCCATCTGTGTTCTGAAAAATAAAGCTCGTAAATGAATGGAAATTTCAGATAGAGATTGCTTTATATAATTAATATTATTATAGCTTGTTAAGTAGCACCATCAATATTAAAAAGCAATGAAATAATTGATACACAGTTCAAACATTCTTTATACAGATAATTTTTTACGGAATTAATTGGGTATTTTTGCTCTCTTTTTAGTACCTAAGCAAATTATTAAAATTTTTGTTTTCAATTACTCTGATTATGTAACTAAATACTTGTTGCGTCCATCCATTTTGGTGTGTTAAGAATTATAATTTACAAATGTGCTTCTCTCTCTGTAAGTAGAGATCTATATCTTCTTATTTCTATATGATATATAAATATTATAGATTGAAACTAGTTTATCTTGTCATAAATATTAATGTATATTAAGTGATATTTTAATTGGAATTTAATACCTGGAAAATAAATATCACCTGTGTTATTGTTGGTTGAATTTAAATTATGGTAGCCTGGATAAAAATTTATATTTGGTTTGAAATCCTTATTTTACCCAAGTTATAATAATAATGATAATAATATCATCAATGTATTTATATTAATAACATGTTGTATTTTCTATAAATAGTTATACTCATAAAAGTGTGTATATATACACAGCCTGTAATATTATGCTTTGAATCAAAATTTGTATCTAGAATCAGACAATAACTTGCTTATTGTACACAAATTCATCGTGGCCTAAGCATTTTTAAATGCAACTTTACGTAAGTTACTACTTTTTTTTCGTAATGGATTTAGAACTTCTGTCCATTACTTCCATTAGGATTTCGCTCAGTATCATGAACAGAAAGAAAAAAATTTGGCTAGCTGAAAAACTGGTTAAACCCCCACTTTTATTAATTTATTTTCAAATATAAAGAGCTGTTCTAAATTCAGTAAAGTGTATAATAGTACAGCATCTATGTATCTTTTAAGCTGCAATATATGTTTGTTCCCTTTATCTTTGGAGTTTACTCATTTCTGTCTCTATAATAGAGATTTATGAATCTATATAAAAAACAATGTTAAA
The DNA here is from genome assembly GCA_019973975.1 of Trichonephila clavata. Lineage (NCBI taxonomy): Eukaryota > Metazoa > Arthropoda > Arachnida > Araneae > Nephilidae > Trichonephila > Trichonephila clavata. The sequence goes on from BMAO01022880.1 coordinate 531,149, forward strand.
AACTGTAATGTTATACACATAACTGAAAAAATCGAAAGAGAAAAGTGAAAAAAAGATAGAGTAAACTGCACAAAACTCTATTTTGATAAATAAGCACTGTAGTGAACCCAAAAATATTAAATTAAAATTATATTTTGCATTTAACTGCATTTAAAAAAAAAAGTTCGATCCATTTTGCTGAGTTGAGAATGTGGCCTCAAACGCCTGAATAACTCACAAATCAACCTAATAACTAAATGTCAACAAAATAATTGTACTCGAAAAAAGAGTAGGGGAGGCCGAAAATTGTTATCTGGATAGATACGTAGATACATCTTCCTAACTTTAAAGTATTCCTTTAAGGGTCGCTCGTTTACTTCCGAGTCGGAAAGGAAAGAAGAAAAAAAATGTTTGGAGAATAAAGTTTCGGTCTTCTAATCTTCAAGTCCATATATATATCAACGCAATACGAGAGTCTGGAGGCCTCAATGTTCCAAGTGGAACCAACAGTGTGATGACAAGACGCTTACGGGCCATCTGTTTTTCTTGAAGAAGCTGATGTTTCCCCGATATTTCTAGGGGTTGAAACATGAGACTTACGTAAGAAGGAGAAACAGTGATAAAGCCCCGATAACTTCCCTGTTAGCGTTGAAAACTTAACTACGCAGCAAAAGAAAAAAAGCAAAAAAAAAAAATAATAAATAAAAAAGCTTTAACGAACTTGGTCTAAGTCAGTGGTGGCCAACCCGCAGCACGCGTGCCACAATGTGTGACACGGCGGAGTTGAGACAGTGGCAGGCAAAGACTTTTTGAAATATTTAAAAAATGTGAAAAGAGGGGGGGGGATTACAATTTTCTTTTAACAATTTTGGTGAAATGTGTTATTTCAGACACAAAAAAAAGAAACCATTAAATTTATTTTAAATATATTTAATTGAATTACAATAGAAAAATTATCATGCAGGCAATGCTCCTCCATTGTGGTGTGAGCTGGCTTTCCAAGGCTTTTTTCACTCGCGATATTCTAAAATTGGAGAGAGCATGTTTTAAATTATCTGAAGGAAAACAAGGATTTGCCTGGTGAGAGCTTGCTACTCAAGAATGAAGACTATAGGATTTCGCTATTTTTACCAATATTCTGGTGGTATTTAAGAATAATTTAAATTTAAGATTACAGGGAAATATCTATTTTTCCAACCTTGGTCATTTAACTAAGTTTGAATTTTTGCTAGATTTAAGAGGAAAAATAAGGGTTAAGATATTTCACATTAAGCAGCAACTATCTGCCAAAGTTATAGTGTCGAGCTATGATAGATTTTAAAATTTAATATCTCTTTTTGCAGGATTCATTCACTGCTAGGTTTCATGATAAAAAATGCTGATCTTTACACAAATCCTTTTTCATTTTCTCTGCAAGACGTTAATTGTTACCCATCTGAAATCAAAAGCAAAATTATTGAGCTACAACACCATATTAAACTGAAAGGTATATATAAAGAACTTATTTCAACTGCAAGGGATCCGAATCATATTGAATTTTGGAACAAGCAATTTTCCAAATTTACACTATTTTGCTGTCAGATATTGTTCAGCAAGTACCGATTGCTTAACATTTATTTATATTGAAATATATATCGAGTTACTCATTTTTATTTCATACCTAAGCCAAACTGATTGAACCTGTACAAAGTTTATTAACAATAAAACCCAAGTTTGTAACCTTGTCTTATTTATTATATTATTTTTAAGTTTCCATTACTTACTCTTAGATCAAAAAATGAGCTATTTGCGTAAAAACACCATTTTTAGCCTACGAGTAACATTTTTTCACTTTTTCATATTTTGTTTGTTTGAAAAGTTGGAAGTGGCACACGGATAGTTTTTTTTATTAGGTAGTGGCACTCTTCCCAAAAAGGCTGGCCACCCTTGGTCTAAGCTGAAAACTGGTGTAATATCTTTCTTTATTACTTTTTAATTACTTCTCACCGCTGTACTTCGCTTCAACAGCCAATAGAATTACTCTTTTTTTTTATCCAATCAACTAAACACAGTCCGTCGTGTAAAAACCTCTCCCACGAAATTATCTGTTCTTGGAACAGCTGACCACGCGCTGTGCATCGGTCTAACAACCCAAGGTACTCGCTTTCCTTCACACTAAATTCAGTCTAGCACCTCGTGCTTCTAAATCTTTCTTGCCCCGACCGTCACCTTCTCCCCTCACAAAAAACAGTAATCCACCTCCATAAGTGCGGGAGTTTCGCCAAGCATCCCATAATCTACCGCCAACAGTAACCACACACTACAGCTGGAGATTTGCAGAAAATTATACATCTTTTCTTTTCGCAGAAAAATTTGAAAATGAGAAAGTTGAAAACATAGCATTCATAGAAAAAAAATATATGAGTAAAACTTGCATTCTTCTTGTGTGATTTTTATTACAGATTTTCAGTTGTTTTTAGCAAAAAATTGTAGCTAACAGTGAGAAACTGAATGTATGTTTTATCTTCCTTTTTTTCCCTTCTTTATGTCAATTCTGTTTAAACCATAACTATGTTTCAGTTATAAACTCTTTTTATAATTTAACTTTAATAGATGAAATACAAAAGTAAAATTTCAAAAATGCAAACATGCAAGCTGCAATTGAGAAAATAATAATATAGGTTGAAAAAGTGATTAATAATTTTAAAATATTATAAGAAACAACAATACTTTAGCATTAAATATCCTACAAAACTGAGGATGATAAAATTCTGAAAATCATAACAAGAAACATGGGACCTATTACAACACAATAGATAGTCCATGGACCAAAACTATTATGTTACTTCAAGCTGTCATTGACTCGTAGCACTGATTTAGGGTTAATCTTGCTTTTTAGAATCTCAACCTACCCTTTAAGCAGAAAATTAGTGTGTGCGTCAAAAAGTAGGATTCAATACTTATTTTCATAAAATTTATAATTAATGTCAGTAACAAATTTTTAAGCAATTGTATATATATATTTCTTGTAATTCGTGGCATATATAAATTTATTTTGAAGAGAGAAGTTTTCAAAGCAAATCAATACTAAAATGTTAAGCAAATATTGCTCAATGGAAGAAAATAATTGAAATATGTACAGTTATAAACACACGTTCTTCAGTTAGAATGTACATTTAAATCAGTGGCGTAACGTTCACCCCCGCATCGAAGGGGGCCCAAAACCTGACTGCCGTCAAGTACCTACCCTTTGTAAAATCTAGCTTGGGGCCCAAAACTTGACTTTGTAGAGGGTCCCAAGTGTTATTCGTTACGCCACTGATTTAAATGCAATACTTTTTTATACCCTCTCTATATTAAATCCCATTCAGTATTCGTTAATTAAAAAATATAGAAAAAATGCTGTAAAATATTTTTCTATGCAGTGAGTGCAACAACAATTACACGAATCTCAATAATTAAGAAAAAATACAAACCCGTTGTTTATAAGACAAATAAAAGAAACATAGCTTCCGATATGTTTTTAATATACTTATTTGGTTGCCACAAAGTGTGTTTTCTTCTCTCAAAAGTTTTATTTACTCCTAGTGAGTGAATATTCACTCATCGCACTATTCAGCTACATGAGAAATTTTGTCGACGGACCTTGTAATTTTGAGCAATGGTCAAGTAACGAGGACGCACATCAGCTGACATTCCCCCTCTCCTAACTTCCACACCAATAACATACGCCAATGGATTATGTTTAAGCCTAGATATTCAACATGCAACGGCCTCCTCTGCACTCCGGCTCTTCAGCGGTATTTTGTTCGAACTCATGGCATACTAGCCACGAGTCCGTTACCTTGACCACTAGGCTACCCATGCCACAATGAACTCCGAGAAAAGCATTTTAAAAATTTGAGATAACATAATAATTCTATACTGATTTGTCATTTCGGAACAAAAGAAAAATATGAATTTTTTTCTTTGCATTAAACTTTTCTCAAAAGTGAATTATTTTTCTGGCATTTACAATTCAAAATTAATTTCAAAGATGTTATTAAGCAGAATGGCACCACCCTGTATGATATAAATTTTTCTAAGCAAAATACAGTACAAAAGCCTATGGAACTCCTTAATGTAAAAATAATCAGATTATATAATATTTAACTTTGCAGTGTCTTTTTATTTTACATCCAATAACTAATATTTCACATTTTCTAATATTTTCTTCCTACAATATCTTTCGAATAATAAATGTTATTAGTTTTTACCTCCGTCTGCAGTTAAACACCATATCAATTTGTCACATGGATATATGCTGAATAATAAGAAGATGGAAAAGTCGCCAACTTCTCTATTTCTTTCTTTTTTCACCCAGGACTTCCTTTCATCCACATTTTCCACGGAACTTTTAATTGCCAGCCAAATTTTATTTCTTTTTGAAGTTCAGATAGTAATTCATTATAGAAAAGTGTCCTTCCTGATTTTTAAATGCTTTATTTATATCAGAGTTTGAGCAACCATCCTTCAAAAGCTTTAAAATTTCGTTTTGGGTTTGCGGACCTAAATTCGGAGCCATAGTTTACTACCACTAATAAAAATAGTTCGATTGCTAATTTAAACGCTTGATTTTTAAAATGAAAGTGGTTGCAAAGTGGTTTGAATTTTCCCTAAATAGTTATATGCTTTTAAAATTGGGCACACTCATTTTGTGAATCAACCTGTATATATACATCAACTCTTTTTTTTACACGGTAGATACGTTCCTCGGAAAACCGTGAAAAAAAATAGTGTAAAAAATCATGCGACGTATGGAAAATTTGGGGATATGCTCTAGAACTTTAAGAAATTGTGTAAAATAAAAAAAATCTCTAAATATTTTTCGGAAAAAACTGTTCAAAAAAAGTTTTTATTAAATCCACGTTACATATTTATAAAACAAAAACAATTCATTTTTATCAAAAAAAAATTAAAACTGCAGTACAGTGAAAATTTAAAATATGTATATATATATATATAGTCTATATAAGTACATACAACATAAAAAAATTCAAATTGAAATAGGAATAAAACTACTAATTAACTACAAAATTTATCGCTACTTGATAACAAGCGAGGATGTGTATTAAGATCTGGATCAAAAGTGCTATTATCTGTAGATGTGTCAGATATGTCTAGCAGAATTGTCGGCTTTAATTCAAGGGAAGAATTCCGTGTGTTATTAACAGCATCTGTTTGTTTTTTTGTTATTACAAAATCTGTTATTAGTGGCTTTTTTTTTAGTTTCTGAAATTTCCTATATAATTCTTGATATTCTGCTGCATAAAACTTTAAAATACGTTGAAATTTTATTTCACGCTATATGTCAGGATCATGAGTACAAAAATGCTGTTTATATTTGTAGCAAAGTTCAAGCCCCCACCGCCGTCCCGAATTAAATTAAGAGTTATAATTCTGACTTCGCCATTAATCTACTTCTTTATTATCATATAAATTGTCATAAATTCGATCAAATTGTTCTCATCCAAAGGGCAAGAACCCCCAAATTTTTTTAGAATCCGTGCGAGAACAAAAAATCATTGTAAAATAATTCGTTAAATTCGTGTACCGTGTTATTTCAAAATCATTCAAAAAAAGAGTTAGGTATATATTAACTACATTTAAATGATCAATAATATAAAATAAGGATATTATTGAAGGCCATGCCCAACACACATACAATCTCTACAGCATTTTGTAGGCAAAAAAGAAGAAAGATTACTAAAAAAATTCTCATTTAAAAACGGAAGGAAAGAATAAAATTCTTTGTAATTAAAGAAAACCATTTTTAAATAACACAAAAGAAGGCAGTGCATATCTAAGCACTGTAATATTTACAAAATATAAAGAAAAAACATGAAATATTAATTTCTCACAAAAGCTCATATAATATCTAAGGTTCTATGTCCTTTTTGCTGCTTCCTATGTAATAAAAACACAACAATTTATTTCTATTTTGTTGAGTCAAAAAGAAAGAGCATTGATGTGGAGATTACCATATAATTCTCTTTTAACAATCATATAGTTTATTTACGAAGATTGTAATTGGATTTTTTTTATAGACGAACTTCAGCTTGAGCAACTGAACGAGTTTCGTCAAATGTGTCGTAGCCAAATACATCCAGATCATAAACAGGCTTGTCAACATGGTATGATAATTATAGTTTGGTAGCCGGTTTGTAAAGATACGGTTGCAGAGAAGTGATGAGAGGTCAGAATGTTGATTTTGAAATGAAGATATCTAACAAGAATTATCATCAATCCAATTATCTGTAGTGCAAAAATTGAACATTCAACATTTCAACCGTTTCTTTGCTTTTGTGTGTTAGTTGTTATTTTTATCCATTTGACGTAGATATGATATATAAACTGTAAATGTGTGTGTGGATTGCAATTTCAGGAATCACTGCGCATATTTTTACAGATTTAAGCGCCTTGTTAATTTCCTGTGTTATCCATTTCTGTGATAAGCTTCATTAATCCTACTTATAAAAAATTATCAGCTAAATTTTACTTTTTTTTACTAACTTTAATAAACATTGTATATTATCTCATTACTTTTCTTCAATCAATACTAGATATCGTATAAACAATCTCAACACTTAAGGAGCCGGGATATCTTATCTTCTTTTAATTTAATAACATGTTTCTCATAAAGATAATATATTAATTAGTTTTATAACAATTTTACATTCTGAAGGTGATAAGAAACTTCATTTTTTTTTACTCCGAAGTAAATTGTTCAAATATGCAACCAACAAAAGTACCGTAAAATCCGGCAAAAAGAGCGCCCCATTCAAGTTGCGTTTTTTTTTTATTTTGAAATGTATTCGCCGTATAATGAGCCATTTTTACGAAGAAACCTGAAATGTACTATGCAATGCTTTTATCTTTTGATGTCACTTATTCGAAATATTATCTGAGGCTTTTGAAAAAATAGCATACTTCAAAACTACAACTATTTAAGATAAGTCATTTTTTTTTAAATTAACAGTATTTTTATAAATGTAGAAGTCTATTCTTTTACGCTCATCTCTATTTATATTTTTAAAGCTAACATTTTTATACCTGGCGTATAACGAGCAACCAGAATTTTTTTTTAATTAATTTATTTGCAAAACTCCTCATGCTCTATATTGTATAACATGAGGCTTACAGATGTAAGTGGTAACACAATTATATAATTTAAAACAAAATTTTAAAAAAATTAAGATAAAAATATATAATAAAAAGGAAGGGGGAACTACACAAAAATAAATAAGGGGAGGTACCAATAAAACTTTAAAAATCTGTACACAGTAAACCAAATTTCTTAAGACATTAAGGCTTTCAGTACAATTGACCAACAAAGACAAAACAGGTGGCCAGGAAATACCTAAGCGTTTCAACACCTTTTTAAAACTTTCTCTTTTACAAAAATATAGGTTACAGTACAACCAGTGGCCCACACAAGGGAGGTGTCCTGGGAGTCCGGACACCCCCCAAAGCCCTTGAGTTTTTTTCCTATTTATATATAACGTAAAATTTAATTAAGTACTTGTAATTAGCAATTTATTTTATTAATTAATGCTAATTATTAATTCAATAATTAATTTTTACTGTTTTTTGTTAACAAAATCGGCAAAATCAGACAAATCAATAGGTGTTGTCTTGAGGTATGATACGAGTTGGGGAACTTTCGACCATGGACACCCCCCTTGAAAAAATTTTGTGTGAGCTACGAGTACAACACGTGTTCCGCAGTTTCATCAATCTGACCACAGGAACAAATATCACTACCAATTAAATTAAACGTAGACAAAAAGCTCTTAAAATTTCCATGTCTTGTTAGAATCTGGAAATTTTAAGAGCTTTTTGTCAAGGTTTAATTTAATTGGTAGAAAATTTCGATCTTATTTTTTGTGTTAAAGAATTTTACGGTAAATTGGTTTTTAAAAGCCTTCAAATATGTTACATTTGCAGAGATAAAAAGTAAAGGTTCATTATTACTCAAACTCAATAAAATAGATAGAAATGCAATATTTTGAAAGGCAGTTACATCATATTTTTAAAACCTCATCAATGAAAAAAAAAAATTCCGTGACATTTTAATTAAAAACTACAAAAAATTTCAAACCTATTTCCGTTTTCGGTATCCGTACTTTTCACTTAACTACGGTCTCTGACATAATTCCCTTTCCAACACGGAATCCTTGACAGCATTTAAACAAAGTATTCGAAAGTAACTTGTTTTTAGCTTTTAAATGTTTAAAAAAAAGGGGGAATTATGAAAGTTATTTTAGAAAAGAATTTCAGTTTTCAAGTCACATACTTTGCATGAGAAAGTAGAAAAATTAAGAGAGTCAAAAAAGTAAGTAATTCTTTATTACTCGTTAAAAAAGTTTGTAAGTTAAAGCGAAAAAAGTTTACTTTCTTGACGACAACAAAAAAAGAACTCTCTACGTGATGTAACAATAGTTCTAATAACAAGCATTAATGAAAGACGAACGAAACAAATGCGAGTTCTTTTGCATTCTCCACCCAAAACAATTTTGAGTTGAGCTAACAGAAGAACATTTAGCGGATAAAAGAAGAAAAGCAAGAACTAAAACCTTCCCGAGGGAAGTTGAGATAAGAAAGAAAAGAAAGAGCTCGAGGATTCCTAATGACGGACAAAAAAAGCGGAAAATCGTCCGGATTTTTTCGTTCCCAGTGGTACCACACACAAACATAGAATTTCCATTTGTTCTTCTAACTCCGCCCCCTACTTGTTTTCGATTGTATTTTACAGTTCATCGTATTAAGTTCTTACTTTTCTAAAACTAAGGTCATAAAGGACGTACCTTCCATACTAATAATGTCATTGGTATTATTTTTTCGAAAGAAAGAAGTAGACAGCCTATTCTTAAAAAAAATTTGATAATATTTTATTTCATATATTTTGCGTACTTTTTTTTCTTAAGGGCAGAACACCGATTTGGAAATAATGTGAGTTTGAGAAATTTTTTCACATTTTTTGAGTAACAGAATATAAATTAATTTTCACACACACAGAATAGAGGTTTACATTACAATAAACAAGTTATGTAAAAAAAAAATTGTTAAGTCAATTCCTATAAAATAAAATTTTATTTTAGTTACTTTTTATTAAATAGTTATAATTAATATAAATATGCATATACATATGGCATGATCACAATATTAAGTGACAAAATAGAAAGCGATTTTCCTTGCAATTTTCCGTTTTCCTTTCTATATATGGTGTTGAACTATTTTTTGTGTGCTTGTTTTACTATTTATTCATTCATCAAATTTAATTATTCTAATAAATTTGTATAGTAAAAAAATAATAACATTCGCAGAAACTAGGCCATCCCACGTGGGATTTAAAACCACGACCTTTGGATTAGAAGTCCAACGCGCTATCCATTGCGCTACAGGGACACAACGACCGACTTTCCTTTCTATATATACTGTTAGACTACTATTTTTTGTTTTTTACTATTTATTCATTTTTTAATTTAATTAATGAACTAATATTTGAAAAAACTGTATTGACATCAAGTTTTAAAAGAAAGGAATTGAACTATATATATATATATATATATATATATATATATATATATATATATATATATATATATATATATATATATATATATATATATATATATATATAAAAGGAGAGTGTGGGCTATAGTAGGAATTGAAAAAGGTTTCTTTTGAACATAGCATTTATTTCCTTTGCTTTGTATAGTGAATTTTAACTAATCTATAGTTTTAAAGAAATTATTTTTCTAAAAGCTCTTCCTTCTCTTAATGTAATAACCTAATCGCAGTGTTTTGAATCAGAATACGAGCAATTATTCCATCGAAGTGAGTGAGTAAGTGAGAGCATATTGGCATCGCACTATAAAGCAATACGAGGGCTATTGGTGATGGACCTAGTAATTTTTAACAATCGTCAAGCGACGAGGACGACAGCTGAGCTGCGCTGTGATAGATGTTAAAAGCCATAAGCTTTGAATATTTAATTTTTTGAGTACTTAATGTAAAGGGATATTAGTATGCAAAATTTGGAAATGCCTGATTCTTTTCTTTCTTTCTTTTTTTTTTTTTTTTTGCTAAAAAGCGTATATACTACAAATATCTTTCTCTCTTCTCATTTACATATAATAATAATTCCTTTTAATTTCATCTTAAGCAACATTTTAATTTGTAATGTTCCTCACTTACCCTTATGGACTCTCACGTAAATAATTAATTATTGCCTGTCCACCTGAAGGAATAATCGTAACTATATCTCTTAAAAAATAAGAGCTTTGCATTTTTAAAATAATCTTACATAAGCATCATCGTTCGATATATTTCCACCAATCATAAGTTCCGGCCACGGAAGTCATATGAGTCGGGAACTTCCGGTTGCCGCCTTATATAAAACCCCAAGACTCTGGAAAATCCGTCTCTTCTATGTTGTAACGCGCGTGTTGTATTTCTATTATGTGTTCTATGTTTGTGCTGTAAGTAAGTGTTGTTTAGATGTTTATTTGTTGTGTGTCTATAAATGTATAAAAAATTGGAGTATCTGTCAACCAATGATTGCCTCATCAATGCAATATAACAACATCGATAATTTAATATGATCCTCGTTAAAGAGAGCTTTACCAATCTCCACGTCTTTATATATATACACTCTAAACTCACTGGCGTAACAGCCCATAAAGGCCAAGGCCAACTGTACCCATTTCAGCCTCAGTATGCGTGACCTTAGCTCTGAGGTGCATGAGTAGATGTCCTGGTCAGGTAATCAGTCTAACGCGATATATATATATATATATATATATAAATCCAAAAATCTTACTTAATGAATTATCAGTATGTATTGTGACAACCGACTAGCGGTTGTTGGTGTTTGGGGATTTGAGCAAAGATCAACCATAGCATGTTTTAAATTCAAATTTTTTTATCACTTTTACCTAATTAACAAAACTAAGGGTAGGAAACTCACAAAGTAAATAATTAGAAGAGTAATCGCAGGGCTTAAGGCTACTTAACATATATAAGTATAATCTACTCCACTTACTCTTGGAGCACTCTGGATTTCTACGTTAAAATTCACGGTAATTATCTCTCATAATTGTACGATCTCCGTTCGTAAATCTTAAGCACAATGTTATCACTTTTATTCTCCAGTTATCAATAATCGACCATCCAGCAACTATCCGTCGACTAACACCCGTACCTAAATGTCAACACTTAAATAGAACCACTCATTTGAATAAATCAAGTCTTCTTCGAGAGAGAAAGTTTTCAACAGAGCATACAGTTAAAAAGAATAATTTTACCCCAAGAGGATTAGTAGAAGGTTCGCGGATAGACCCGTGTTAACAGTATTAGCAAAAAGAAATAAATCTAAGAAGGCAAAAGATAATCATTTCGCTAAAGCACTTTTTTTTTTAAATAATGGCTTATATACATATGCGTAACTTTAAGCATAATTTGTTTATAACATTAAGTTTTTAAAGTTCGAAAATGCAGATATGAAGCTAAATAATTTTATTCCATATGAATAGATAAATTATATTTCACAATTCTGACTGATAAAGGCAATTTAATAAACTTTCGATATTTGATCTTTTTATTTAATTTTCTAACTTTATTAAAATCTTTTCTTTTTGTCACTGCGCTTTCAAAATTGCAATTTATTATATTCTTATAATCTACAAAGTGCATTTCTTCTCACACGGTCAAACAATGTTTTCCCTATCTTAAGTACTATTTATTAATGAAATGATTCGTTTATTTTTAAATCACCTTCAACACATATGTTAAAAATGTAAATTAATAATTGGTAGAATTTAAAAGTAATATTTAAATGTGAGACAAAGCTTTCAAATCAGTTAGTACAACATTGTTAATCTCGATGTTCTAATGTTAACATTTGATTAAATGTTTTTAAGAAATCACAGTTTGTATAAAAGAATCACTGCTGGTCTCTAAAATATAAAAAATATTCTTTTTAAAAGAAACTATTTTTGTTATATATGGAATGTTTTCCAAGAAATAAAGCTTATTGGATGTGAGGACGATGTTTTATTTTTGGAATATAAAGTAACCAAATCAAATATCTTATACCATTTATCTTGCTTCTTGTTTAACTTTAAGAGTTTAAATAAATACTAGAGAATTACTAAAATAATAATGCATGGGGTACTATTGATTTTTTGAATAAAAAACGTTTTATACGCACCAAATATTTTTTTTTTTTGAAAATAAGGAAATTTTTATGAAATATACTTTGCATTAAGTTGTAATTCTTTGAAATCTTATAAATCCCTTTCTTTCTATTGTTGGTTATTCTTTGGCAAAATATTCCTCATCAATGCAATTCTAGAACTGTCAATGTGTGTATGCATCATTTTAAAATGTGAACGAAATGCAGTTCTCTCTCTCTCTGAGTTTTTTTAATTCCCTTTTCTAGTATAAAAAAGATTGTAAATCTTAATACATTTCATCATCATGCGTTCGCAGTATATTATTCATTTTTATATACGAGCTTTTCAATCTTTTACGTCAAATTCCTTTTTTTAAAAAAAAGTCTGAGGAGTATTTAATCCATACAATGAACTGATTGTTTTTTCAAGTAACTGGAATAACATAAAGTTATTTTTTTTCATTTAGCAAAATAAAACACATAATAATACCATGAAGTAAAAACCGAGCATTTAAAAAAAAAACCAAACCGTCTATTGAAAGAATTATATATATTTATACCATTCTACTGGTTTCTTTTTTAAGATAGAATTTCTTTAGCTGCTAAAGTGTCTAATTAATATTTTTTTCAATTAAATTTTTATCATTTTTCAATTTAACCATTGATTGGGTGTTTATTAATGTCTCATTAAACAGGAGCAACACGAGGGCTTTCGGCGACGGACCTCGTAATTGTGAACCTCGGTCAAATGACAACGACGACACCTGAGTTCACACCCTCCTCTCCAAACTTCCACACCCTGCCAAGGGGAGGACTTTGAGCCACGACAGATGTAACGTGAATCAGTGCCTCTACCCGGCGGGTCTTCAGTGACTCCATAGTTCATTTATAATCATTGAATAAGACAGTAAGCAGGTGGTATTTGTTATAATACACATAAAAAAATCATTTTGCTAATTCAGTGTAAAGTGATAACAGAAGCGCAACAACCCAGGTATCATGGCTGCGAATCTCAAACTTGAAGAAATCCAGGTTATAATTCATGAATTTTAGATCATAGTAAAAATATCAGTATTAGAAAAAAAATTAAAAAATTGCTACTGCGCAAAAAATATTGAAATTAGCATAATTTCATGCCTTAAACTTTTAATTCTCATGTCCGAAATTATCTCTAGCTTGGCACTAGTGCTCCAAAATGTCACGCTCGAGTATTATGCGGGGTAAATTTGGTTCGTGTCACACAGACTGACCACCTGACCGGAACATCTGCTCCTGCAGCTCAGGGCTCAAGGTCACATGTACTGATATGGGCATAGTAGGCCTTAGCACTCCTGGGCTGTTGCGCCACTGAATTAAGTTAAATTTGGATAATTTACGGATGGTGAAGATCACTGTGATTTGGAAATATTTCATTTAAAGATCCAAAAACACAAAAATAAATAAATAAAACAAAATGAATAACGATATTTTTACATTGACCAGACGAGGTATTCTGGAACTCATTTTTACTCTATAAAAATGTAGTTGGGAAATATATAATATTTTTCGAATTTCGAATCCAAGTTGCAGAAGAGTTTTTATATAATTATGATATTACAGCTTTTTGGACAAAAGAATTCTGGCAGACCACCTTTGGTAGATAACTCTGCCAGTCTTACTGAACGACATTTTATATCCCATATTCCTCCTACTCCTGCGAAACGGGATCCTACAAAACAGTGCAAAGTTTGTTGTTCACAAAAATAGGATGTAAAGGGGAAAAGATGCGGAAAGGAACACGATTATAATGTGATGTGGTCTGTGCTTGGAAAAGTATTTCCAGTTATACCACAGAAAACTGAATTATTAAACTACTAATAGTTATTTATTTTTATTTTATTTTTTGGAAAATAATGCTCCACTAGAAGCGAGCTTTACCACTGCAACGCTGCATGGCAGCCACTTCAAGCAAATATGCAGTTGCTATAAAAAACCTAAAACTTTTTGCAAGTAATTAAAAAAATATTATTTTTTAACTACTAAGTTTTTTTTTTATTTTGCATAAACATTTGATTGCTGCAATAAAAAAATTTGAGAATTTATGTACCCAAATCATCCAAATAATTTGACCGTTAAAGGGTTAATTTCACACCACGCATCGAATAACAGGGATAAAGAACATCAATATGTAAGGATATTATGTAATCTGGTCTTATAAGACATAAATGGTAACTGTACACGAGTGTTTAAACACAATCGCGTTCTGTAACATAGATCATTTCTATCTAATCAAATATCGATGTAGTTACTGCACCAAAGCTGAGTGTTAATCGCTTTTCTACAGTTACCGGAAATTACAAGGTACATCACCAATACCCCTCGAGTAGCTTCAACGTGAGACGCAAATAAACGATTAATCAATCAATCCACAGTTATTGGGTACTCACGTTGACCCGATAGTCCTCGTGAATTTTGGATATACGATTATCTGAAGGATGAAGCTCACCAGAACGAATTCGTGGCCTAGGAAACAAGAAAGATACTATTTAAAATGGATATTTTTTCACAAAATAAATAAGTCTTTTAAAATGGTTATCAATTGTCTAAAGATTAATTGTGGACAGTACTTAAAATTTCTCTGGTGATCATTTGTAATATTACTTAACTCATTCAATACAAGGTCCCCCTTAAATCTCTCTGCATACCGATACATTTTTTTAGTTGTATTATTTTTTCTTAAAATGTTTAGAAAAATGCGTGCACTCTTAACGTGAAATTCGGATCAACGTATTCAGTATAGGAGGTGATAAATGGAGTAATTGAAATTTGAATAATTTTTAATACATATGTTTTAAAATATTTCTTTGTAAACTATTTTGCATGTAATACTTTTTACATTATTTGTTCTGATAAAAGTTTAATTTCGATAAATACGTAGTGTGGTGTGAAAAGAAAATTGGAGATAAAACTGTAAAATAAGTATATTAGTGGAACGAGCAGTTATCATGAATTGAAAGACCAAATAAGTAACAGACTATGGTCACAGATACAGTAGGATACACGTACATTTACTGCCTGAAGTACTAGGGGAATAGTGGAAGGGTATACAGCATGTTGGGATTATACGCTCATCAATTTTTTGAGTTATTATATGGAGTACTGAGTTATATATATATAAAAGTGATATCGAGTTGTTACTTATTATCCTGTAGACCAGTGGTTTTCAACCCGCGGTCCATGGATCAAATCGTACCAGGCCGCCCAGAAACATTAAATTATTTAAATTTTATTTACTGTGGTGTATTTTTCTCGGGTTTGGCGGCTTCCCATGGAAATCATTTTATATATTCCATGTTAAATAACTTTATATTCAGTTTTTGGTGTAATTGTACTTTATTTTGAAGGCATATCTAAACAATATTAAATAAAAACTACTAAACCAGAACAATCTAAAATATAAACAATCAAGGCCCCACCTTCAGAAGGCCGCGGTAAAATTATCAAGCGTTGACCGGTCCGGGAGGTGAAAAGGTTGGGAAGCACTGCTGTAGACGACAACTGGATGATCTTATTCAAGGTCGAGTCATTGGGGTAATACAGAAGTGTTAAAGAGTGACTGATGAGACTGTGGAGATTAGATAGCTCACAACATTTGTTTTTCCGAAAGTGGATAGCCTTTTTAATTGTCCCAGGGGACAGCAGGGGTCGCCCACGAGTAACCAAGGCATCAGACGAGTGGAATATTGCATAACTGGCGAGATGGAACAGACGGTAAATAGCGGGAGAAATTGCAAACCACATGCAACAGGCTACCGGATAATTAACATCGCGTTTTACTCTGGAGAGAAGGCCACGCATTAGTAGTCTATTTGAACTGTAACTAGTACGGCGTATGTCATTAATGCTGTTCATCGAAAACATTTTCTATGGTGCAAGAAACACAAGAAGTAGGCATAATAGTAATGGGATAAAGTACTCTCTTTACGGATGAGAGCATATTTAGTCCGCTTAGAGATTCTTAACACTATATATCTGGGGAGAGGTCAGAACACAGAATAACCCTTACAGCATCATCAAAAAGAACCGTTTTGAAGATAGCTGAGTTCATATTTAGCAAGGAATCATTATTCGAACTGACTTCACATCTTGAAGGAGTTTCCGCAACCAGCACCCATTAATGTACCAAGATTCTTCTTCTTCGTGTGTGTGTTTTTAGATGTACTATAGGTCCTCAATTTCTCTTCTTAAACGACAATGCTACTCTTTCCTAGTTACTGTCGAAGAACTGTTGGAGAGTTAATGTGAAGGATCAAAATTCATTGCTATTCGCATGGGGGATTTTCTCGTCAACCAGCAACGATTCCGGTTCTGTTACTGACGCTTTTAGAAAAATTAACAACAGCAAAACCAAAAAAATAAACCTCATGACTCATTGACAATTTTATATTCAGTATAAATAAATGATGTAAACCTGCAATGAAGTCAGGAGTGATGTTGCTGCCTATATATATATCCTAGAGGCTATTTTTTCGCCTTCTGTCTGTCACTTGTCTGTCACTTTCTGTACAATTGTGCTCAAAGCTAACATTTCAGTAAAAATTCTTTTATGCTTGGATTTCTTTGGGGGAGATTTTTTTAACACGCTTTTATAAGTTTCACTTGCATGTAACGGAATCTTAGAACTCGATTTTTACCCACTTAAAAAGATCGGATTCATTCGAAATTTCGCACACTTGTCAAGAACCGATGACAATACAATAATTTTATAATTTTGTTCCATTGTCCTTTTCAGGATCGTCAGGAATAAGGATAATCAGATTTGGCGACAGTTCCATATACCATTTCCAGATTTGGCGACTAATTTCAGATTTAGCGACCAAAAGAATAAGTTGTAACCCTAAGGCGAGTGTTTTGAATTTAAAGCTAATTATATGCAAGTGTAAAATACACTTGCGGTTAATAGAAATAAAACAAAAAAAAAGTGTTCTGTATCTGAGAAAGTGGAGGGTGGGTGTTAGCAATTTTTTACCATAATATAAACATTTTTCTGAAAATGAGAATAAAAAAAAGGCTCGTGCATGTGAAAAAAATAATTTGCGTTCTAACTGCTAAATATTTTTACAAAGCAATACGTTTAGAAGTGATGATACTAATTAACATGAAAGGAACAGGTTTATAAGGTGAAAAAACAATTGACACTGAATATTACCATGTTTTTATTAACTCGCTTTCTTTAATGTCTGCCCGGGTGGAATTTTGCAATTGATTTTAAACTGTGTGACTTTTCCGAGG
This sequence comes from Trichonephila clavata, assembly GCA_019973975.1. Lineage (NCBI taxonomy): Eukaryota > Metazoa > Arthropoda > Arachnida > Araneae > Nephilidae > Trichonephila > Trichonephila clavata. The sequence goes on from BMAO01022880.1 coordinate 548,595, forward strand.
AGCTAGAGACTTAAAATTTGGACCATCGCTCAGAAGTGGATGACAATGCATGAAAATGTGAAAAAAGAAAACAAAAACGAATGGGAAGAATTTTATAATTTTTAGTCCGTAAGAAAAACATGGTACATTAAAAAAAATTTTTATAATTCGAACTTTTTCTTCTGTACACACTTTTATTTGTTTGACCTGTTCAAATGAGACGGAATCTAATATAGCAATACGGGACTCACATCCGAGGCCTCGTAAACGGAGAGAATAAATACAGACCCGTTAATTAATATCCATTGAAGAGCAAGACTAATTCCACAGCCACGTAATTCCAGCTTCAATATCAAACTCAAGGATAAATTCAACAATGATAGTTTAAAAAACACGCTTTTATTGTAGTTCGAACTAAAAAATGAAAAATAAATTATAGTTTGAAAAAAAACTAAAAAACACGCTTTTATACTGAATCGAACTAAAAAGTAAAAAAATAATTCTTAATAAAGAATAAAATGATTAACGAGAAAATGAATGTCATTGTGGTAAAAGCGTGGGGTGCTTTGAACTACATTTTTACACTAATTCAACTTTTCGGAATAGAAGTTAGAAATTATAACAATTGATACATTTATAGAACACCCCACGCTTTTACCACAATGACATTCATTTTCTCGTTAATCATTTTATTCTTTATTAAGAATTATTTTTTTACTTTTTAGTTCGATTCAGTATAAAAGCGTGTTTTTTAGTTTTTTTTCAAACTAGATTTCTTTGAGATTTTTGTTGTTCTTACGTTTTGGCGTTCTTATGTAATAATTATATCTATTTGAAACACATTTGAACGACTTTTTGATTTTTGAAAAACATATTGTCCATAACATTGTTCGATTTATAGGATTTTGAGACACTTGATGGTACATCTGACATTGAGATTAGAAATAATATAACTGCTGTTCTGTTTGTAGGTCTAAACTTATTGCAATATATAAAGGATTGCAATTCATTGACACTGCTTCTGACCTTGTCTTCAGGGATATTTGGATTTTAACAGACAGTCGTGCTTCTATACAGCACCGTTCTCGTTGGACAACTGTTGAGGATAATTGTTGCTTGAAATGGAGAATTTTAAAATATATTTGGTAATAAGGTAATAAAACTATTATGAAAATGTTTTCATCTTCATCAGTGGCGTAGCTAATCCTGAGTAGGCCTTCTATCAAAATTTTTTGTGGGGCCTTTTTCTGAAAAATAAAATGATCGCTTTTATAAAACTTATTTGAAAGTGTCCTGTCATACATGTTGAGAGTCCCTGTAGCGGGGGGGGGGGGGGTATCATTGATACGGTGATAACTACGCACCTGATCTTCATTGATGTTCCTGAATTAATTTTAAGAAAATTCTTGCCATAATACAATTGAACAAGTAACCTGTATATTTTAGATGAGGTTAAAAACTTAGTAAAAAGTACATTACGTTTTACAGACACAAGAGTCTAAATTTATTATAGCATAATAAATATAAGAATAGGTTAAAAAAAACCAATTTCGCTATTTAATAAGCAAATTTTTCAAATCCTGCGCAAATTAAATCTAAAGCACACTCCTAAAAAATAAATCAAACATGTCTATCTCTTAGGCCATTCTCGGAAGGCACACCTATTGCCTAATCTTACAAACTCGTCATAAATTAAAAAGCTATAACTATATATATAAAGTATAGCTAAATTTAAATGTCAAACAAAAACTCACTTGTGGACGCATTTATCAGCTTTCTATACATGGTGTCTTATTTCCCAAGTACACCCAGCAGACGTAAAAATAACAGAAAGTGAATCACACTTGCTTAAGTTAAAATGTGTTAATGCAATTCAAATATGCGCATAATAAAATAGCAAAAAGCAGCACTTCTCGGTATGTGGTACAGCGAAACTAAATACCTTCAATCACTTCGAAATTTTATGTGTGAATTGTAACTTCCTTTGAATAATGAGCATATCGTGTTGATTTAATTAAAATCGGCAATATAAAGTATTATGTTTGTCTTTTTTATGTATTATTTTACCATGTATGAGGAATATACTAAACACCTGCAACGTCTACCTTTCAAAAAATTTGATTAATCTAGTTTTCAGCAGAACAGTTTTAAATAATGTTGAATGTAACTATAAATTATAAGAATCAGTAAAAATCTCATTGATATTAATAATTTTTTTAAGTCGAACAAGGAGGAGGGAGCCCCCTGTTTGCTTAGCGGCGGATCAACGCCCATTGCACAAATTATACAATTCTATTCCTACTCTTTGCTCAAATTGTAATGCTGTAATTTACATGTATTATTTAGATCTACGTATTTGTTCTTTTTTCCGCAAAATTCGTTCTTGGCGCTCCTCTTCAGTTAAATTCATCACTGAAGCTGCATTGCCCAACACTTCATTAATTAAGTCCTCGAATTTCGATAAATCTGCAGCTTCCTGAAAAGTTGAGGATAATTTTCCGTTTCGCTCGTGCAAGCGATGGAATCGCTAAAATTGTACAACCGATGCCAAACGAAATATTCCCATGAAAATCTTTTACCACCACAATTTTTTTTAAAAAAAATCGTGGTCTTTTCAAAAAATGACATTTTTATAATGCATCAAAAATGAACGAAAAACTAATGAGAACTAATATTTATATTATAATTTTTTTTATGTGTTTCATGTGTGTCGTCGCCAATAAAGCCTGCTTGGCACGATTTTCGCCGGGGAAACGGAAAAGTACCAAGTTGAGTATTTTTTCCGTTCATTGTTATTAAGTTTTTGTATGAGACAACGTCTTTCTTCTTCAGCAACGATTCCAGTTCAGGCAATTGTTCCTATATTTTTCTGCGAGAGCTTGCCATAATGTACTATCGCAAGCGTAATGGCGACATTATATCAAACGAAGAACATGGTTGCCGATTCAGCGCTTACGACACATGTAAAATCGGGGTTGCCAACTTAGAGAGTTATCTTGAACGTTGGCATTGTTCCGTGATAGTACGAAATAAATTTATAACAGCATAAAAAAAACTCTTTTTTGAGGGAGAGGTGAAGTTGTAATGTCCCAATAATTTGGATAAAATACGAGTCTTAAAAGGAATGTTGTAAATACAAATAAAGCCAATCCAACCTGAATTTTCAGATTTAATATATATAAATTCTCAGAAAATTACTGAATCTGAATATATAATAATATTCCAACTCACACCCCAAATTTTCATGTTTTGTGAATATCTTTGCATTCTGTGTCGAATTAAGTAAATATCGCACTATGAAGTAACACTGACAACAGCCCTCGCAATTTTGAATCTCGGTTAAATGATGAGGACGACACCTGAGCTGGCACTCCCTTCTCCAAATTACAACACCACCCCAACGAAAGAACTTAGAGCCTTGGCAGATTTAACGTGTGCATTATCTCCTCTACATATGGAGTCTTCAGTGGCACTAGGCTCGAACTCATGACACGCCAGTCACAAGCCCGTGACCATAGCCACTAAGTTACCTCAGCCACGAATTGCCTTATTTTCTTTACAAAAACAAGTGTCTAATATTATGCGTGATAAGTAATAACTATATTAACTTAGACATATTTATCGTTGTCTTTAATAATATGAATATCTTTTGATTATCAGCAATATTATCACTCGTGCCTCTTCTTCTAGAATACCTATTTTCCGTATGTTATAAGACCAACCTTAAAATATTTAATTTCTCTAACATAAAAACTTTTTCAAAATTTTAATTTATTTCAGAAATTTTTTTGCTGAATGATTTCTTTGATTACATTTTTTTCTTACCTTTGGCATCCCTAAATATTCTATTTGTCTTATTATTATTATTATAAAAATGTTCTTTATGATTATTTTATTTAATAACTTTTTCAATGTGTTTATAAATATTCTTAAATATATATATACCCAACTCTTTTCTTACACGGTAGACACGTTCCTTAGAAAACCATTCAAAAAAAAATCGTGTAAAAAAATATAAAATATATGTGGCGTATGGTAAATTTGAGGATATCTTCCAAAATTTTAAAAAATCGTGTAAGATGAAAAATCTTTAAATGTTTTCCTAAAAAACCGAGCAAAAAAGTAATAATGAATATAAAACAAAAACATATTCATTTTTATTGCACATAAAAATGATTGAATTGTCAATAAATTTTAATCAAAATGCTGTCGGTTTTGATTCAAAGGAAGAATTTCGATCGTTATTAGCGGCCTCAGTTGGTTTTGGTTGTTGTTATAAAGTTTATTATTAGCGGATGTTTTTTTTTTTTTGGTTTTTTAAGTTGCTTATATAATTCTTGATACCCTTGCTACACAAAACTTAAAATTACGTCGAAATTTTAATGCACGCTGAGTGTCAGAATCATGAGTTAAAAAATATTATTCCATCTTTGTAGCAAATTTCAAACCCTCCCGAATTAAATTAACTGTTTATAGCTGAACTTTGACTTCGTCATTATCGACTTCTATATTATCATAAACTGTCAAAAATTCGATCAAATCGTCCTCATCAAAAGAAGACGAATCTCCAAATTTTGGGAAGTTTCGTGTTAGAACAAAAAATTCGATGGAAAAAAAAATCATTAAATTCGCGTACCGTGTTATTCAAAATCGTGTAAAAAAGACCGTGTAAAAAAAGAGTTGAGTGTATATATATTCAATGTAATATTAAACATCAATTGTATCTTTAAAGAGAATGGTGTTCCAAAATGACTCAGATATTAATTATTTCTTAAGCCAAAAAAAAGGGGGAGTAGGGGAGAATATGCGTTTTGAGATCTTGATATCTATTGCAAAGGTGATAAGTATCTTTATTAATATTTAAAAAAATTAGTTTTTCATTAGTATTTTTTGCTGGAATAAAATGGGGAAGCTATTTAATAATTCAACTGAAAGCTCGGTTAAAAAAACAAAAATCTTTTCTAAATCGTCAGTGAAATAAAGAATGATTGAATTGTAATCGAGACGAACTAAAGGGAGATTCTTAGACCATTTCCTTCGTTCGTACAAGTTTCATTTCCCTTTTATTAACTGTTCACTATGCCATCAAACTTTCTATCGAAAGAGGCTTATGCACATATAAAAGCTCATCCAATTTCATGCCTTTACTCCTCAATAATGTGTAGAGGATGTCCACAGACGAATGGAACTCAAAGTGAAGCATCGACCACCAATAGCTTTTGTAGTGGAAAGAGACACGGTTATCTCAGCAGGAATTACGGGCAATTTAAAATGTGGATCGATAACAAGATGCAGGCGGTCGAATGGGTAGTTTCTCAGGTGTTACTATTCCTCCCATTTCCGATTAATTTGAATAGTAGAGACCGAGTTTCATATTCCTTTATGGGAAGCTTGAAAGGGAGGCAACTTTAATTGCAAAGACCGTAATGTGGAAATACTGTTTTAAAGATGCTTATTCCAAAATTCTTGACATATTAAATACTGCATGTGTGTTAGTTAATGATTTTGGGAGAGTTAGTTAACTTTACGTGGATGTTTTACTCTTTAATAATTTAGATTCATTTATGCTTTTATAAGTTGCAGGAGTATATATTATAATTTCTTTAAAGCAAATGATATTAACCCGTTGACTGCCAAGTTATTTTAATGATTTGGGTCCTTAATTGTTAATTTCTTTTATTGGAAAATCAAATATTTAGTTCAAAATAAAGTATACTTATAGTTAAAAATTGATATTTGAATTACATGCATAAAATTCTTAAGGATTTGTAGCTACATATTCGCTTGAGAGGGTTGCCACACAATGTGGAAGTGGTAAAACTCGTTTCTAGTGGTCTAGTGGAGCATTATTTTCCAAGAAAATAAAATAAAAGTGAATACTCATTAGTAGTTCAGTAATTCAGTTTTGTGCAGTGTAACTGAAATCATTTTTAAAAGCACAAACCAACTTCGCAATTCACTTCACTATAATCATGTTTCCTTCCTTACCTTTTTTCCATTAGCATCCTTTTTTTTTAACAACAAACTTTGCTCTGTCTTGCAAGCTCTCGTTTCACAGGAGTAGGGGTATATGGGGTATAAAATGCCGTTCACTAAGACGGGCAGGGTTATCTACTGTAGGTGGTCTGTCAGGATTCCTTTGTCCAGAAACTGCATCATCATATTTATATAAAAGCTCTTTTACAACTTGGAATCGAAATTCAAAAAATGTGATACATTTTCCAACAACATTTCTTTAGAGCAAAAATGAGTTCCACAAAGTACCTTGTCTAGTAAATATAAAAATATATATTTATATTTTTTCTGGCGTTTTGTCGGATGAAAGTATATTTTCCAATCACACAGCGGTCTATGTCACCCTTAGTTAAATTGTAGTCAAAAACAATCTTTATAGCTTCAGTATAATTTAATTTTTTTATTTTTGATGTTGATTCTGGAAGTATCATAAAACCGCTCAGCAAACACTATATATTCATTGAGCCCAATTTAACTTTTCCCGATATAGATTCGGGTTTGACAAAGAGATGAAGCCGAATGAAATTTCTGCCGATATGTATTCATTTGGACCTTAATGCCATGCCCGAGATAATTTCGGGCATAGCAGTTAAAAAGTTATTTTTATTTATGAAATCCTTATTTAAAAACATTTCCATTTAATTGAATTCACGTGTAATATTTTCAACTTGTATGGTGAATGCATTAAATTTCATTAATTGCATGAATTCGTGTATGGACATGTTAACTGGAAAAAAATCTAAATTTTTTCAAATGAAGTTTATTTTTAAAACAAATGTACTATATATTTCACAAATAAGTGAAATACGAATGTTAGATCGAAAATAAGCATGTGTGTAAGTAAGCATTAATGTGATGTTATGTGATTACAACACAAACATCCATGCCTTCTCCGAAATTCGAACCCAGTCCTTACGGCACAGCAGTCACCGTCGCCAACCACTATACCGGATGGGTGGCTTATTAATGAGTAAATTATATATTAAAAGTAGGTTAAAATTTTTGATTATAAATGCAATACTTTTCAATTGCCTTTACATTGATCTATTGTTTTGATCTACTTGTAATATTATTTTAAGATAAATTCTTCTAAGTGATTGTTTGGAATAGGGATCTACGAAAACACCCTCTAGTTTAAGGGGTTCCGTGAGTTGAAAAAGTTTGAAGATCACTGAAGTACAGCATCAAACTATATAATTACATATTATTTTGCTTTTTTACTTATATTCACAGTCTAAAAAGGTAAAGTTGGAATTTGTCAAATCTAAATAAATATTTCCTGTGCATTCACGAAAATTGTACATTTCAGATTAGAGCTCTTTAAAGGAAATACTTATCTTAGTAAATGAATAATTTAAACTTTTCCATTGCTTTTTCAACAAACTTAAGAATATAATAATGGAATCACATATTGTGTATATGTGTGTGTGTGTATGTGCAATAACTCTTAACACATTTCACTAAATAAATATATTTTCTCATCAAAGTACAAAAAAATTAACTTTTTTGAATGTAAGCTTTAACGTCATATTTTTATTGCATACTATAAACTAAAGTTTGAGGCTAAAATCAATGTTTTTCCTAAAAGGGAAGTAAATCAAAGTAATCTAGAACCTTTTTTAAAAGAGAGAGTATCCGAGGATTTCCATTCTCGGATATCAGAGATTATATTTAAAGCAGATATTCAAGAAATACGTATATTTTTTTGTTAAAAATTGTGTGTATGAAATTTACTATTAACTTACTTTTCTTTAATGATCTAATGAAAATATTTTTTTCTTCACTCCTACTTTACTTATCTTGGCGTTATCGTTGATTAGTTCTAACGCTTCAGATACTTTTTCTTCTAATTTTTACATTTAACACCAAGAAACTGCTCTCGAAAACACTTACTTCTGCTAATCAAGGGTTTTATACGGTTTTTTCCCCTTTAACAAGTTTATTTTTCTCGAATCTACATTCTTAAGATGCTTTTTTTCTAATTTTTTTAGGGTAACTGTTTTCATTAGGAAAAAAATAAACTTTAAGTATATTTTTGAAGGAAATGTTTTTTCGCTGTGCTCATACATATGCACGTTTTTTTAAAGAAACTAGTTGTTAACCACCTGCTTTGCTGGGTATTTCATGATGTTGTATGAGTATATACAGTTTATATATAACTATAAATTATTGATATCTAAGTGATCTATCACGATGAGTGAGTGAGTAAGTCACTTTTCCCCTTTCTATATATAGATTTAAAAGTACTTTTTTAAACTATGCTACATTGGATTTAATTGATTGCCTTTCATAATACGATTCAAGATTGCAATGAAAAAACATCCATTTCGAATAAAAATATTAAAATTTTTATAATCAAAGTTGTAGTATTCTCTATTCATCTTATTCCTTAAAAGTTTAAGTATCTAAAACTATTTTACATGCCAAAGAATAATAGCAAGTACTTTTTCATATTAAAAACACAATGGGAACTCTTAGATTTAATAAATTTTTAATTTTCAAATATTTCTCTATTTTAAATACTATTTTTCTCAAGAGAATATCAGTGATCTATTTTCCTGTGATCTATATGACATTTTGCAATGTCATCTTGAGAATTACTTAAATAGATATTAGCTAAATTTATTAATTTAATTTAGGTCAGTTTATATATATAATGCCATAAACTATGAAAAAGTGGGGGAAAATACATTCAAGTTTTTTTCTCAATTAGTAGTTTTGTAGTCTACTCAAAGTGTATCATCTATACAGTAATTTAATCGCTATTTAAATTTTTAATATTTTTATTTCTGTTCAGTTTTCTGTCTCTAAAGCTAGCCATATATCTCCTTTATAATATCTGAAATATAAATGAAAATAAAAACAAATATTCGAATAATTTTGTTTTCGTTTATATTTATTTGTTTATTTAGTTTTCTACCCTGTTATAACTGAATTTCTCTAGTATCCTTTTTTTATTCAATCACAAATGAATGAATATTAACGTTCTACTATTCAGCTACTCGAGAGCTTTTGGCGACTGACCTCGTAGTTTTAAACCATGGTCAAATGACTAGGACGACACCCCAGCTGGCATCCCTTATCCTATAGCTTCCACAACACACCAACGGAAGACGTTTGAGCATCGACAGATTTAACGTGCATCGCCCCCTCCCCCTACATGGTGGATCTCCAGCGGTACTACGCTCGAACTCATGACACACTGGCCACGAGTCCCTTTCTTTGACCACCACGGCCACAATTCAATCATGAAAACTTAGCAAAAGGTTGTCTTTAATAAAGTTATGTGTCACATCCCTTGAAGTTCCAGATACAGTTTCGTATTATAGTAAAATAAGTCGGCTCAGTTGTTTAGAGATAGCGTGCCGACTCGTAAGCCTAAAATTGCAGATTCTATTCCAGCTGGAGTCGATAGATTTTCTGGATGCCAAAATCATAGGCACGCCTGTCATAGGATTATGTGGCATGTAAAAGATCCCTTGAATATCAATTAGACTCTGGTACTCTCGTCAAAATCAAATCACGTAAATAGTTAGCATCTGACGAGAGCTTGAATTTACTAAATTCACGCGTCAAAAGTTTGGTAGCAGGAGCCTTCTTTTGATGGTGGCACCTGTGAAATGGCTCCCACATTTGAGGACTTGCTGTGTCTGCAAAGGCTTCACTGCCAAAACGCACCCCATTTGGAAGGGAAAAAAAACATTGTGTGAAATATACACAAGGTTATCATTATAATTACTAATGCTTGACTACAGATTCACACCAATGCATTTATATAATTTCATAACGATGCTATTAAATGCGAAGTGTTAATAGATTTTGCAGCACCGTTTCATTTATTGTGGCGTAAGTTATATCAGCATCTCACACACAAACGCTATTAAGAAACAATTCTGTTAAATAAAATGGAGACAATGATAAGGCTTTTTCAACTAACAAAAAAAAAGTATCATTTTAATTATTTAAGGAAGCAATTAAACTTATTTTTGCAACTTTACATCTTTAAAGAGTGCTTACTATATCTAAAATTAAGAATTTTTGAAAGAAATTAAGAATGTAAAAACGTTTTTCAAAAGGTTAAGAAATTAATTAAATAACCATTTATCCGTTGTAAAAAAACTCATTAGTTAAAGAAACACAGTTATCTTTATAATTCTTACGTAATTTAATTCTTATCTTTTTACCTAAATAAGTTTTAGAATCATTAATTTCTTTGACAACTATTTTATACTCTGAAGACTCGGCAGGACAATGTGCTTTGGACTACTTAGTTCAAAATTACTTCAGATAAATCCACATTCCTTAAAAGTCTAGTATTTTCGTGCATCAGTTATTTTGATAAATTCTTTCAAAGACTTTTGGAAAATCTCCTTTTCAGCGTTGTTAAAGATAAGTGCCAAGATTTTGAAGTAGGACCGCATTGTTATAAAAGAAAAAGCTTCCTTGTTATTGATTTTTGGATCTTCTTGGAAGATGCTTTTTGAAATGGAGCTTTCCATGGAGCTTAAATTCTTCTCTAAAACGTTCCATTTAATATAAGTAGCTTAAAAACTAAATATTTCTTCGATGCTTCATTTTGTTTGATATATTGTTTAGTTTAAAATGTGTCTTTACATCCTCAGTTAAAAAATGCATTATAACTTTTATTATGAGTACCCTTTCAGTACACAAAAAATAGCCATTTATAACTGAACTATTTTGTTAGTGAAGTATGAAATATTTTAATATATACGCTATGGTATTCTTAATAATTAAGATTAAATAGATTTGTTTTTAAATATGACATTTTGCAAGAATGTTTTAAAGTTATCTGCGTAAAAGACATATATTAAAGTTTTTGAACTATTAAGAATCAATAGAAGAAACGAGCAAAATTTGATAATATTTTTAATGGGAATTTACATTTAGATTCAATAAGTAATACAAAAACGAATGATGTTTTAGTATTAATGTACGGTTATATAACTAGACACTATAATATACACATTAATATTATTACATGCTATTAGTATTGGATCACTCTAAAATTTTCAGTATTTTCCTTGCTATATTAAGTGGGAAAAAAATAATAAAACACGACAAAGAGCTTTTTACTGTATTAAGAATATTCAGGTTTCATTTTTTTTCTCAAATTTCCATTAGAGCTCCACACATTTTGTTACGGGCTGGCAAAATTTGAACTTTTTATTTTATTTTAATAATCTACTTTTCTTGAAGAAAAAAAATGAAGGCTATATTCCACACATTCCTTATAAACAGAAATCATAATTTTTCTCTAAATGTACAAAAATATATGCAACCCCTATTAAATCTGAAGTAACATAAGGGTCATTCAAAACAGACCACGTAATTTTGAGCCACGGCGAAGGGACGAGGACGAAACCTGAGTTGACACCCTTCCTCCCCTTACCACGCCAGCGAAAGAAGTTTGAAACCCGACAGATTTAACGTGCATCAGCCCCTTTACACGGTCTTCAGTGGCACGGGACTCGAACACCTGGCTCGACAATACTGGCCATGAATTCAAGACCATGTCTACCGCGGCCTTACACATGTATAAGACCATGAAATTAATATTTTCCCAAGGTAATTCTTCCATTTGCTCAAAACACTGCTAAAAACAATTAGAGGATATTATAAATTTTACATTAAAAAAACGGTATAAGCAAATTTTCTTTAGCAGAAAATGGAAGAAGAGATCACAAATACTTATTTTTCTCACTTTCACATTTCAGTATGCAAATTTTGAGCTTGACGTCAAAAACCACACTTTAGTGGCAGGAATGAAAAAAATTTGGCTTTCAACTTAGTGAAAGACAAAGCAGAAAAGAATGATCGACATTCAGTGAATGTGTTGTTTCAATGAGTGCGATGTCTCAACGAAGTCATTTAACCGAATCAGAAGCTTGGCGAGTTAATAGTCGGTTAGAGGGGGCTAAAGACAAGCCGAAGTTGAAGAAGACACTGGAGTTTCACTAAATGTGATTTCCAGGATCTGAAAACATTTTTGTTTGTTTTGCGCCTGGAAATGCAGACCAAAGATCAGGGCAATATCGTAGATGTGCAACAATATTCAATGAAGATCAATATGTACCACTAACGTCTCGGAGACACCGAAATATGAATGCCGCTCTTCTTCAACAACTCCTTCGTTCCGCTACTGGATCCACAATTTCGACATAAAGTGTTCGATACCGACTCCACGCAGTAGGACCCTTTGATTGCCGACCAATGTTATGTGTTAATTTACAAGATACCGTTGCTCCCGCAGGGAGTGTGCAGCAGTGCATGTGAACTGTAGTAGAAATTAATGGCCCAATATGCTTTTTCCTGACGAGCCCTATTCTTCTGTTCATCCTGATATTATAGGCGTATATCCATCTGGAGGGAAGTTGTCACAAGGAACAATCTTGCGTTCACGCTCGGATGTTGGATTTGGCAGTGGAAGAGTGATGGTTTATATGCTGGCATCTCCATTGATAGGCGCACCGATCTCCACATCATTCGAATTGGAGCTGTGACCGGTCGCCGATATACGGATGAGATGCTATTGTAGTCCCTTACACTGTAGCAATTGGAGATGACGTCATATTAATGGATGTCATTTGCAAGCAACATGCTGATTTGATGGATGATTTCCTTTTCATGGAAGGTACCACCAGTACATTCATCGTACATGAACCCAGTAGAGTATGTCTGGAACATTCTTGGAAGATGAGTTGCTGACCACCTACCACCCCCACAAACTCTTAGAACTGGAAAGGACTCTTCTGGAGGAGTGGGACAGAATACCCAGCTCCTCATTAATAGAAATACTGACTCCATACTTTTACTGTGTTCAAAGTCGCTAGTCGTCTAGGGAAACCATACTCCCTACTAAAAATGATTTTCTTTTCTTACAGAAACTCGTTTTTTCCCTTTTTGTACCCAAAAACTCCATAAAATGCAATTTTTTCTACCAAACATACGTCATTTTTTTCTCATACAGCTTATCACGACTGTCTATAATGCATCAGGGATCTAAATAATTCCCAGCCGTAAGATTCACCTACAACCTCAACATCCTTTATTTGTTTTGAGCAGATAGTTGCAACAAAAATATTTATGAAATTAACGTAAGTCTCAAACATTTCTTAGTAAAAGTTGTCTTTGGTTTTTTCTGTTTAGTGGAAATATAAATAATATTAAAGAAAAGTAACTATTTGGATTATATTGAACTTTTTTATTGAATTAATGTAACTTATTTCCATATGTAACTTAATGAAAAAGAATTGCAAAACCACAGAGAAATATTGAAGCAAATTAAAAGCGCTAAACATCATAAACTTATTTTTAGTAACTTTGTCAAATTAGTTAACTTTTAACCATTTATTTTAATTTTCAAAATCAGAGAGAGATAGTTTTGATTTTCCAATATTTAAACTTTATAAAAAATGGCATGCCAGTGCAAATTCCTCTTAAATTTATGAAGCAATTAAATCCAGTTTTAACACTTTTTCAAAATGCTTTAGATATTTTCTAATATAAATTTCAAAAAGGTAAGCGTTAAAAAACTTAAATGCTTCAAATTTAAGGCAAACCTGATAGGCTTAAGAATTCCATTCATTTTTTGGCGGGAACAATGTTTAATTTTGAAACACAAAAAAACTGTGACGATTAGCGTTGCCTAATTAATTACAAACTTCTAAAGCTTGAATATCAGTTTTTTTTCCATTCATCTTAATTGATGAAGCTGTTTTTCAAACACGTTCATAAAGCTTCAAGTAAACTTTTTTTACTACATTCTTTGAATAGCTTAAAGTATGTTTATTATTTAATAAATTAATAAAATTCCTAGAATGCAATCTTTTAAGATTATGGTTTCATTTTCAAGCTTGATAATAATTAATTTTTTAGAAGAAAGATGCTTTCATTCTTTTTTTCCCATCGTATTTTCCTTACAATCTCTAAATCAAAGAAAATATTCGAAAAAAGTCAGCTTTTCAGGAGTTAAAACTAAGATTCTGTGGACAAAATGTTTTATAAAAATGACACAAAATTTAATAGCTTTCAGTAATGTCAAGTTATTCATTTTGAATTCTTTAATTAGAGTTTAAAAATAGTTAAAATAGTTTCGTTGTAATGAAAATTTTGTAAGAAACTCAGAGTTTTTGTATTGTATATCCACTAAAAAATAATGGAATAAATTAATTTTGTAATACTAAATACAATTATGAGAGTATTTAACGCATAATTTATCTGTGCAAGAAAAGGTTTTTATTATACATAATTTTTTAGCCCTTACAGTATTATACTACAGCATAGTTGAGTATATTTCTATCACTTATATTACTATTCATAAATACTTTTATTACTTATTGTATCTATATTGTATTAATAAATACTTTCGGATTTATATATATACTCATGAAGTGACAACTTAGTTTAAAACCTTTATTGAATTCAAGAGTCCTTTTGTACAGTGATGGCAAAAAAAATGGAAAGCAAACAACAAAATTTTAGCCTACTGCACGTCTACTGCAACGTAGAAAGTAAGACATGATTAAATTTATAGACCATTTGAGTCATACAGTAGGGATTGGCAACGAATGGCACGTGTGCCACATGTGGCATGTGGAGCAATTCGCAGTGGCACTCTATGCCACTCTACAAAGTTATTAAGTAAAGTTAAATCGCTCTGCCTCTCCTCTCTATGTCTCACGCATTTTTATATTAAGGGCTATTTCTTACTTTCAATTCTTTGTCATAAAACGATCTTCTTACGTGTAGTTTGCATGATTTATATAAAAAACAACATGGGAACAATTTTTTTCTCTCACAGGAAATATGTTTTGAGTTTGCATAGAATTTATTTAATAACTACGTAATCAGAAATGTATGTCAAATTGAAAGTCACAAATTTTCCCCTGATATTACTATATTAAGTGGAGCTTTGCAGGGACAAGTCACACATATTAAAATTTTTGTTTGTATTTTACCATATTGTAGAAATACTTATTTTTTATGTTGTTTATTGTTTATTTCTTAGTTTTTAATATAAATATTCTTTAAAAAGATACACAATACATAATATGTATGCAACTTTAATTTTTTTATTTATGTAGAACAGGAGTACGCCTTTTTTAAGAAAATTTTTCTTTTTAAAAAATTTTAAATATCAGGCATTTAAAGTTTTTTTTTTTATTTAGAAATTTTTTTGAGGTGAACTTTTTATAAACATATAACCCTGCAACATATTTGAGTATTACCTATTCTTGTTTTAATAGAAATGGCCTTTAGATTTAAGGAAAATTTATATATATTTATTATATAATAGAATATTCTATTATATAATAATTTATATTAGCTTTCATTTGATTTTAGTATAATAAATTAGTTTTTATTGAATTCTGCCCTATTCAGCTATTAGAGGGCTTTTGGCGATGGACCTCGTAAATTTGAACCATGATCAAGATCACAATGTAAGAGTAAAATGCTGCATGAAATATTCTAAATGAACAAGTTTTTAGAACATAAGACTGATATGTATATATATTAGTATAAAATAGTTATAGGCAACATCATTCATTCTTTTCTAAAAAGGCAGATATATATTCTTATTCCCTTATCTACCTGAAATGCTGAGATTTGGAAGTGGATGATTTATTTATTCAAATATAAACTTTCCGCACACACATCTTTTCCAAGGGGGAAAAAACAGCATTTCTTCTCAATGGATTGTATGAGTGGTCAAGAAACAGAATGGAAATTAATATACCTAGAGAAAAAGATCATTAATTTACGCAGAAAATAAGAATTTTTCTTTCATCCCTGAAAAAAAAAACTGAAAAATAAATTTTAAGAATAAATTTTAAAAAAATAAAACATTTAAAAAGTGCTTCAATATGATGATTTTATTAAGCAATAAATGAAAGCTATAAAAAAGCTATTGGTAAAAATTGAAAATTCCAGTTATTTTTTTGTTTTTGTTTTTTTGTGAAAACTATGATCTGTAGTAAAATTTAAAATAATGTTTTGGTATTAACATTAGACCATGCATTTATAAAAATGAAAATGAGAAAGAGGGGGACAAAATTACATCAGTTTATTGCTAATATGAGGAGATTGTGAAATACTGATACAGGAAACTAGCTTGCTATGAATCATTGTTATTAAAAATAGAATGTAACTAGGAAGGAATTACCTCTTGTATAAGTTTTTTAAGACGTAATAATAAGTATGGTAAGATTTTTCATGGAATTTCAAGTAACAGTTTATAGAAAAATGAAAAAAATTGAAAATAATATGAACTTTTCAATAAATAAAGTTCGCAACACTAAACAAACTACAGAAAGAATGTAGGGGAATTCCATATATACACGTTCAAACTGCCATGCTTATAATTATGTTTTTTGTGTACAACCTTTTATATTTATATCTGAAATTTGGGAGAAATTATCGTAAGTTTGGCTTGCTTGGTGTTTAGGGTCCGAGGACCCCCTTGTGATTGGGAATACCGGCGCACGGCACCACCTAACCCATTAGTAGCTAAGACACTGGTGAAATTTAAAAGGCTCTATGTTCGCACAATGTGTAATTGAAATGAAAGCTATACGGTCTATATATCTTTCTTTTCTTTATTTTTTTTTAGTTTTTCGGCAAGTTTGTGCCAATTTTGAAGGAAAACTGAAACGTAGCACACGCATTTACGTTTTACTATACAATTATTAAATTATAGGTGCCATTCTGTTCTGCCACCTTTCTTCTTTCAGGCAACTTGAAAATTCCTTCCTTCTAGAACCTTTCAGGGTTTTCAGAGAAAACTTTTCTGTATGATTTTTTTAATCCCGACCAAAGGGTTGAAGTTTTTTCCATTAAAAGGAAATTTTATAATGATCGAAATAGGAGAAAATCTGAGGGCTCGAGTTTTGGTGAACATAGTGGATGGGGTAGAAAATCCCAACCGATTTCTAACGTCTTTTGTCCAGTTGTCAAAGACAGACGAGGCCATGCATTGTCCTGACGAAACACGATGCTCTTCCGGTCCCCTACTTCTGGAGGTTTTTGTTCAATTGCTGTCTTTAATTCACTCTTACGCTCGAAATGCTGAATTCTTTTCGAATTTTACGAGACAAAGAGCATGATCTTCAGATGAAGACCAGATTTTGGAGGGGTTAAATGGAATTCATTCTATTCGGCTTTTTCCTTTTTCACTCAACATTATTATAAATCAGGGGTCGGCAACCTTGTTGCTGTGGTGTGCCAAATCAATCTATCAATATGATTCAGGACATCCACAGTAGGAAATATTTAAAATATTTCGATTCCCACAGCAATGTATTCAATGTTAGAGGATAGAGATCAAATATACAAATTCAGAAAAGATATTTATTAACATAAAAATGAACATAAAATATAACTATTCCTTCGACATAAATAAAAAATTAAAATTGTACACATATTTTGTTTATTATGTATCTTTTAAATTTAATCATTAAAATAAGAATAAACAACACATAAAATATATAAGTATTCCTAATATAATTAAATATAACAAATTAAATTTTAATGAAATCTTGTTCCTGCGCTTCTCTAATTTATTTCTTAAAGGGGTATTCACAGGGGTATAGTTTGTTACTTTATAATTCATACGATTCTGAATGTTCATTTAAGGTATCCGACTACTTGCTAAAACTTTTTTCTTAAAAAAAGAAGAAAAAGGAGATATGTGTGGAGATTATTTTGTGGATTTTAAATTTGCTTAATACATTTTAAGAAAAATATGCTAAAATTAAGAAGAGAAAAAGAAATTATTATTACTAAAATGGGAAAAAATGGGTAAAAATTGACCAAAAAAAATAGCATAAACGGGACCCATTCAATACCAAAAGTTTCTGAATAAATTTTCAATTCTGATGCGTTGCTGAGTTATTCATTTTTGAAATAACCTCCAGGATAAGAGATATTTTAATTTTTACCAAAACTAGAGCACTTGATCTTAGCTATTATATGAAATTGCTTAAAATATCAGTGATTATATTAACATAAAGGACTGTAAATTTTGTAATAAAACAGTGATTGATAAATTTGAAGGTTAAACCATTTCTAATAATATACAGAACATGCACAAAAAATTTCAGTTAATTATTTTCAATTTTTTTGAGCAATCGCTGTCCCCGTTTGAGCATTTTCAAAAAAACACACACACATTTTATGTAAAATGGATTTTAAAATATGACACCTTGCTTTAAAAAAATAGCAGCATCTCTCTCTCTCTCTCTTTTTGCTAAACCATTTGTAGTATTTGTTCTAGTGAACGGAAAATAATAAACTTGGTATTTTTATAAAGCTAATAAGATGGCCTATAAAATAAAATAATAAAAAAGTTTGTCAATTTTTGGCAAAATTCACAATTTTAGGGTAGACGGATACCTTAAACAACTTCTTTGCAGACTCAAAATACTTTTCATATGAGAAAATATTTCTTGACATAGATACGTAGAACCAAAACCGGAAAGCAGAGTACATACAATTTTCTCTTCAAACGACTAAATATTTTCAGAAATGACATCCAACAATTTAAAATAGCTGTCGATTTATCAATAGAGTTATCTTCCAGATATTTAATAATTCAATAAATTTTTCTTTCTATAATTCCGAAGATATTAGTTCAATAAACACTTGAAGATTATCTATTTTACTCAAAATTGACAAATTTGTAGAAGAGGTGTAGAGGGCCACTAAGAATGATACCATGGGCCAAATTTGGCATTCATGCCATAGGTTGCCAACCCTTATTATAATTGATCCGTTTCTCATCCCATTTTTCGTCCCTATTTGCTTCAACAATGGTATTTCCTCGTTGCAATTAAGGAGCTAGTCGCAAATAGAAATAGGATCCGTCAAATATTTTTCTCCGTTAAATCGTAGAGAATTCATACCAAAGTGTTTTAGATTGACAAGCTTCACAAAATGCAATGAATGGTGAGGATTTTAATAACTTTAACTTTGTTTTCTATCAATACTTTAATCTTATCTTCATCTGTACAGAAACTACCCGGACGTTTTTTGATCTTCAGGGTTGCAATCACCAACTTTTAACCTCATAAACAACTTCCGAACAATTCTTCAAGAACCAGCACCTTCACCATAAATAGGGACCGTCTTGTTTGCCATTTACGTGGTATTTTTGCATTTTCAGTAAAAGAAACGCATTAAATGTTTAAAATGCACTTCATTCGCTTTCATACTCAAGACGTATAAAATTGAAAACGACAAGTGTAAGAAGACCAAACGTTTTTCTAATATATGTGATGTTTCAGAATAGTATGGATGTCATTTGTTTTTACAATCATTCTAATGTATTCAGACATTTCCTTATGTCACCTACCAATATTCAGCCCGAATAATTGCATGAAGTAAGACACACACACACACACAATTTTTTTTTCAAAACAATTTAATTAGGGTAACTCGGGGGAAAGGTACCTAACCCCTATCTGCCTAGCGGTGCACCAACACCCATTGTACAAATTACATAACTGCTCATACTCATTGCTTAAATTGTAAATCTGTAATTTACATGTATTATTATAGTTCTATTTATTTGTTCTTTTTTTCACAAAATTCGTTCTTGGCGCTTCTCTTCGGGTGAATTCATCACTGAAGCTCCATCGTCCAATATTTCTTTGATAAAGTCCCCAGATTTTGATAAATCAGCAGCTCTTGTAGCTTCCTGGAAAGTTGAGTTATTAATTCCATTGATTGTTTATAAGTCTTCGTATGAGACAACGATTGCCAATGATTCGTATGGATACAAATTCAGCGTGTGCGTCACATGCAAAATTAGGGTTGCCAACTTAGTGGATTATCTTGAACGTTTCATTGTTGCGATAGTATGCGATACATTTATTGCAGCATCATGAAGAATTTTTTATTATACAGAGAGAAAAATAAGAAGAAATTTATCACCGCTAGTTCCTTATCAAATTAAAAATGTTTTGTTGGAATGTGATATTCTTATGTAATCATTTAATACCTTAAGAGCTTTGACAAAACTTATTTTTTAACTCAGAAACAAATAGAAATACAATTTATTAACAAAACGTCATAAAAATTGGACCAAAAATTTGAAAATATTGTTCAGAGAAATCTATACTGCTGTTTGTAAAAAAATTCAACATCATGAAGAAATCATCAGAATTAAATGAAATTTAATGCACAAACGACTTGTATTAATGCAATTAAATGACAAAATTTTCAAAGCAAAAAAAAAAAAAAAAATTTTAAATGTTCGAAATCCGTATTTGGTGTAGTCATCACGCGCTGCGATAAGTGTTGCTATATGACGTGGCAAGGAGTCAAACAGATTTTGAATGCCTGCTTGTGGAAGAGAATCCCATATTGCTTGTATGCACAGCTAAAGTTGGTCTTTTGAAGTTGCAAGACGCGGATCACGGAAGTTGCATATGTTGTAAATTTTGGACCCGGTGGTCTGAGTGGGTGGAGCGTGGTTGACACTCCGCTCAGAATCCACTTGGTCTATCTCGACAGAAACCATATGTAACGGATTCTGTCTCAGTTGGAATCTTGAACTTGGATTCAGCATAACTAGAGGTGCTGATGTTTACTCGTAATTCTTGGCTTCGGCGTACCACCGTTGCTTACTAGGATTTTTATCTTGAATATTAAAATTCTCTTTAGTTTCAGTCTAATTAATGTAATGGTTTAATTTGTTAAAGATTGTTAAGTTTATTGTTAAAAGTTATTGTTACCAATAAATCCAGGAAAAGACAATTTTAGGACTCCAGAATATTATTATTATTATGTTATAACACTACACACACGCATCAGTATATTCACCACAGCATATGTTGGACTGAACGGAAGTCTCGAACAGTCTTTGCAACACTTGGGCATGCATTATCCTGCTGAAAAATAGCTCCAAGGATGCCTTGAAGGTAGGGAACGACTTCGGGCTGTAGCGCTTCACAGACGTACCTGTTGCTATTGAGATTACCCTCAATTCGTAGCAAATTGGATCGTCCATGATACAAAATCGCACCCCAAAACATAACTCCGGGTGTTAGGCCACTATGTCGTTCGATAACTCACTCTGGAAGGCAGCGTTCACCGGCATAGCGTCTAACACGAATGCGGTCACCATGATCCCACAAATTGAAGCGTGAATCAACTGAAAAGACAACTTGGTGCCAATCAGCTTGCCAGGCTTTGTGCTCATGAGCCCATTGCAGACGCAGCCGTGGATGGTTTGCCGTGAGGGGGATCCTGTATAAAGGCACCCTTACAAGCAATCCACGGTGCAGAAGACGTCAACGAATTGAAGAAGCCGACATTAGTTTACCTGTAGCAGTAGACCAACGTGCTGCCAACTGCCTGGAGGAAGGTGTACGGTCATTCACCGCCATGCGGAGCAGGTGTCGATCGTCGCGCGCTGACGTCACTTCCGTTGTCCACTGCCAGTTTTTCGAGTTGTTCGGTACACGTTGGTCTACTGCTTCCAAACTCGCATCACTGTGGAACAGTTCCTTTGCACACGTACTCCTATTGCGCGATAGGAAAATCCTCCTTCTCGAAAGCCGATAATCTTCCCCCGTTCAAACTCCGTAAGTTGTTGGAATTTCTCCTTATTTCATCGTGGAGGCATATTTAGGTCTCACTAAACGTTCGCCACTAACAAATAATCATAAACTATTTTCAACATTTTGCTACAGCTTTCTATTTATACGCTTTCAGCATCAGTACAGAGGGTGCTGCCCACACCACGCATGCGCGATGGCCCTGAAACTTTACTATTTTGCGTAAAATCCTATAATTGACATTTGCTGAAAAGTTCATTTAACTCTGCAGATTCTTCATGGTGTTGCATTTTTTGCAAATATCAGTGTAAATATATGCATAATAAGATAATCTTAAATGTTGTAATAAATAAATTCGAATTTAAATCTTGTCTTGGAAGTACTAAAAAAGTTATACAAAGAAATCCTTAATCTCTCAGAAAATCAATAAAATATTAGACATAACACGATTTTAAAGCTGGAAGTGTAAAGTGCTGTGAAGAAACTTAAACTAATTAAGTTACAAGAAGCTTCCTTATTCAGTTATCCTTCTGTTTCGCATTGTACGGCAAGATTAATTACTAGAGAGGTCAAGAGAGAAAAATGAGATCGGGCTTTGTTGCCTGAAAGGAAGAAATTTATGGCTTGTAAAACTTTAAACTTCAATAAAAAGAATATCCTTCCTTTTGTGTTAGGTTCATAATTAAAAGTACTATAACACAAAAATTAGGACTTTTAAGTAGAATAGTTAATTTAATTCTTCCTTGATGTATTTTCTATCCATTTAAATAAAGAATTATTGAAAATGCATCAAAATTTAATCGAATGAAAATTTTGGATTAATTATAGTCTAAATTTAACGGCGCACTTTGAAACTACGTTAAGACACTTCGAAATTCTGAGCTGCGATCCAGTGACAAGGACGACGCCTGAGTCGGCACCGCAATCTCAAAACTTCCACACCATGCCAACGAGAGGTATTTGAGTGTCGACAGGTATACAACGGATTGAGTGAGTGAATGAGTGAATATTTACGTCGCACTGTTCAGCCGCTTGAGAGCTTTTGGTGATGGACCTCGTGATTTTGAACCATGGTCAATTGACGAGGACGACACCTGAGCTGGCACCCCCCCTCCTCTTCTCCAAATTACAACACCAACGGAAGAATGTTTGAGCTCTCGACAGATTTAACGTGAATCTCTCCCCTACACGGGGGGTCTTCAGTGGTACTAGGCTCGAATTCATGACATGCTGGCCACGATTACTAGGCTACCACGGCCTAGGTACAACGGACATCGGCCTCTTTACATGGCGGGTGATTTTTTAATGGCACGAGGGCTCAGAAACAACGCCTGCCACGTATTCGCTTTTGACCACTCAGGTACCACAGTCATAGACTTTAACAGGAAGAGAATAATCGCAATTTATTATTTTATCACGTTTTCCCCCCAATGGTCACGTTGGTGTGGTGTGGTAGTTAGGAGAGAATGGTGCCAGTTCAGGTGTCGTCCTCATTACTTGGCCATGGTTCAAAATTACGAGGTCCGTTGCCAAAAGCCCTAGTGTAGCTGAATAGTGTCACGAAATGTTTATCTTTCTAATTATTCTGGACAAATTTTTGTTTCTAAAAGTGTAATTCAAAATAAAAAAATTTTTAGAGACCGTATAATGTTAAAATAATTTTCTTTAAAAATGTAACGATAATAATGGAATTTTAAGATGCATGGGGAAAAAGATGTTCTTGAGAGCAAAATTTAATACCGTAACATAGTTAACATTTTATTTTCAAAGCAATGAATCTATTTTAAATCTAAGAGATAGAATATTTTTAACAGATATCGTTGGGAAAAAAGTAATTGTGGGATATACATCAGTGAGATATGCCAAGTGATCCAAAAGTCAGGACGAACTTTAAAAATGAAAAATTCGAAAACGAATCAAGATACAAACAGACGGTTTGCACCAAACGGATGGAAAATTAACCGGGTTTTGTGTGGCAATAAAAAACTTAGTTCTGTTGTATTTCTGATGTTGGATTATGCAAAGCAACAAACGATATAAAAAGGAGCAACTGTATCCGCTGGCACCCGTCAAATCTAATTTCCGTTTCGTAATGGTAGTCGAAGCTTGTATGCATCGAAATGCTGTCCATAGTTGAGAAAGCCATCTTAGCTAAACTTTATTATAAGAATTCCTTAAAGTGCCATTGCGAGCATATCACATATCACTACATGAAGGGTATGTGAGATAGCAAAGGACCAATAACATCTTCTGCATTGAAGAAAATGATCAAGAAATTTGAACCTACAGGTTCTTTGACGTCACGTCAAAGAAGTGGACTTCCCTCAACAGCCGCTGCTGTCGCCACGACAGTGGAGCAAACGGTGCAGTCAATGTAGACGGTTGCTGCACGTGGGGAGTGCAGTGTTCGAGAAGTTTCGAGGCAGACAGGAGTGTCGTACGAAAGTGTCTGGAGAGCACCACGAATAACTTTGCGACGGTATCTCTACAAGTTGCAATATAACCAAGAACTGAAACCTCCTGACTTCGACTCTCGCCAAGATGTTGCGAATTTGGTATTCAATAAGATGGAAGAGCAATACAACTGGCTTCACACTGTGCTTTGGACAGATGAAGCACATTTCACACTCTCCCTGGCGCTGTTAACAACCACAGTTTTCAAATGTGGACCACAGAAAATCCACATGCCTTTGTTGAGGCACCCTTGAAACAGCCCAAGGTGAAAATCTGTTGTGGTTTCACTGCTGATTTCATAATTGGTCCATTTTTTTTCGAGGAAGTCACACAGACGGTCTTCAAAACAGTTTCTGTCTCTGGTCAGTGATATGTACAGAACAACTGTTACAGAACAACATTATTCCTGAATTGCAAGCGCGACAGGCACTCCAAACAGTCACCTTTATGCAAGATGGAGCACCACCTCATCTTGCTCTAGCTGTGCAATTCCTGCTATGCTCAACATTTGAGGAGGATCGCATTATCAGTCACTACTTTAATTATGCATGGCCTCCAAGATCTCCCAATCTGACACCCTGTGACTTTTCGCTGTGGTGATTCTTGATGTCAAAAGTGTACCATGACCAACCGGCATCACTAGCAGCACTGAAAGATGCAATCCACCAAAATGTGTCTAGCATAACGCAAGAAATGCTACTAAGTGCTGGGAATGGTGTGGTGACTCGTCGCACAGTTGTACTTCTAAATGATCGACAGCACATTGAACATTCACTGTAGTATGAATTCACTCTAATTAAGCTGACTTGTAAATTGTCGATATTTTTTCATTTGTAAATCATCTTTTCATGCAATAAAACACTATAGCGCCATCTGTTGGTCGCCAACAGAACAATTTTTTTCGTTGCCACATAAAACTCGGTTTCTTTCCATCCGTTTGGTATTAACCATATCATTGTATCTTGATTAGTTTTCGAATTATTCATTTTTAAAGTTCGTCCTGACTTTTAGACCACCCGGTATATAAAAATACACAGCAAACAAATAATTAAGTTTAATTTCTAAGTTTTCCACCAAAATAGAGAGAGAGAGAAGACTGGACAATTCAGAAGATTAATAGAATAAGATACTTTAGTTATATATATAGTTGTGTTTGTAAATTATTTTAATAATGAAGAATAATTATATTTTGCATTCAATGATTATTACTGAGTTTCATTAACTTTGTGTTTGAAAGGAAAGAT
The DNA here is from genome assembly GCA_019973975.1 of Trichonephila clavata. Taxonomy (NCBI): domain Eukaryota; kingdom Metazoa; phylum Arthropoda; class Arachnida; order Araneae; family Nephilidae; genus Trichonephila; species Trichonephila clavata. The sequence goes on from BMAO01022880.1 coordinate 573,865, forward strand.
GTACTTAAATTAGCAATTGTAAAATTTCACGTAATATACTGACATATTGCATTCAAAATAAAGATATTACAAGGTGTGTTCAAATGAAAAGGTACGAAACGACACTGTGGGTATAAATGAAGACTTTATTTAAAGTATATACCAGAGGCGTGAGCACAACAATCCCAATGATTAACGAGCCGTTCTCAGAATTTCTGTGGCTTTGATGGGACCCAATCCTTCACAGTGTCCTTGAGTTCGTCGTCCGAGTGGAAGCGCTTCCCTTTCAGATGTTTTTTCAGGGGACTAAACGCATGGAAATCGCAGGGTAACATGTTCAGGCTGTACGGCGGATGGTCAAGCTGCTCCCACTTGACTGTTCTGAAGACGCGTGGACGTACGTTATCGTGGAGTAGAACGAGGTGAGGAATAGCGGTCGGTTTAACACTTTCCGCTGTCAGAAATCTGATAACACTGCTGCTTCTCAATTGTCGAATTTTGAAAATGTGGGTACCATCATGTATTCACACTAAGTGCGGCGTCAATTGGATGTTGCTCTTTATAAGAACCTCTGCTCTCTCCTGCGCATTCATCGATCCACACAGAAGACTCCATTCGCTTCTCTAAAGGTCTCGCTATGTTCTCCCATAATGCCATAGGAAAATACGTTAAAAGATTACGTTGTTACGACGTTCCGTTCCTTTTCATTTGAACACCCCTTGTATATATATTGATATTTTCTTTGATTTATTTATTTTTCAAATTTGTATTTCAAAGGGAAATAAATTCAAATATTATTCAACATGTATTTATACTAATAGCTTATTTAATTAAAGCCTATAACTATCTTGTTTTTTGTTTGGAAATTTTCCTTATTATTTTGATGTGTCTTGGTTAATAAAATTATCAAATAAAGGAATCAATCAAATATAAGGTTTAAATTTTCTTGCATATTATTTACATTTGTAATAAACCCTTGAAAAAGACATTTTATTTAAATTATTATTTACTAAATGAAAGGAGTATCATAAGTAATGTAAGATATTCGCATTGTATTGAATAACCTATAATGTAAAATGATACTGAAGATAAATATTTGCATACAGATATAAGAATTGTTTCAAGTGAATAAAATACTCTTCTAAAGTAATAAAGAAAGAAATAAAAGGTGAACGAAAACAGTGAATCAACTGATGGAATTAATAATAAAAAAGTCCACCCAAACCATAAAAGTAAACCAGCATAATTTTAACTAACCAACCAAAAGAAACAAACCAGAATTTTCTTGCGAGGAGGACTAAAACATAATTAGATTTGATCTTACCATGGCAACAACTTCAACAATTGAAGATTTTAACTGAATCAAAGCAATTTTGGATGCCTCGTTGTTCTTTGTTCCTAAAAGAAATCAGTATCTTAGGGCGGTTCTTTTCTTCCTTTCCTCTTTAGAACATAAAATGTTTTAAAACTTTTTAAAAGAGTTGTATTTTCTAGTCTATTTAAATTTGAAAATTATTTTAACCTGTAATAGTGGTTTGCAATATTTGATGTATGTTTTTACAGAGTTCTATTTGGACGAAAACCAGCGGCGTAGCTACCACCGTATCATTGATACGGGGCCCCCAAGCTACAGGGGCCCCAACATGTGTAACTACAGTCCCACTAACAGGGCTCCCATATCTAAAAAAGGGCCCCAAAGGAGTTTTGATACGTTGGCCACTCAGAACTATCTACGCCAGTGGCGGAAACGTTTTTTAATTAAAACTTTAATAAATAACACATTTATGAATTACAATTAGTGCTTAATTTTATCTTAAAATGGCGTAAATATTTTAAATTTGCATATTTAATAAGTTAATATTACTTTTTGTTGCATTTATTTATGATAAAAATTGTAATATTCGCAAGCAACGCCTACCCTAGCGTTAAATGGCTTCTCAATGGGAACTTGGAGAAATATTAGAGTTACAGCCTATTTGCGATCATTTTTGGCGACTTGGCGATCATTTTTGTCTCTAAGCTTCTCTCTCTCCCCTTATGTACGGGTAAGGGGTCAATTATATTGAAAATTCTGATATGGAGGCTTCTCGAAAAGTCTACAACGTCATGAGCTATGACGTAAGTGGATTGTTCGAGAAAGCAGTAGAAGATAGCCGCGCAAATTATAAACAGCGGTGTCACTTCCTGAAACTCAATTGGCTTCACTTCAGCTGTTGAAGTGTTCACATCGTGTCTGCCTACGACCAAATGGTTACTTGCGCGGATTGTTTTTATCGTTACGCACCTGTGTTTCAGACACAGATAGTTGTGTCTGAGATATATAAAAGACATCTTCAAACACATCTCTAAAATATACAATACAAAAAATATTGAGTTACAAATATTGAGTACAATTAGTAACAAGTTAAATATGTCTACGAGACGAGTTAGTCAGTTCTTTAAAGCTACCCCCTTCCCTGCCTCCTTTAAATCTGATTACAATGGAAAAGTATTATGTAAATTTAATTCCAATGAATTAATGTTGAAGTCGTACAAAATATTTTGTTACATTTCACTAAGGTGTCTTAATGTTAAATTAAATTCCATATATATTCTTTCAAGAATAAATTTAATTATTACACAAATAATATTTCTCAATATTTAAATGAAAGGAAAACTTAGCGTATTTGAAAAAGTTTACACTTATTTTTGTATTTGTATAAAAGAGAATTCAAATTATGCATCATATATAATCGAATATTATTAAAACTATAATAGAAGAAAACACACACAAACGATTTCATGCTTTTTCAATCAAATTAAAGTATTTTTATTTTAATATGTATGGAGTGAAATAATTTTTATCTGACGTTTAATTGAATAGAATGCTATGTAATTATCACATATTAATTAATTTTATATTCATGTTTCGATTCTATCTGAAGTTTCAAATCTGGAATTTCATGCTTTACTCCTTAAAATTATCTACAGAGAAATAGTTGCTGAAAAATCATTTATTTAATTTAAATGATTGTTTTATATTTTATTCTAAATTTATCAAAATGAAGTAACAGTTTTATGCATTGCCTAAATATTATGTGATTGGAGTCTCATTTTGGATAAAGTGAAGAGTGTTTTTGCTCGTTGAAAGCTTATACGTAAGAAATGGACCCTAATCGTTTTTCGAATAAATATTAATAGTTGCTTCTAGATATGCTATTGGTCAAGCAATTAAATTCTCGTTAGGGGTTTATTTTAATACAGGGGCTGTAGAAAAGGTAATTTAGCTTCCGCATTGTCTAATTATTAAGTGTTTTTCATCGGGAAAACTCAGTGTGTTTTATTTTTAATTTATTCTACTTAAATGTAATAATCATAAGAAAAGCATTAATACGTATCGTTTATCCACCATTATATATTTCCTTCAATTACCCACAATGCCTAAGGAAGAATAAGCAAGAAACATTACAACAAAAACAGTCATTATTTGCTGGAATAGTAGCATTCTTTGAGCCCTCCCAATGTTGTAGCAATGTCATTTAGCTAAAGCGTCTTAGATGACTATCCGGGTGTTTGTTTTATTATTTTCTTGGCAGAGGGAATATCTAACATTCTTCAGTCTATTATAATTTGCCCGAACCCATTCACTCATGATTAAGGTTTTATTTGTGTGAAGGATTAAGTAAAGGATTGAACGCATAGAAGGATTTTCTTTCTTAAGTAGTAAATAAAAGAATATGAGAGAGAGAGACAGCTATTCATTTAACTGCTTCAATAAAACGTGGGTTAAAGTGCTCTAATTTATCGTTTTACAAGGTTATGACAGTATTATATTTATTTTTAATTCTGAATCGATTAATCTTTAGATATCTATTCAATATATTGGAATTTCTGTTTAAAAATATCAGATATGAGTTTGTAAAACTTTAAATTGTTAGAATTTTAAACTTTCAGTACTACTGTTTTAAAAGAAACTGTTTTGATACAACATTTTTTTTATTGTTTCACGTGTTGCTTTGTTTTTTCTAATTCTATTCGATTAACGATGTCAGATCGAGGCTCACGAAGTTCATTGTGGCAAGAAGCTAGATTACGTCTGTCGTTATCCGCAGCTTTGAGCACCAAGCAGGGAAATTATTTTGACTTCACTACGAGTTAAGCATCATTCATATGTGTTATCAAATATAATAGGAATCGTTCAAAAATTTTCAATTATCACGATTCAAATTTCGATAAAATCCACAGTGAAAGTTTGTAGCTCCTGGTGGAATAAGTACCTGTATTTTTTAACACCCTTTTATAAGCTTCACTTATATGTAACGGAATCTTTAAACTCAACTTTTACCCACTTTAAAAGGTCAGGTTAATTCGAATTTTTGATCACATGTCCAGGACTGATGACAATACAATAATTTCATAATTTTGTTCCATTGTCTTGATCAGGATTAACGATTTCTCATTTAAAGATCCCATCCCGAATCTGGCGACTAATTTCAAATTTGGCGACTAATTCCAGATTTGGTGACTAATTCCAGATTTGGAGACTAATTCCTGATTTGACAACTAAAAGATTAAGTTACAACTTAGTTCTATTAACAATAAAAGGTCTTTTTTAGCTTTTTTTTAACTATAATTTATTACAGAACTGTTTTATGAGACATGAAAGACGATAGTACACAACCTATTGTGTGTTAACAATTTATTTAATAGAGAATTATATATTTAAAATAGCACTTAAGCTTAGTAAGAGCGAGAGTTATATTAACGTCGCACTAAAAAGCAACGTGAAATCTATTGGCGAGAGACCTCGTAATTTTGAACTATGGTCAAGCGATGAACACCTCCCTGAATTCTGTCACCAGCCTTCCTAAATACCACACCAACGAAGGACAATGAGCCTCGACAAATTTAATGTACATCGACCCCCTTTACACTGCGTGTCTTCAGTGGCACCAGGACTCTAACCCCTGAGAATCTGGCCACGAGTTCGTGACCATAACCACTAGGCTACCGCGGCCAGTAAATAAGCTCATTTAAGTAATCATAAGTAGCTCTATTGAAGATCCATGATTATCTCTACTTCAAGGAAGAATATTATATCTCATTTCAATTTGTAGAAAAATAAATGCACAAGTAAGAACTGTAAACAGTTCTTCTTCTTTCATAAGTATTTGATAGAATGCAACTACACTTCAAAATGGTGAGATTAACAGATGAATATCTTGATTTTATATGAATCCAGTGACTATAATGCTCAGTTAGGATGGATTTTATTTATCATTAAAATGGAGTAATAATTATTTCAGAAATACAAGATGTATCACACACAGTACAACGGTTACAAATTTTCAGGACAGATAGAGTACACCTATATGATGAGAAATCACTTGGAATGCATGGTCGGAAACCCTTCCCTTTCACAGAAGTGACGACACAAAACGCAAGAAAAACAGGACATGAAAAAGAGGGTAAATCTTTATTATCCTTAGAACAGTAAGGAATTAAAGAACATCAGAACAGCAAAAAGAACAATAAAGGGACAATAATTGTGTCATGGATCTATTCGGAATTTCCCAACTAACAAATCATCTGGGGGGGGATGATCTTTAAAACTGATTTTATTGAAAACCTTCCAACGAAGAAAAAGATGTGAGTATGCAAATTAAGTCTTGTATATAAAGTTAGGAGTTAGAGGATATATAGAGAGAGAGGTTAGGACTGTGTGCTACGACTAGCAGTGATTGATTAAACGTGAATAGTTAGTAGCTGAATATCTACACTATTAAAATTCGAAGGTAAACAAACGTATGTATGTATGTATCTATCTATCTATCTATCTATCTATCTATGTGCGTCTATCTTCTCACGAACAGCACCACGCAGAAAGTCGCGGAAGGTACCAAAAGATCGGGAATTTTCCGGGGAAGCCGTATTGCCTATTTATATTCCGATATTGTAATTAGTTAAAAAGATATTAATTAAAAACCTTAAAACGCCGAATTGTTTTACTCCTGCCGGTTGCTTACTTGGCCGAACTTCCTTCCGTTTCGGCCGAGCGGTAATCTTACGTTTTCCACCATATTAAAATTGTCATCTGATTTTCGGTGTCGAAATTAGACAAAAAATAATTACAGAATCGAAAGATCATTTATTTCGCCACAACACGGTGTAATTTTTTTGTAAAATAACGATATTTTCTATTTTTTTCGAATTTTTTAAAATAGTGTTAAAACTGATGCGTTTTTATGAAAATTATTTCTAAATCGTTGGGTATGAATTACTTTTCGTGTTATTAAATCGATATTCTACACTAATTAACTTCAAGCCTTTCTCTTTTAGATCCATTCATTTAAAAAATAAAATTCCCAAAACTTTTTTTTTATAGAATTTTTAAAAAGTAGTCTTAATTTTTACTTCACATTGAATAACTTCGTCATTTATGAAGATAATCTCACAAAACCTTTTTTCCGTGTGTACAGTAATATTATCCGTAACATATACGAAGATTGAAAAAATTGCTTCAAAATTACGGATTAAAAAAAAAAATTGTGATTTTCGTAAACTTATGTTTTTCTGAGAAATAAATTAAAAAGTAGTACTCTGTACATTTTTATTTCAAAGTACGTTATTTTGCAAATAGTTGGTGATGTTGAGAGCATTAACGTAAAAATTACGCCCTTAAAATAAAGGTAATGATTTTTTAAAATAATTTAAAATACGCTATTTTACATTTAGCCAAACATTGGTTAACTGTCTGGTGGCGGAGTGCTGAGAGCTCCGCTACACTCAAGACTATAACTGCAGCACTGCCGTGCGCGGTCAATGCGAAGGATGATGTCCGCCTCGCAGAAACCCGCCGGTCGCCTTTTTTCATACTTGAAAATAATTAATAAGTTAGTTTTTTATAATATACTTTTTTTCGCAGATACGTGTTTAAATAATTTTAACACAGAGTGGAATGAAAAACTATAAAATTAAAATTAAAAAAATTAAATGTTTTTATCAAATAGTATTTTTTCTTTTTGAATGTTTTTTTCAGTGAATGTTAGCATATAACTAGGTTTTCCCCAAAAGTGGATTTTTAACACTTATATATGTTTAATCAAACATCCAAACGTTTCAAGAGCTATCTGTAGAATTTTTTTATTAGTATTTAATGATAATGGATTTAAACTAATATATTTTTTAAAATTAAAATGCATTCAATGCATTTCTGAGATTCATTTAAAATATTTATCAGTATCGAAATTTTGTTCTCTTTCATAAAACTTATAGTTTACTTTAAAATAATGCGTAATTGCATGAAACTTTTTCCCCGTGTCGAATATTTCAAAAAATTCTCACAATTTACTTCAAGAATTAAAATAGTAGTGAAATTTTTAATTTGAAAAATTTATACTTCCTGTCTTTTTTCAGCACACAACTATTTTTAAAAAGGCTACAGTTTCGTTTCCGGGAAAAAACTATTTTTCTTTAAAGAATTTTATAGAAAAAAAACTTTTTTTTTTTTTTTACAAAACAATGCTGTTTTGCATATTTTATGATTTTTTCTCTTCCCGTGTGTCGATTTCGCTTAAAAATTACGGATTTTAAAGATTTCTTTTTGTGATTTTCATAAAATAAAGTTTTTGCGAGAAATCATACAAGCATTATTTTTGTAACCTTTTTTCTTTAAAAATTATTGTTGTTTCCAATCAATATGTGAAAACTTGGAATTTTCAATTAAAAATTGAGCCCTCAAAAATAATGAAAACTTTAAAGACATTCTAAAGGCTTTGCGCATGCGCGAGAATCATTATTATTTTTCCCCCTCTGTTTAACGCTCAGCGGCCAAGGTCAAACTTGCTGTTGCAATATTTATTCCGTTATTGAAATGTGAGTGAGGATTTTAAAAAGTCGCACTGTTCACCTACTCCAGAGTTTTTTGGCGACGGACTTCGAAATTTTCAATTTAAAACTTTTAGAATCAGTGATTTTAAAAAAAAGCCAAAAACTTTTTGAACAAATTTTAATAAAACACTCAAAATACTTAAATCAATCATTTAATAATTTCAACACTCAAAATACTTAAATCAATCATTGAATAATTTATTCATTGAAAAAAAAATTGCATGAAATTTTTTCCCGTGTGTCGATTTCGCTTAAAAATTACGAATTTTAAAGATTTTTTGTGATTTTCGTAAAATAAAGTTTTTGCGAGAAATAATATAAGCATTATTTTTGTAACCTTTTTCTTCAAAAATTATTGTTGTTTCCAATCAATATGTGAAAACTTGGAATTTTCAATTAAAAATTGAGCCCTCAAAAATAATGAAAACTTTAAAGACATTCTAAAGGCTTTGCGCATGCGCGAGAATCATTATTATTCCCCCCCCTCTGTTTAACGCTCAGCGGCCAAGGTCAAACTTGCTGTTGCAATATTTTTTCCGTTATTGAAATGTGAGTGAGGATTTTTAAAAAGTCGCACTGTTCACCTACTCCAGAGTTTTTGGCGACGGACTTCGAAATTTTCAATTTAAAACTTTAAAATCAGGATTTTAAAAAAAAGCCAAAAACTTTTTGAACAAATTTTAATAAAACACTCAAAATACTTAAATCAATCATTTAATAATTTCTTCTTTTATAAAGGTAATTGCATGAAACTTTTTCCCCCGAGTCGAATATTTCAAAAAAATCCTCACAATTCTACTCCAAGAATTAAAATAGTAGTGAAATTTTGTAATTTTAAAAATTTATACTTTCTGTCTTTTTTTCAGCATACAACTATTTTTAAAAAGACTACATTTTCGTTTCCGGGAAATAAAAAATTGCAACGAAAGAATTGGAAAGTGAGTGGGTGATTTTAAAATTCACCCTGTTTGCCTATTCGAAAATTTTTGGTGACGGACCTCGAAATTTTCAACCATTCTCAAGTGACGAGAACGACACCTGAGCTTTCACCCATCTTAATAATTACCACACCACACCAACGCAAGAACAAATTTCGAAAAAGGGATTTTTTATGACATAGTTAGAAAATCACTCACATCGCGCGCATACACACACACACACAAGTGCTATCGGCCTGAAGGAAACACGAAATTTCCATGGGATGAAATTATTCACTCAGGAAAAGGAAAGAATTGGAAAGTGAGTGGTGATTTTTAAATTCTAACTGTTTGCCTATTCAAGGGTTTTTGGTGACGGACCTCGAAATTTTCAACCATGCTGAAGTGACGAGGACGACACCTGAGCATTAACCCATCTTTAGAATTACCACATCACACCAACGCAAGAACAAATTTCGAAAAAGGGAGTTTTTATGACATAGTTAAAGAAATCACTCACATCGCGCGCATACAACACACACACACACACACACAAGTGCTATCGGCCTGAGGGAAACACGAAATTTCCATGGGATGAAGTTATTCACTCGGTAAAGCGAAAGAATTGGAGAGTGAGTGGTGATTTTAAATTCGCACTGTTGCCTATTCGAGGGTTTTTGGTGACGGACCTCGAAATTTTCAACCATGCTCAAGTGACGAGGACGACACATGAGCTTTCACCCACCTTTAATAATTACCACACCACACCAACGCAAGAACAAATTTCGAAAAAGGGAGTTTTTATGAGATTGTTAAAGAAATCACTCACATCGCACGCCCGCACACACAAGTGCTATCGGCCAGAGGAAACACGAAATTTCCACGAGGTGAAGTTATTCAGTCGGTAAAAGCCCGTGCAACGCAGGCTAAGCGGAGAGGAAAGAAACAAAGAAATCAAAATAATTCGGAAAATAATATTGGAAGTGCTGAATTTGTGAAGTTGAGTGAATATTAACGTCCCACTGTTCAGCAACACGAGGCCTTTTGGGGACGGTCCGCGTAATTTTGAACCATGGTCAAGTGATGCGGACGACACCTGAGCTGGCACCCCCTCTCATAACTACCACACCACACCAACGGGAGGACGTTTGAGCTCTCGACATAATTTATGTGCATTTATCCCCTACACGGCGGTACTAGGTCCCCTATGATCTTCAGTGGTACTAGGATCGAGAATTTGTGAAGAGAAGGAAAATGTTAAGCAACAAAGCCATGACACGCACTCACGGGACATGCATTCACATCGTACGCGTGAAACCCCACAAAAGTGTTGGCGTTAGACTAAAAGGAGGAAATTAACATGGGGATTAAGTTATACCCTCGGTATAAGCCCGTGCAACGCCGGCCATGAAAGCTAGTACACTATTAAAATTCGAAGGTAAACA